>JAJJWX010003714.1:0-600000 GCA_023529315.1 Papaver bracteatum | reverse complement strand
ATCCACATTGATGGGCCAGAGTTACCGGGCCTCGAACCCTCCGATGGTAAAATTTGAGGCACGTGATATGAAAAGACAGTTATTTTCAGTTGTCTTAATTTGGAAAGTAGAGAGTCAGAGACCCAAAAATCATTCCAATTCTCTTGCATCAAACCACTTCCTCAATTCTGATTCTTCACTCCTCATACATTTAATCAGATCATAGTTTTGTTTTCAACTAGCTTAACACAATTTTTTCTGATCGTAGGATCTAGGTGCCGAGGAGTTTTCTATTGTAATGGCAAAAGAGTTTAATGTTCCACCAGTTGTATTTCCGTCAGGTGGAAACCCAGGAAATGGCTTGAACCATAGACGTACACCAGTTGCACCATTTACACCACCAAAAAATCCTAATCTTCCATTTATGTCATTTGATATTGGTGTGGCAGCATCTTCCTCATCGTTCTCTGCTCCACCAATTGGTATTGGTAATGTATCATTTGATGATGAACTTCCTTTGTTAGAAGAACTTGGTATCAATACACGTCAGATTTGGCGTAAAACGGTATCCATTATGAACCCGTTTAGAGTTGATTCAAATCTTTATGAAGATTCAGACTTATCAGGTCCATTTATATTTCTAATGGCATTTGGTTTATTTCAATTACTTGCTGGGAAGTTACATTTCGGAATTCTATTAGGATGGGTTTCAGTTGCTTCACTTTTCTTATACGTCGTGTTTAATATGTTAGCGGGGAAAAATGGGAACTTGGACTTGTATCGTTGTTTGAGTCTTCTTGGTTACTGTATGTTTCCGATTGTGATACTTTCAGCATTCTCGTTGTTTATCCCACAAGGTTGGAACGGTATTTTTGTTATTACCGGAGTGTTTGTGTTATGGTCGACTAGAGTTTGCACTCGACTTCTGGTGGAACTTGCTTCTTGTGGTGATGAACATAAGGGGTTGATAGCGTATGCTTGTTTCTTGATTTACATGTTGTTTTCTTTGTTGGTAATATTCTGATCATATCTATGGGTTTGTTGTTACTGGCATAATATTCGAAAATGATGTCTCTTCATGAGAATATTGTAAGCGTAAGCTGTATCTGTTGGGGAATAACAATTAAAATTGATCAAACAACTAAATAATACAAGAGGCACTTATCTGATTTTTTGCGTCTTCTCCATAGTCAACTGTTGATGTCTTGAACACCCTGCTAAACACCAAAGAAAGAAGAAACTGGTAATGGTGGATTGAGGCGCATGTTCAACATGTTGTCCTTAAGACAAGAATGCCCTGCTACACTCCAAAAAGGATGATGATATAGCCCTACTGGACATCTGCCTCCAAGATACAACAATCTCAATAAAGTTTGAAGAGCACACTCAAACCTTATTCTATCTAGAACTTGGCAGCGGAAAACACATGAAACGTACTTAAACCCTCCGTACCAAAACATAGAAAACGAAGAAGAAGTTCTCTTCTCAAATGGCAAGAGAAGCGAGATTCATATATATAAAACCCTAACCCAAATCCAAAATATATAAGGTAAATTGATCCCGTAAAAACTAAGAGACAAATTTAGAAGGTGTTTTTATTTTTGGAAAAACCGTTTTATTTTTAATTTTTATTCACATAAAACCGTATTTTTCCAACAGTATCTTTCCTTGATGTTCCTCTTCTTTCTTTCTTGATGTGATCAAAATTATGTAGAGGCTGCTAGGTGATTAATTCCTCTAATATTTTTGTTATTCAATGTGCTACTAGTATTTGTTTTACTTGTTGTCTACTTATTTTCAGTAAAATTTCAGTAAATGTTATGTAATCGATAGATTGGGTAGTAAATGTTATTACCCGTCGGATTTGATATACAGGAGAGGGATGAGCGAATTGGATGTGGATGGATTTGAGGGTTAAAAAAAAACGAATAAATGTTTAACTAATGCAATGTAACTTATTTTTAAAATATAGATTACTGAAATCTAAGTGACTGCAAGATAACATGGGTAAACATAGCGTCTTTATTACAACAACCAAAATTATGATATAAATCGACATGAAAGCCTATGATCAGTTGATATTTCAATGTATCATCTACCAATTTCCAATAATAATCTTCATGTATATGTACGATGATAACATTATCCTTAGCGGGTGTTCAATGGATGTGTGATGTTCCCTCGCGCCCAACTCATAAAAACTGCAGGTTTCGAAAATCCATTCGCATCCAACCCGTCAAAACACGGATCGGGTTTAACTATTTGATTCGGCTCTCTTGATTGGTTCTTCATAAGGTTCGCTGGGAGGCTAGGACGACAACCTGTATAACTAATGTAGTAGTACTCTGTTGGAGCTTATCTTGTTAGCTAGGCTTCCAACTAGTTTCATTTAATAATACTCTTTAAAAAAAAATAAAAAAAAATAATACTCATTTTTGTGTTGGAGTAATAAGAAAGGTGAAAAAGGTAGGGACCTGGCAGGGCCGGCCGGCCAGCCCCGTCCCACATGTTTACCTTTTTGTATATTATTTTACTAGGATATGACCCGTGCCGTAATGGCCCAGGGTTGTTTGTTGTCGAAAATGGAGATACTTGGGTTTTTGTTTGTTGTCTGAAATATAAATACCTAGAACTCGCACCTCTAGTCATTATATAAGTACAAACTCAAAACTGAACATATTCTATATAAAAAATTATTCCCCGAGGGAATCCAAGTACCAATAAATAAATCTCATTTTGAAATAAAAAGTAACTATTATAAAAAGAGTAAGGTCAATCTCATCTCTAGTAGCCCTCGTTCCAAAATAAGCTGTAAAATGAACTGAGATTTAAGAAATTCATACAATGAAAACATATTTATTAAGAATCCCTCAAATAAAACTCGTCTTCATTTAATTTTAAATAATTTTAGGGTTATTTTGTTTTTGGTACTTAAGTTTTGACCAACTTTGCTGCTTGGTCTAACATTTGTCCAGCTTGGGGTTTGGTACTTGGAATTGACGTTGACCCGCGTGGAATCGGTTTGACCTTGACGTGTCCACTTCTCTGTTAATTAATTATAAAATTACTAAAAGAAAATTAAGTTTAGTAACAATGACCTGCTATGTCCTAACGTTACACGTGTACGCTCAAAATTTCGTGTATCTCAACGGTGGAGAATCCTCCTAACCTTAAGACTAATAACCCTATAATCTATCGACTCATCTCATGAGTCTGTTTATTCTCACAGCAGACACAAACTGATTAGGGTTTACAGAGACTTTGTCCTTGAAATCATTGTAGATCGATAAAAAGCTGCAAATCGAAGTGTTATTGTTGGTGTTTTGTGGATTTGGAAGTAGATCTGTAAGATTTTGGGGAGATTGAAGTGTATTTTAACTGTTCTTCATCTTTTTCAGTGGTAAGTGTAGATCTGTAAAATTTTCATAATTTTGTTATATTTCTTCCTTAATCTATCTATTATTAGGTGGTAAGTGGTAAGTTTACAAGATTTATGTTGTTTAATTTTATCTTTTTTTCGATTGAATAATTTTGGGTTTTAAAAACATTTGGGTTTTTTCGAATCTGGTACTTTATAATACTTGAAAAGGGGAAAATAACGTGGGTTTGTCTTTTTGATGGTGACTTTGTCGATTTTTGTATGTTTCTGACAAATTTTATATTTTAGGGTTTTGTTGCTATGCTGCTTTTTTTGATTACTTTAGTATGCAATGACTAACTGTTTGATTTGTGACTTTATGTATACAAATTTAACTTTTAGTGTTCTATTGTATGCAGAATGGATGGGTCTGAGTTGCCAAAGTTTTACCCCACTAAAGATGGTTATCTGATTGGTACTAGTAGGTCTAAAAAGGACACTAGTAAAAATGTGAAAAGGCATGATTGTTTGGTTGAAGAAGAGTTAGATTGGTTGTCATTATTAAACAAGTATGACAATCCAACTAGTACTACAGGACATGAATCTGCAGCAATTACAAGTCAGGTGGGAGAAGGAAATGTGAACTTGAATGCAAGTGTAAGTGCAGATGGTGGTGGTGCTGCTAATGTAGTTGGTTGTAGTAAAGATGTAGAAAAGGTTGGTGGCATCTCCAGAAAAGTTTGTAAAGGTGGTAGTAAAAGAAAAGTTAGTAAAGGTGTGAATGCAGTTGTGTCAGATGCAGTTGTAGATTTGAGTAGTGGTGTAAATGATGAAGGTGGGAATGGTGGTGTTGTAAATGTAACAGGGAGGTATGATGTTGATGTTGATTTCAGTCAAGTGGAGTCAGTTACTCAAGTTGAAACAGATGAGGTGCAAACAACTGAGAAAGTGGTCCACAACATGAAAAGGGTCCACAACATTGATGAATGTAACCCGTCAGAGGAGTATGTTTCTGCTGGTGAGTCTGATACAGAACAAGAGACAGAAGTCCCTGAATGTGATAAGGCTGATAAAGAGGCAGACTTGACAGAGCAGATTGCAAGTGTTATCAAGAAGACTGCTGAATGGAAAGATTATGTGAAAGAGACAGGTAGAGTGTATGAACAGGAAGAGTTGAAGACTTGGAACAGTAATGTATCTATTCTGGACAAGATGTTTATTGGGCAAGAATGGGCTTCAGCAGATGAGTGTATAGATTACATTAAAGATCAAAACATCTTCCAGAATTTTGATATTCAACAAGTGAAGAATACCCAAATTCAGCAACAATATAAATGCAAGCAGGCTCCACATTGTAAGTGGAGTGTTTATTGCTCTAGAATTTGGGATAAAGTCACTTTTAGGTGCAAGAAAGGTGAATTTGAGCATACATGTCAGGGGAAACATGGAATCCACCATCCTTTAGCCAAAGCAAGGTTTGACTTAATTGTTCACTCCTTTTTTTTTTTTTTTTATAGTTATTAACATGGGTCCTATTTACATTAATATAATGTACATTAATATAATGTACATTGTTCACTAACTCTTTAAGTTTATTGTTTTGTAGGTGGGTATTCAGAGTTATGTTGGATACATGTAAAGCTCATCCTAAGTACAAACCACAGGATTTCATAGATGAAGTGTTGAGGGTTCACAAAGTGACAATTGGTTACTGGACGGCTTGGAGAGCTGGGCATATGTGTATGGAGAGAATTTATGGTAATTATGAAGACAGTTATGCCATGGCCCCTGAATTCTGCAATCAAGTTTTGAAGAGAAATGATGGCAGTATTGCAAGTTGTGCAACAGATGCAGATGGTAAGTTCAAGCACTTATGTATAGCTTATAAGAGTTCTTTGGATGGCTTTAAGAATGGCTGTAGACCTATTTTAGGTTTGGATGGGTGTTTTCTTAAAGGTAAATATGGTGGAGTATGTTTAGTTATAGTATCCTTAGATGGAAACAATGGACTCTTTCCAATTGCCATATTTATTTGTAGAAAAGAAAATAAAGAAAATTGGACTGAGTTCCTTAGGATTGTTGCTCCATACTTGAAACAACATCCAAGAGCTCTGACCTTCATATCAGACAGAGAGAAAGGACTAATCTCAGCTGTTGAAGCAAACTTTAGTGATGTGAACCATCATCATAGGTATTGTTTCAGGCATATGTACAAGAACATGAAGAGATATCACCAGGGCAGCATTTGGAAGCTCTTGCTTGGAATGCAGCCAGGTCATATGTGGAGGAAGATTTTAACATCAACATGGATAAGATGGCATATGTAAGACCACAAGCAAGAGAGTATCTAGAGAGAGAACAGTCAGCACAGTGGGCAAGAGCATTTTTTGACACTTCCTCAAGTTGTGAACACATCACTTCCAACTTTTGTGAGGCATTTAATGCTTGGATTTTACACATAAGAGGTTTGCCCTTATGCAAGCTTCTTGAGAAGTATCACTGGATGATTACTAGGTTGATGTTTGATAGGAGAGAACAAGGAGACACTTATGAAGTAGGAGGAGTTGTCCCAAGAGCAGAAGGTATCTACAAACTGAATAGGGCAATAGCACCAGCTTTTTAAAGAGTACCTACCAGTAAAGATGTATGGACAATACTTGATAATAAGGGAGGTTCTTGGGTAGTGACATTGTCCAAGCACCAGTGTTCATGTAGATATTGGGATGTCACAGGAATTCCTTGTGAGCATGCTATTAATGCTTTCTTTTATAACCAAAATGGAGATTGGAAAGAGTAAGTATCTCACTCTTTAGACTGTTCAAATTCTATTGTTAGTGTTGTTTGTATACTTGTCTTATTTTTATTATGTCTAACTTTGGAACTTGTCTTGGTTCATATCTTGTAGGTTGCTTGATGAATACCATTTTGTGGATAAGTACAGAGCCACTTATGAAGGAATGGTTGGTCCACTGGACAATGAATCTAAATGGGCAACAAAAGCTGACATAGCTCATAAAGTTGGGCCACCACCATTTGAGAGGTCAAGAGGCAGACCAAGATTCCAAAGGAGAAGAGATGCAGATGAAGCAAGAGGTGGAAATGCTCAGAAGAAACAATGTAAAATTTGTGGTGAATTTGGACATAACCAGAGGACTTGTCCTAAAAAGTATGACCCTCCTACAGAACAAGGTAAAGAATATTTTATCTTTATGGTACCTTATCTTTATATTTTGGTTAAACTTTATCCTTTTCTATATGTCTTGTTGTACCTTTAACTTATAATTTATTTTATCTTTGTGTGGCTGGTTCAGTACCACATGTTCCAAGGAATCCAGCTAGAGATTTTGAAGAATATTGTGAACAAGTCAATCAAGCTAGAGTAATTGAACCTGATGTAGCTGTTGGTAGGGGAAGAGGAAGAGGAAGGACTACAGGTGGAAGGGGAGGTGTCATTACAGCTGGAAGGGAAGGTGGCATTACAGCTGGAAGGGGTGGAAGTGAAGGTGGCAATACATCTGGCAGAGGTGGAAGGGCAGGTGGCATTACAGCTGGAAGGGGTTAAAGGGCATGTGGCAATACATCTGGCAGAGGTGGAAGGGCAGGTGGCATTACAGCTGGAAGGGGTGGAAGGGCAGGTGGCAATACATCTGGCAGAGGTGGAAGGGAAGGTGGCAATACATTTGGCAGAGGTGGTACAACTGGAAGAGCAATGGGAGCAGAGTACTTACTTTTTGGGGACCAAGTAGAAGAACCAATAGCACCTGCTCCAGCATGGGTCCCTCCAGGTAGAGGTGTTGCAAGAGCTGCAAGGGGTACAGGTAGAGGTGGTAGAAGGGGTGCAGGTAGAGGTGTTAATATGGTCCACAGAAGAAGAGGTGAGATAGTTGGTTTTGGGATTTTAGCAGAGGGGATAGATGAAGTTCCAAGATATAGAAGGAATCCTACTAGGGCTCAGGTGATTTATCTACTATTAATTTTTGTATTGTATTTGATTGCTAGTATTTCATGCATTTGAAGACAGGTAATAACTACAAAATTTATGTCTTTAGGCTTTTGTAGCTGCTGCTGTACAAGAACCAAATGCTGATGCAGTACAAGAACAAGAACAAAATGTTGATGCAGTACAAGAACAAAATGTTGCTGCAGAACAAGAACAAGATGTAGTTGCTGATTATTTTGTTCCTGCAGTACCATCTTTAGGCTTAGATGGTTGTTTTATGGCAGGACACTATAGTGGTGGTGTTAGAACCAGGGGTGGTGGTGGTGTTAGAACAAGAGGTGGTGGTGGTGTTAGAACAAGAGGTGGTAGTGTACCAAATAAGAGGGCAAGACTCACCCCTATGTTGTCTGAGCCAGAGATGGAGCATGTGTTGCCTTTACCACCAAGGAGAAGCAGCAGGATTCAAAGGGCTATAGGTAAGGCCCTTGATGGAATTACAATTGATCTTACTGAAGAATGATCATCAATCACTTAACTTCATCTTTTTTGCTTAGCTACAATTGCTTTGTTTACATGTCAACCTGGTTGAACAACTTGATTAGTTGCTTTATAAACTAGTTTAAGACTTTGTTTTCATCTTTTTGAACCATCTATGAACAAGTTATTATTATCTTTATAAACTAGTTTGTCTACCATATGTTATGTTAGATTTCTTCTTTATATACTTTCTGTGTGTATGGATTGTTCAATAGAAATAGAAATAGAAATAAATAGACTAGTACTTAGAACATTTTACTTGGTGCATACATCTTACTAGGTTAATACATCTCCTCATTCATTACAACTAGGAAACCCTTACAGCTTACTGTTTTAGAAACTGAACCTTCTTACAGTGTTGACATAAATAGTATTTGTTGCCAATAGATTCTGGTTGTCTAGATGTGAGCAGCTTCATCTTCCCATCACAGCATGGATCTTTGCATGATAAGAGGTTGATTTTGCAGTTATAAGCCATGTGATCAACATCCCCACATGAGTAGCAGTAGAACTGTTTGTCTTTCAACCATTTGACTTCATCATTCAGAGGGGGTGGAATAGGTGGCGGAATGCCTTTATGTGAAGCTACATAAGCATCTAACCAGATGAAAACTCCACAGTAGTTGCACTTCACATAAGGTTGGAAACCTTCTCCTTTTACAGCTTTTCTAAGAAACAAGTAGCCTTTGCAGTTGGTTAGACTGCATTTTGTGCCTTCCCAGGGACAATCTCTGCTAACATGACCAGGCGAAATACATAGATGGCACTTGATAGTTGATGATGAGCTTGAACCCTCCATTGTGTCTTCTTCTTTGTGAAAATTTGGCAGGTGAAGATTGTTGTTGAATAAGAAGATGAGAAAGTGTTTGAATTTAGCTTTTATATAGAGACCAGATCGGCCAGATAGTAACGGTCAAATTTTGAAAATCAAAAAAATCCGACCGTTGGATGTCCACATTCTGGTACGCTCGGTCAAATAAAATAAGTTGACTTACATGCAGACACGTGTCTAACGTCAAAGTTAACGGCGTTAAGTAATTACAATTTTTTTTTTTTACTAAACAGACGTCAAGGTCAAACCGAGTCCACGCGGGTCAACGTCAATTCCAAGTACCAAACCCCAAGCTGGACAAATGTTAGACCAAGCAGCAAAGTTGGTCAAAACTTGAGTACCAAAAACAAAATAACCCATAATTTTATCCATAGAAATCCTTGTTCTTTTCGCAACTTAAGAGTACAATGAATGAGACTATGAGGGGATAAGTAGAACAAAACTAATAGATTAATAACCATATCAAATTCAATATTATTGTACCCAGTCTATTACTTTTAGATGTATTATTATTAACACACAACAAAATCCTCAATTTATCTCCGTTTAGCAATTGGTACGTTTGGATGACCGAAATTGATAAAGAAAAATTATACTCCATCTGTCCCAGAAAATGTATCACTTTTCCTAAAATAAAGATAGTATATTACAGGAGGAAATTTTTTTTTGAAAGTTTCGGGAGTATTTCATGTATTCCCGTGTCAAATGGTATTCAATCAAACCTCTATTATTTTATGCTAAAAGTGATGTATATTTTGATCATATCTGTGCTTGTCTACTGGCACTATAGAATACATGAATCGTCCCCTATCAGAATCGTCTCCTCTTTCCTACATCCACTTACTTTGGTTGGCATTGCGGGTGACAAAATTGTTCATTAATATTTCTTTCTTACAAATACAAATGGTTTTTGAACAATCCGACGGCTCTTAATTGAGTTTTTTAATCCATCAACGGCTTAGTTATTACAACTTCTTATTTGTGCAATCAAAAGGAAATCCAAGTGGTACTGGAAACTTGATACCCTATTTGGATTTGGTTTTGGATATTTTTTTTGGTTGAGATACCCTTGATTCATAGGTGTTTCAAACCAACAAACTTGAAAATGTAAAGTCTCAAACGGGAACACATATAAATTCGTAAGTGGAATAAAAATAACTTTTCCATTTTGTTCTCCCAGATTACAAACATCTTTAGTCATCATTTGGACGTTCTGTAGAATGAGTTTAAAAGGGGCCCCAAACCACATTAATAGTTCTAGATAAACATTCCCAGACTCATGCTCCCTGTCAGTATCCTTGCATTTGCATGTGCATCTCGACATATAATTTAGCAGTGGCCGCATCAGTATCTTTTCCCTTCTCAGATGCCCTTTCGAGGCGGGAAATTGCATCATATACACACTTCGAAATGAAAAGTACAGTAGTGACCTATCCCTTCTCAACAACAGGTACTGAGGCAAATGTTTGAATTTTCCTGCATAGATTTTTCTCGTGAATACAGGGAAAGTGACAATAGGTAGTCCATGAAGGATAATAAGCACTGCAAACCAACCAAACTTGGACTAAGGCTTTTACATTTAAAGTTTCTGAAAGAACTAAACACGGTTTTACATCATAACTTTAGAAATGGGCGTCTTTCAAGATTTGGTTTATAGGCAACAGCTTCCATGACGTCTTTTACCACAAATAAAATGGTAATTTTAAAAAAGAGCATGAAGAAATGGACTCCTAATGTAGTATACAGTTGCCAAAATAGATAGATAATACTAATGAAACCAAACCTTTTCTTCAGATTCCAATAGCAACACATTGGAGTTTGTTAACTACTTAACAACAAAACATAAATATCCAAGCAGCCATGCGTCTACTGGTCTACATGCCTTTTGTTTGTGGGTTAGTGTCTATTCAACAATGTTGTGGGCAGAAGACCGAAAAGACTGTTCTCCTCGCAGGGCCTGGTAAGATTGTTCAGGCGCTTGGAATTTCAACATATTGGTCAAGCCATCCACTTCTGACTTCACACTCTTGGTGGCTTAAAAGTTCTTGATGGGCCTGAACCGGAAAAGATATTAATTGGTCCACGTGTTGGCATCGCATACGCTTTACCAGAGCATGTGAATGCACTATCGGAGATTTGTGGATGCCGATATCCCATGGATAAGTGCACCTAAAAACACTATTGGACCACCACCCTGACCACAGACGCGAAATAAAACACTTCAAAGAAAGAAAAAAAAATCTATGTTGATTATCTAATCCGGAATGTTAAAATTGAAAACCTTAAAAGTAGATAAGACTGCCAAAAACAAACAAACTATTATGTGAACACGTCTTGCATGTGGATGGCCCGCCATTCACTAAGACAAGAAGTCTCTGGAAGAAACTTAGATAATCCTCCACCTCCACAGCTTCTCAAGGATAAATGTTAGGATCATCATGTTTAGGATAAACATATTACGTTGCTTTCCCTATATTATTGCCACGTGCCAGACACAATGATACATTTGTATGTATCAACTTGTTGCTTATGAAGGCCTATAAATAGGCGGTACTAATCAGTTGTAAAGGTTAAGATTTTTGGTACTAAAGAAATCACTCATTTTCTTTCTCCTAATTACTATCTGCTTCATTACAGATGTGTTTAAGTACTATCGGCTTTGACACTAAATTATAACACGTTATCAGCACGATTTGCTCGGTTAGTGATGATCGATGATCAAAAATCATACGGTAGAATGGTAGATAGATATTACTTGATTTTGGAACAAAACATCCATTTCATTCTTTCTTTCTTTCTCTGTCTGGAATTTCTTTCATCCCTTCTTTTTATTTTTCTTCTTCAACTAAGCAATTGATAACCAAAGGAGATGAATTTGTTTAGTATTCTCTTGCCAATATATCAGAAGAAGGTATAGGAGAAAGGGAATGGTTCAAGTGCTAGTGGTGGATGGGAATGGATTGGAAAACCTTTATAATTAATTACTGCAACAAATGATTATGTGAGATAAAAGACTAACTTTGAATAATTTTTAAAATCAGAGAAAAGGACTAAACAAGCTAGCACATTTAGGGGCGACTCATTCGCAATTAGGGGCGACACTAAAAGACAAAAAAGGTCACCCAAACGTAAAATTGAACTACCCCTTATCCGCGTTTTTTCAAAATGGCAACTATACCCTTTTATAATCGGTAGCCAAAACAACAATCGGTAGGTTAGTTTGTAATCGGTAGGTTAAATTGAAAATATACCTACCGATTATTATGTAGATACTTCGGAAAATAATCCTTTGTTTATTCGGTAGCTTATCGAAATTTTAAGGCTACCGATTATAAGGAGCCCCTTATATAACCTTGGCCAAATCCCGGAGGTTCTGAGCGGTGCAGAGCCAACCATAACCACTTGGCTTGGGCTGTGGATTAATCTGTAATCGGACGGATAATATGTTAAAACCCTACCGATTATAAGTTTCCCCAAAATGATATTATTTCTAAAATCCTTCACGTAGAGAATTTAGAAATCTTCGATAATCGGTAATTTATACAACTACAAAACCTACCGATTATATCGAGCCCCAGATCGTACCTTTTCCATATTTCATAGGTTTTGAGTGTACACAGCCAGCCATAACCAGTTGGTGCGTGTTTTGGGTGCAGCGGTAATCGTAAGTTTTATATATTACAAAACCATCCGATCATAAGTAGCCCCTAAATGTTTTTTTGCGAAAATCCTTCATGTATTGAATTTTGAAATCTGCTATAATCGGTAGGGTATCTACCTTAAAAAATTTCCGATTATATTGTTATTTGGTTCCAGGAAACCAATTTTTTTGACACAGAATAATCGGATATTAAATAAAAAATATATCCTACCGAATATAACTATTCGGATGTCAGGGTGAAGATTTACCATCCGATTGTTGGGTGGTTTGGCTACAGAATAGAAAGTTTTTGGGCACAGAATAATCGTAAGGAACTCATAAAAACAAACTACCGTTTAATATAATCGTTAACCAGTGAAGGAATATATATTCCCGATTATGGTGTTATTTGGTTCCAGGAAACACATTGTTTTCACACATAATAATCGGAAATGAACCATTAACAACACTACCGAATATTGTTATTCGGAAGGATTGGTGAAAATAACCCTCCGATTGTGGTGTTGTTTTGATACAGAAGGCAAGTTTTCTTTACACATAATAATCGAATGGAAGATTATATTATTTACCTTCCGATTCTGACTACATGTTTTGCAAAATATCCAGAATCGGTAGGTTAAAAATATATAAAGCTTCCGATTCTGACCATAAATGCAAAAACCCCAGAATCGGTAGGTTCTTTTATAAACTTAACCCTCCGATTGTGTTCCATAATTCAACACTTACATGTGTTATCCTGTGATTCGCTTGAGAGTCATCGTTAAATGCATAAACATAGCAATATAGCCATTCATAATCCATAAAAGGAAGAATTCACAATCCATAAACATAACGTAGAAACTAATAATCCGACCCAAACTTTTAAAACGACCTAATCCGGCATAAACTATGAAAACCATAAAGTTAACTAAAAAAAGCGAGAGTTTACAACATCGAAAGTTTATTTCTTCTTTTTTCCCATGACTTTGCGACCCTTACTGCCTCTACCACTTGGACGAACATCATCACCGGTTTCATCAACTTGAGTGGTCGGTTTCATCACCGGTTCTTTTTTTCACAACCTTTTTAGGTTGCTTGACTTTATCCCCAAACCGAGATGCATAATCTTCATTGTCAATGTTATCAATCATCTGTTGGTGCTCTTTTATCTTCTCAAGTGGCACAGGCTGTCCGACATTTATGCTATTTGTGCACCATTTGGACAAACCTCTTAACCTGTTCATCTGTTTTAAAACATAGCATACCATCAAGGACGGCTCTAGCCTGATTTTGACCCATAAAATAAAACTAAATTAAGAAACCAATACGTACCAATCTATCGAAACCCGGAGGTTTGTCTTTGAGGATACTCTTATATGGTGCGGGCTTTGCTTTAAGATCACGGATTACGCGAAAATGAGAAACATCCCGATACCAATCCATATAGTTGGGAGCATTTTCATAACCGTTGTTGGCTTGCCTTCCACCGCTGATCAAGAAATCCATCCTTCTATCCCAATGGTGTTTGCAGGATGGGTTACCCTTGTAAACCACTGTGATAGAAGTTTTATCTTATTTACATTTATCCACATCCAACCAAAAATTCCCATTGATGTGGCACTTTGGTAAAGCTTGTACATAACCGTTTTGTCGCATCACCCTCGAGGCATTGTACATCACGTATCCGGTTGGGTGCCACAATGGCCCAAAATAAAGGGCCAAATCGGACCGACCTGCGATATGTCCATTATCTCGGTCTTCCTTGTATGGATCAAAGCATACGTCTTGGGGTTTCAGTGAGTCCAAAACCTCCCTCAAACGAATCAGTTGCTGCTCTTTTGATCTAGAATGGTTGTCATCGAAGACGTACTTCTTTCCTCTAGGCTGACCTGGCGCCCACCCCGGTTTTTGAATGGCCAATTCCAAGATAGGGAAGTGGTCGTAGATCCATGTCTGTATTGACATTTTTGCAAGTTTTAAGAAATTGTTTCTTCAATGGTAGTGTTATAAAAAAACAACAAAGTATGTAGGAATAATTAAAATACCTGTAGTAGACTCACGTTCCCGGCCACTTGGCTAATTCCAAGCCTCGACGCCTTTCTCAACTCTTCCATCAACCACGCATGGCATGCCGTGCCCCAAGAGTACTCATGCACTTTATTGAGGGGATCCAGTAGTTGTAAAAGGTTGGCGTCGACCCGATTGCCACTAGTATAGGGGAAAATTACACATCCCAATACACATAGGAGATATGCGGTGGCCACATGGTTCACTTGCTCATCAGTTAAAGTTCCGTTCTCTTCTTTTGCCTTGGTACCCTTGAACATATCCATCAGAGTACCAATGTTGAATTGTCTGGTTCTATACCCCATGCATCTCTTGAACTCAGTTTTTGATGTTTCTTCATCCCAACCAAAACACTTGTTAGTTAGAGCATAGAGTTTAACCCATTCTAACTGCTTTGTGAACTCAGCCCTGACACCGTTTCCATGGTCAGGGAGTCCAAGAATCTGCACAACATCATCTGGGGTAATCGTCATCTCTCCAAACGGCATATGGAAGGTGTCGGTCTCAGGATAAAGTCTCTCCACAAACGCCGATATAGCCACCCGGTCATGTTCCAGCATAGAGTTTTCAGCAGCATTAGCCAACCCCGAATTTGCAATAATTGTGTTGAACCTTTGACACTCACCGGATAAAGGCCATTCCAGCATTTTAGGTGGTGCGGCGGTGGGTTTGAGTAAACGAACCGCATCGGAATGGTACTATTATACACATGACAAGTTAAAAACAAATTATAATTACCTAAACTTACTACCCTTAAAACTACTATTACGATTACACAAAAAAATTACGTACATAAAATGGATACGATTATTACCTCAGTTTCATATATTTCTCTTGCCCAGGAATCTTTGTATCCAAATAACAATTCTCCTCCATCAGCCGGCATCCCAAGGATTGTTCCTTCTGGAATATCCTTCACCTTGAGTTCTTTTGGGACTAGGTGTTTCGCCTTCTTTCGAGGGGGATTTTTCTTTTCGGCTTCTCCTTCTTCTTGCGCACCACTGGGTTGTCCAGCTTCCATAAATCTTTCACACGGTGCTACTGGTTCAATAGCAGGTTGAATTTCAGGATGTGATTGTGGAGAAGGTGGTTGTACAATTGATTGAACTGGCTGTGATTGTGGGGCACTTGAGCGAACACCTTCTTCAAGTGGGTCTACTTGTGGGGCAGGTTCTTGAGTTCCATGTTTAGCACTTGAAGTGGATTTAGTGACCCTAGCTCTCCGGGCACTAGCTGTCAAGTTCTTACGCCTTTCCATCCTTGCACTATCCGAGACCACTGCGTCTTCGGTTTTTTTTCCTCGCCTATCCCTAAATAGCATGAAATGGTAAAATAGATTTATAATCGGAAGTATAAGTTAAGAATAAGCGTCCGATTATAAATAATCGTACGCTTAATTTCACCATACTCTAGCGGATACACATAATCGGACACCACAAATATATTATACTTGCCGAATATGCAGCAGTTTGTGTCCAGGAGACACATAAGCCTAATATAATCGGAAGGAAACCTATGATTTTAGCAACCGAATATGACAAATGTTCTTTAACAGTGGGAATTGTAGGAATAATCGGAAGTTTACAAATATATATAACCTCCCGATTCTGTGTAATAACCGAAAACCCTAAGACAAAATTTCGTGATTTCTTCTAATTAAATTAATAAAAACACAAATGTAACAGTAGAATGTTACCTAATAGGGGCCATCTGGAGTTGTCTGAGAGTTTGGTTATCGGAATCATCTACATCAGGGACTTGTTCTTCATCACCTTGTTCGCGTTTTTCGTGTTCTTCGGTGAGAACCTCTTTATTACGGGCAGGCACTCCAATGTTTGAATCACCCCCACGAACCACATTTTGGTTTCGACCCGATTTACGCACTTTATCTTTCATCTTCTTAGAAAATATTCGACGATTATTCGATTCGACGATTAACGATAACGATGTACTGAAGCGGAGTTAACGAGGGGGAGAGTTTTGCTCTCCGTATTCGGAGAGCAAGAAGAGGATGGGAGAGTTGAAGTTGAAAAGAAACGAAATGAAAAAAGAATTTAGGTTTACATCGGTTTTATCTTTCAAAGGTACTATAATCGGATGTTAAACAAGACAATTTGGCTACCGATTATAAGCTTGTTTTGCGACGTAGCATAATCGGTGGTTTATTATACTAAATTAACTTCCGATTATAGGTTGCCCCAAAAATGAGTTTTTCTTAAAACCCTTCAATTCCACAATTTTGAAAATAAATATAATCGGTAGACAATTAGGCTACCGATTATAAGCTTGTTTTGCGACGTAGCATAATCGGTGGTTTATTATACTAAATTAACTTCCGATTATAGGTTGCCCCAAAAATGAGTTTTTCTTAAAACCCTTCAATTCCACAATTTTGAAAATAAATATAATCGGTAGACAATTAGGCTACCGATTATAAGCTTGTTTTGCGACGTAGCATAATCGGTGGTTTATTATACTAAATTAACTTCCGATTATAGGTTGCCCCAAAAATGAGTTTTTCTTAAAACCCTTCAATTCCACAATTTTCTTAATATGACTCCCGATTTAATGAGAGACCTCCCTCAAAAAAAAGGAGAAGTGGGTATATTTTTACACTACTCACGATTATAGGTAGCAAACTTCCATAAACATGAATGGGTACGAAGAAGTACGTGAAGTTGTTGAAGTTGAAGATTCATTACCGTTTAAATATGACGATTTGGGGTATTTATCGAATGATCCACACTTTGATGGAGATGAAACCCTAGAGGACGATTCAATGGAAGAATTTGGACAATCACCCGAAATCAAAGGTAACAATGCGTCAAACAATCAGGTATGTTGTTAACAAACTCTAATAGCAATGTTATGTGTGCTTGTGTGTGATTTTGAACGTGAAAATTCGTCACCTGTTATGCATTGAATGCCATTAACGAATATTAATCGGTAGTCATATTAGTATAATTATCTACCGATTATTTACAATCGAGAGTATTTTATGTATTAACTTACCAAATACAATAAAAATCCCAAATTGAGATGTTCAATTTGTATTGATCGGAAGTTTTATAATTAACAAAACTTCCGATTATAAATAATCGGTAATGTGTGTTAGTATTCTTTTACCGATTGTTATACAATCGGTTGTACAATCATAAAACATTTATCCGACTATTAATGCGTAACATGTTGTTGTGGTGCGTAGGATGACGAATATTATTTAAGGCCTGATACTGCCGTACACTATGAAAATGATTTGGTATGTTCATGAATTATCTTTTCTTTTTCGAATCATGTATGTTATATGGTTATGCTTATTTTGTTTGTTTTGTTTTATACGCATTTAGATATTTCAAAGTAAGAAGGAGGCCAAGGCTTGGCTAATGAACAAGGCAAAAGAGAACATGTGCGTGGTAGTTCAAAACCCTTGTGTGAAGAAGGATCGGTTTGAAATGACTTGTGAGCGAGGTGGGGTGAAGAAGAGTCATGAGGGAAAGAATAGTAAGTATGTAAGAAAGACGGAGAGAAAGAAATACCGAACTCATACAAAGAAAATTGGATGCCCCTTTAAGATTGTCTTCTATAAGCCCAATGGTAAGGATAGTGTAGAGTGGAAAATGTCTAAAGTTGCTAATGGTTGTCATAACCATGATGATCCGGATACTCTTGTTGGACATGTAATGGTTGCGAAGTTAAAACCACATGAAATGGAGACGGTGCGGTCAATGCGGATCCAAAAGCCGAGTGCGATCTTAAGTAAAATTAAGGCGGACGACCCCGACAACTTGTCTTCTTTGTCTACTATTCAGTCGGCGCTAGCTACGATCAAAAGGACGGAATGGGATGGTAGAACGGTCATGCAATGGGTACGTACGTCGATGTGATTGACATCAATGATATTCATCCATTTTGGAAGCAATTAAATTTCACTCCAAGCACCCCCGTAGTTGATGGTCCGTCGTTCTTAGATTCAGAATTGTGTGCAAGAATAGCCGAGCGTTATGCTACAACAAATGGCGCCAAGAAGCAAGTATTGATGCATGATTTGGAGCAAGCTCTTCACCCTAATCTAAGGGAGGTTGATGAACCTATTAAGCAAAAGGGGGAGGGTAGGCCCTCCGAAGTGTCTTGGGCCATGGGAAGAAAAGAATTGAAAGAGTATTTGTCTAATCGAAGAATATTGTGTAGGCATGAGCGTTCCGAAGCCCAATTTGATGATGAGCCGCAACCCAAGAAAAGAGGTCGTCCAAGAAAAGATCAAAGTGGACCATCCGGCCGACAAGTGGGCCCAGATGTCTCTACGAAGCCTTCTCAAGTGAGTCAAGCCGTGGGGGTGGAAGAAGTTTTGTTAGTGGAGACCCAAACTACCTCCGTAGTTATAGATCAAATGATCAACTCCCAAGAAACACAATCAACGGAAATGGTGACTATAAGAGAGAAGTATGGTACTCTTCGTTGTCCTAGGGATTTTCATGGAAAACCTACGCGATCAAGGTATACAATTATAGAAGAGTATATGAAACAACTCCCTCCCCTCATTGTTCCATTTGTTTTGTCCACCGACGAGGTGGATGGGGATGGTAATTGTGGATTTCACGTCGCTACGGAACAAATTGGTTACTTTGGAGGAGTTTTGGACGAAGATGTCACCGAATGGCAATATTTAAGAACTAAGATGGCGGTACAACTAATAAAGGACAAGGATTTCTATATGGGGATGATGAAGCAAGGAGATAGACACGACAAAGAGCTAGAGTTCAAAAACTTAGTTGCGCGTGTAAAGTGCCGAAAGGGATTGAAGACCATCGGATCAAAGTATTGGATGAGAATGCCTTCATGTGGATATCTCTTAGCGTGGTACATTTATTTGTTCCACCTAAGTATGGACATTCCTTTACGTTTGCACCTACAAGGACGGTTTGCGATGATTCGGTTAAAGATAAAAGAATTGTGATGGCATTTGTGAATGAGATGCATTTTATCGGTTTAAGAGTAAAGATAGATTGCCCATTACCTCCGTTGGATGGTGCGACGGATTACTTCACAACGAATCATTGTAAGGATTGGTTGAAACAATATGAGACCAATATGTTCGATTGGGATTGCGTCATGAAAATCAACTTTCCGGCAGGAATACTCGAATTAGCTCCCTCGGATGATGAAGATGAATGATCGTTACTTGCGGAATTTAATTTTTTTGGAATTTTTTGGAATGCTTTGTGAAGTATAAATCCATAATCGGTAGTTAAATTATAAATATGTCAACCGATTATAAATGCTTTTGTAAACAGACTCAATCAAATTTATAATCGGTTATTAAAACTTCCAACTTACCCTCCGATTGCAAGTCTAACAAAATTACTGAAATTTATTCCCCAGAATCGGTAAATAACATCTTACATTAACATCCGATTGTCACCAAACTCTGAAAACAATTTGAAAAAGTTTCCAAGAATCGGTAGACAAAACTTAAAATATACGTCCGATTATTTTCAAACTCTGACATGAAAAGATGAAAATCTCCCCAGAATCGGTAGATAAGAGATAACAATAACTTCCGATTGTAACTATTAATCAATATTTATACGGTGGTCACGGACTTCAGGAATTCATAACTCCCATCATAAGTGAATTCTTCGCCCTTTTCCACAAAGTATCATCTTTTTAGAGTGCCTCCTACATAAACAAACACAAAATAATGCCAAGTTAGTTTTAGTAAGTAGGATTAGACACCCGATGTTAAAAATAAAGAATTTAAACCATACTTACAAATTGTTGGATTGACAAGCTTAAGTGGCTAGTATTAAACATCCTCTTTTGTATCGTTATATAATCATTTACCCCTTTTTGGACAAGTCGGAAACGATCATGAACTTGTTGGAGTGATATTTGCTTTGGATTTCCATACTCTCGGACAAATTGTCTATATACCCTCGACTGTTAACGTTCCCGCCATGACATCTTCACGTCTTGTTTCATGATACCAGGTTTTCACAATGACCAAATCTTCTGCTGCGTCAAACGTTTCCATGCTAGTAAGTTGAGATATATAAGGAATGAACTAGAGTAGACGATGGAAAAGATATTTGTAGAATACACAATGTTATATATGTGTTGTTTGCTGCATAAATAAGAAGAGTTTAACCAGCTTATATAGATGACACTCCCAACATCTCTTTTTTTTTTTTGAAAATATGGCCGTTGATGCGTACTTTACAAGACTGTACTGAAGTTGCGTACAATTATTACACATAATCGGTAGTAAATTCAGTAACATAAGTAACCGATTATACTAACTCGGAACCTTAGGATACTTGTCAAACTACCGATTATAGACTGTTTTGTTAACAGGGTAGAAAGTTTCATTAGGGAGGTATAATCGGAGGTTTATCAATATTCTTTATCTACCGATTTTGTGTGTTTTCGAGGCTCGGCTTCAAAAATAGCCGTTGGAGTATAATCGGTAGTTAAATAAATAACATAAACTTCCGATTTTTTTGGTGTTTGGGAAACTCAGTACAATATCACCTCAACATCTTCATAATTTTACGTTGAACTTCCACAAATTCTATTACAATGTATTGTGATTAGCGACGTGGACGTGTTGGACGATTCCTAAACGGATTAAATCTTTCTATCGCCATAAGGATTCTAAAATGAGCTTCATAACGGAAGCTTGATCTTTTCCATCTCTGCCATTCCCCGAGAGATTGTTCTATAACCTCATCATTGGTTGCACCCCTCAACCGATATTGATTCACAAGATAAGTTAAATCGACAAATTCTCCGACGCGTCCGTTTATTGAACCAATTCGGCAGAAAAGATCACACTACGGGAAAAAACAACGTTTACAACACAATCTAAGAGTTGTAGTACCCCTACGACAACTCCATTTCATGGGTTATGGAAGGGGGGTATTGTAGAAAGTCCAAGCTTTTCTACAATACTTGACTAAGAGTTGTAAATGGTGTTGTGATTCATGGTTCGACAATATTTTTCCAAAGTTGTGATTCTCTTTAGATATTTTTTTGAAAGCCTAACACAACTCTTGCTTGTGTTGTAGGACTATCTTGAACAACATAGGATGCGTATCGTAAAAATATGTAACACAACACTTGTATAAGTTGAATGTCTATCTTAGACAACCTAGGATGTGTATCGTAGAAATATGTAACACAACACTTGTATAAGTTGAAGGATTATCTTAGACAACCTAGGATGTGTATTGCAGAAATATGTTGCACGGCACTTATTAGAGTTGTAGAACTATGTTGGACAACACCTAGTTATGTTGTAAAGACATTCTTTCACAACCTATGGTTTGTGTAGTTGAAATATCGAACACAACACTAATTAGAAGTTGTGTGCATAAATCTATTTTGAAAAAAAATTATAGCTGAAACCAAATTGCCGAAAGTATTTCACATTCACATTTGCCAGTGTAACACGTTAACCTGCCAGTGTTAAACACACACATTCAAATGATGGAAGTGATATTGATATAGATGTTTGTTACAAAAATTTAAAGTTTCCTGAACAACTCCAACAAAAAGGATGCATTATACTTCGCATATGAGCTAATTTAAAGTTTCCTGAACAACTCCAACAAAAAGGATGCATTATACTTCGCATATGATCTTATCAGTGCGCATTCCATCAATGTTATTATACTGAAACTGAATCAACAAATGTACAACACAACCAAGTATTAAATACTTTTAATACAGAGAGATGCTTATCACACCCCTCGACAATTGAGATGTTGGATACTGATCTTCAAAATACAAATGGACTAAATTCAAAAATTCTCTTCACCTTAATTTACTAACTTCAGGTTCAAGCCCATCCAAAATCAGAATTCTTAGCAATGTTTCGCTACCCCTATTATCTATGTCCCTGCATAGAACACAAATCACATAAGAAGCAACAAATGGATGGTCATAGAATGTAAATCGCAAATGCAGCAACAAATGGATGATAAAAAAAAACAGATATCGCATTATACTATCATGGCAGGAGGCTGGACAACAAAGGAATGGTGCAGAACCAGATGAAGAACCGTTCAGAACCTTATGAAAGGGTGCAAAAATGAGGCAACAAGAAGAACCAGACTGCAACAAGAACCACAATGAATGTAACTAAAACAACAAGACATCCTAGATGAAGAGCAGAAGCAACAAGAAGAATTAAATCATTGATGGAAGGGAGCTCGACAAATAATGCGAAAAAGAATGTGGAGAAATTATTTAATAACCAGTGGCGAAAGCAGAGTTAGATTGATGTTACTCATATTGTTGGCCAAATTTCCATTTCCCTATACTAGTCAGCTAACCGATCCTAGCTGGTTTACAATTAAGTGCGATCTCTCATGGTTGGCCAAATTTAGGATGCACAAAAATAAGTAAAATTTCATCCACCCACTAACATGCAATTAATTATATACTAAACATATGGTAATCTTAATCTCACTAATTCGTTCGCAATGTGTACATCTCTGAACACGAAATCCATTTCTAACATAATTTAACCCCATTACCATTCAATGGATTGTACTACCACCAGATGTAGGTTGAAGATACAATCATTTCCCACTCATATACAATGGCTAAGTCACATTAACACAAATCAAAATATATACTTATATACAGTCTATGTCGACGAGATTAAGAGTTATCATCAACTGGAAAAAATAAAGTGTTGTTGAGTCCAACCCATAGCACCGTACCTGTTGTGAGAAAGTGCATCGTTTAACATCAAATGTCCTGGAGAACACGAACTTAACCTTAAGTCGTTCTTCTATCGAGGGTTCAGGATTTCTTCTGTCCTTTGATGTGCATACCACACATCGTTTTCCCACAATAACTGAGTACTACTGATCTATAAGAAACTATGACACAATAAATGGTCACTATCATCATCCCTGCTCCTTGTTTGCTTCTCGACTCACCTTTCAACTCCAAAATTACTTCTACAGTCTTGGTCTTGATTAAGGTCAGTTTGTGACAGCCTCTAAAATCGGAGACCAACTTCCCATTTTCTCTGCCCCATCCTTATCAAAAATGAAATACCTCTTCTCTAATCTCAAACTAATGCTACAAATTCCTCAACAACAGCTTTCCTTGCTCATCGTCAAAGTTCTCCAAACAAGAAAAATTAGTCCTCTCCACCAACAATTTATTCTCCTATAACCGCAACGACACCATCACTGCAATAACTTGAACTGCTCAAACCATTCGATACAACCACCACCAGCACTCTCTGCAACTCAGCGCTGCATCCATTCCTGCACCAGTTCCATCTCCAAATGAAGCTACCATATTTAAGATTGAAGAAATACACTAATTAAACAACAACAAAAGTTGAAGAAACAAACTAATTAAACAAATAGAATGATCCAGAATGAAAATTAGGAAAAAGATGGGGTGTAGAGTACCTCCAAGTGGGTTAGAATCACCATCAACAACATCAAAATCTCAGCCAACAGTTCCCATTTTCTAGTGAATAAGTTGTGCCACAAGGCCCGTATCGGCATGGACTTGAGTTACAAAGGGCATTGCCCATAGCAGGTGAAATCTCTATGCAACATCCTGAAAGATCTTTTTATAAGGTTAAACTTTGCTATGATAAAGGGGCGAATCATTGGTAAAACTCTGGGATTTCTATCAACTGCTAAAACAACCGCAAGTTTAATGTCGACAATCAGATGAACACTGCTCCATAGACACAAGTGTGAAGAAGACTAAATATGAAATGTAAATCAAGCGAGAAATAGGCATGCAGAGAAAACAAATTTGGTGAATGATTTGGTGCCGATGTGGTGCCACCTTAAGGCATCGCCTTGCCAAAGAACTATGGTTCAATTATGGAAGCATACAAAAATTAAGCAAGAGGATAGGATGATTTGGTGAAAAAAATTCAGTAAATCAGCACTCCAGAGTCTTAATTAGCATTTAGCAAAGTCCCTAATAAACATTTGAATCATACTATTTTTTGCAGATGAAGACGCTGGAGAAAAAAACAAAAAAAACTACATCTTACTAGGAAACTCAAACTCACGAACCTTTTGCATCTAATCACAGATCAATAAAAGGTTCTTTGACTCAATTTATGTTTTCGCTCGTTCTCTGCAGTAAAAGAAATCCAGTTGATGTTTAAGGGTATTTCACAAAAATTAAAAAATCAATTATCAAGATCAAGCCAGAAATTTGCAGAAAAAATCAACTTAATCCAGAATTTCGGAAACACCACAAAAATCAAACCAAACTCAAATATGAGTTTAACCCATCTTCTAATTCATCATGAACATCTCCAAAATCATATTTCTATCATCTGAGTTTAAATCATCTTCTAATTCATCATCAACATCGCCGAAATCATTTTTCTATCACCACCAGTGATGGGGTTGATTAGAAATTGGTCCAGATCTGGATTTGATGAGATGCTACTGTTGGTTGTTGCGGATAAGAAAAACGGGAGTTAAAGAGAGATTGATAGAAGATGATGAAGAAAAGGAATCGATAGAAGAGCAGCAACGGTGTTTTTCAGCGGTGGTGATTGAGAGAAGAACAGATAGGAATTGGGTTCGAGTGTTGGGTGAGGGTTTGGTGCGAAAAACCAAAAATAAAATAAAAAATGAGTGAATCCGAATAAAATAGATGGACGGACCACGTTTCATTTGATCCACTCATACGGATTAAGCAAAAATCTTGACGGTTGAGATTGCATTTGAGATGCTCATACGGATTGAGCAATATTTATTTCTCTTTGTGTTAATACGAACTCATGTTTTCGGTATAATTATCAATCTTCGACATGAAAAAAAATCCAAAAAAAATATTAATAAATTTAGGACATTGTTACGGACATTCTGATATAAAAAAAACCAAAAAATGTATAAGAATGAATCGTAAAAATGAAAAATGAATTTTATAATTGGTGTGTTTCTTTGTGCTTTCTCTTTATGTTTTTGTGCTTTCTGTTTGTGCTTCCGGTTTGAATTTCGAACTTCAAATTTGGTAAAACAACATACAAACTGTGAACCAAGAAGCTCCTGAGGGCTTTGACTTCAAACTTAGCATGATACATCATCGAAATCGATAAATATGAAGCTCGGTGTTGATTCGAAATTCAAATGTGGTATAACGACATACAAAGTATGAACCAAGAAGCTCCGAGAGGATTCTGACTTCAAACTTATCATGATACATCATTGAAATTGATAAATATGAAGCTTAGTGTCGATTCAAACTTCAAATACGGTATAACGACTTATACACTATGAACCAATAAGCTCTTAGAGGGTTCTGATTTCAAACATAGGATGATAAATCATCAAAATCGATAATTATGAAGCTCTATGTCGATTCGAACTTCAAATTCGGTATAATGGCATACAATCCATGAACCAAGAAGCTATGAGAGGGTTATGACTTCAAACTTAGCATGATACATCATCGAAATCGATAAATATGAAGCTCAACATCTATTCGAACTTCAAATTCGGTATAACGACAAACAAACTATGTTAAGTTTACATGCAATATTATGGCATATTGTACGCATAACTATGAATCATGAAGCTCTGGGAGGGTTCTAACTTCAATCGTAAGAACGATGAATATATCCTTTTACAAGTAAGTTTCCGTTGGAATATTCTTTGAAACCTTAAACACATACGAATTTGTCAACTTCGATAAAGAAACTGGCTCCGAGGTAGAAACCTGGAGAGGAGTGGACAACTATAAGTTAGAAACTTAGTTAGAACGATGAATCCATCCTTTGACAATTAAGATTCCATCGGAATATTCTCTGAAACCTTAAACAAACCATATTCTGGTATATTATATGCATACTCGGGCTCCAGAATCGAAACATGGCTGTGAGTGGACTACTAGAAGTTAGAAACTTGGCAAGAACGATGAATCCATCTATTTATAGGTAAGATTCCTTCGAAATATTCCCCGAAACCTTAAACAAACCCTATTCTAGCATATTGTATGCATACCCTGGCACCGAGGTCGAAACATGGCCATGAGTGGACCACTATAAGCCGAAAACTTGGTAAGAACGATGAATCTATCCATTTACAGGAAAGATTCCTTTAGAATATTCCCCGAAACTTTAAACAAACCCTGTTTTGGCATATTATATGCATAACCTGGCTCTAAGATCGAATCCTGGCCGGGATTGGACTACTATAAGTCGGAAACTTGGTAAGAACGATGAATCCATCCATTTACAGGTAAGATTCCTTTGGAATATTCCCCGAAACCTTAAACAAACCATATTCTGGCATATTGTATGCATACCCTGGCTTCGAGGTTGAAAACTGGCCATGAGTGGACTACTGTAAGTCGGAAACTTGGTAAGAACGATGAATCCACCCATTTACATGTAAGATTCCTTCGGAATATTTCCTGAAACCTTAAACAAACCATATTCTGCCATTTTATATGCATACCCTAGCTCCGAGATCGAATCCGGACTGTGAATGGACTACTAGAAGTCGGAAACTTGGTAAGAACGATGAATCCATCCATTTACATATAAGATTCCTTCGGAATATTCCACGAAACTTTAAACAAAACCTATTTTGGTATACTGTATGCATAACCTTACTCTGAGATTGAAACCTGGCCCTGAGTGAACCATTATAAGCCGGAAAGTTGGTAAGAACGATGAATTCATCTATTTATAGGTAAGATTCCTTCGGAATACTCTACGAAACCTTAAACAAACCCTATTTATGCATATTGTATGCAAACCAGGCTCCGAGATCGAAACTTGGCCTCGAGATGACTACTCTAAATCAGAAACTTGGTAAGAACGACGAATCCATCCATTTACAGGTAAGATTTCTTCGGAATACTCTACGAAACCTTAAACAAACCCTATTTATGCATATTGTATGCATACCAGGCTCCGATATCGAAACTTTTCCTCGAGATGACTACTCTAAGTCAGAAACTTGGTAAGAACGACGAATCCATCCATTTACAGGTAAGATTCCTTCAGAATATTCTACGTAACCTTAAGGAAACCCTATTTCTGCATATTGTATGCAAACCAGGCTCCGAGATCGAAACTTGGCCTCGAGTTGACTACTCTAAGATAGAAACTTGGTAAGAACGACGAATCCATCCATTTACAGGTAAGATTCCTTCGGAATACTCTACGAAACCTTAAACAAACCCTATTTATGCATATTGTATGCAAACCAGGCTCCGAGATCGAAACTTGTCCTCGAGATGACTACTCTAAGTCAGAAACTTGGTAAGAACGACGAATCCATCCATTTACAGGTAAGATTCCTTCAGAATATTCTACGTAACCTTAAGGAAACCCTATTTCTGCATATTGTATGCAAACCAGGCTCCGAGATCGAAACTTGGCCTCGAGTTGACTACTCTAAGACAAAAACTTGGTAAGAACGACGAATCCATCCATTTACAAGTAAGATTCCTTCGGAATATTCTACGAAACCTTAAACAAACCCTATTTATGCATATTGTATGCATACCAGGCTCCGAGATCGAAACCTGGCCGCGAGTGGACTACTCTAAGTCAGAAACTTGGTAAGAACGACGAATCCATCCATTTACAGGTAAGATTCCTTCGGAATATTTCCCGAAACTTTAAACAAACCCTATTTTGGCATACTGTATGCATAACCTGACTCCGAGATTGAAACATGTCCCTGAGTGGACCATTAGATTTGAATGTCACAGGTTCAAAGATTACTAGAGTTGGACCTGGGTTTCTCATTTGGATGAACTGAAGATGAAATTTATCAAATTTGAGTATCACATGTTCAAAGATTACTAGAGTTGGACCTGAGTTTCTTGGATGAACTGAAAATGAAACTTATCATATTGGAGCATCACAGGTTCAAAGATTACTAGAGTTGGACTTGAGTTTCTCATTCGGGTGAACTGGAGATGAAATTTATCAGATTTGAACATCACCGGTTCAAAGATTACTAGAGTTCGACCTGAGTTTCTCATTCGGGTGAACCGAAGATTTGAACATGACCAGACTACCCTTATTGGAAATAGGTAAAGTAAATATTACAGAATGTGAAAATGACGATATTACCCTTAATGGAAATAAGTGCAATAAATATTATGGAGACCGGGAAAAATGACAAGACTACCCTTATCGGAAATAGGTAAAGTAAATATTTTAGAATGTGAAAATGACCATATTACCCTTGATGGAAATAAGTGCAATAAACATTATGGAGACCGTGAAAATGACCAGACTACCCTTATCGGAAATAAGTAATTTTCAGAGAAGGTTTCGCGCTGTTTGCGGCTCAGTCACTTGAACATTATTTTTTTGGCATTACATTTTGTTTTACAACACTTATGAAGGGTTGTCAGAAAGTTAGTGTATTAAAGAACCACAAACTTGGCAGAACTGTGATAGTGTAGGATGGTTAGTGGTGTATATTTCCATGCCCGAGTCTCAGGATCGAATCCCCCCAACCTCATTTTTTCCAACATTATATATTTTTACTTCAACAACACTTATAAGTGTTATTATAGGTTTCTATTTAAAAAAAATCAAAAAAATCAAAACTTGTGAACTGAAAGGATGGTTGATGAGCTAGACTTCCATGCAGTAGGCTCAAGATCGAATCCCCCCAACCTCATTTTTTCCAACATTATATATTTTTACTTCAACAACACTTATAAGTGTTGTTATAGGTTTCTATTTTAAAAAAATGAAAAAAACCAAAACTGGTGAACTGAAAGGATGGTTGACAAGATATACTTCCATGCAGTAGGTTCATGTTCGAATCTCCCCTCTAACATATTTTTCATTATCATATTTTTTTGTTCTTCAACAACATTTGTGAGAGTTGTGATAGGCTAAGTCACTACACTTATAAAACAGAGTTGTTATAGCTAAATGTCGTCACAACTCTTTTTCTTGAAGAGTTGTCGTTTGTTTTCTTAGCGCAACCCCTTGGTCCTAAGTGTTGGTAGTGATGATATACGACAACTCTTCCTTTGAAACCAGTTGTAAAACATAGGACTTTCTACAATGTTTAGAAAAGCGTTGTAAAACCCCAGTTGTAGATGTATATTTTTCCCATAGTGTCAGCAGAGTGACGGTTGTTTGGGTTACCGGTGTCGGCGCAGAATTTTTCGTGAATTCTCCCCAAATAACTCATACTCATTATGCCTCCTTGCCTCCGTTCTGCTCCCCATCTCGGATAGAATTGAACGTAGCGCCTACATAAAGATAAATCTTCTTCAATCGTGAACTCCGTTGGATTAATGAATGGTTGGGCCATTATGTTGAAGATGAAGTTGGAGAGAGTTTACAGATATTTGTGTTCCATAGAGGGTACAAGGATACAATCCTTATATAGGGTTTAGAGTTCCAACGGCTCTTTTTTGGTTGGGGAAATTGTATAATCGGTAGCCAAATAAGAAATTTATCTACCGACTATATAGTTGCCCCAAATTTTGTTTTGGGAGAAATCTCAAATTTACGAAATTGAGAACTATAATAATCGGTAGTTTATATGACTACCGATTATAAGTTGCCCCAAATATTGTTTTGAGAGAAATCTCAAATTTTACGAATTTGAGAACTATGATAATCGGTAGTTTATATGACTACCGATTATAAGTTTCCCCAAATCTCTTCTTTGGGAGATACTATAATCGGTAGTATAATGAGGTTATTATTACTACCGATTGTTATAGGACCAAGATCCATGTCTGTATCGAAATCTATATTAATCGGTAGTCAAATATGATTATTAACCTTCCGATTTTGTGTTACATAATCGGACAAAAAATTGCTTCTGATTATATAAGGGCATTAACGTAATCTCCATGTTTTTTGACACCCCTTAACGTGGACTCTGGGTTGGGAATAAAAAAGTCGCCCCTAATTGCGAATGAGTCGCCCCTAAATGTGTTTTGCTAAACAAAGCAAGAAGATGTTTTCTGTTATCCCACCTCTTTGTTTATCATGATAAACATTTTCCAATTGTCAGTACAAAAACACATGGGGTCTCATGCCATTGATTCTTCAATAAATAAATAAAAGGTTTGTAGTGCGTGCCTTAAGGAGGAGACACCATAATTACCACCACACCAACAACAAAGTTAATGAGTAGAGGGTGGGCTGATGTTTTCCTTTAGATGTGTTTTGTATTTAACAGGTTGCTCCCGTTAAAGATCAAGGAAGCTGTAACTACAAAATTTGTTATCAAGGCTGGTAGCAAATTTTTGGTAAGTACAAAAAAGGTGAAAATTTCAGTTCCATAAATTCTGATATTAATTTCAGCTTTAATTAATTAATTTTATGGTACTAACGGTTATAATACCGGCAAAGCAAGAGGTTATCGCATCCCTGAAGGATAGCGTAAATTTAATTTTCTCATCTTTGATAATTTCCAGAAATTTTGAAAATAATTCCACCAGAAGATGGAATATTGTGTGGCATAATATGGTTGCAAAGGTGCGCTCCGCTAGCTGGACGGTCCCAGAAGTGACCCGTTACAAAGTGCTAGCCGGTTTCTGTCAGCGGTCCCTGAAGTGACTTGCGACTGATATTAAGGAAATTTTGCCATAACATATCCATTTTTGCACATTTGTAAATTAATGAAGGTGACGAAATTGGAATTTTATTAGTACCATATGTATTTTACTGTTTTCCTTTGTTTAAAAGTTTTATTTAATTTCTTTACTTATTTATATAAGTACTCCTAATGGATTCCAGAATTAATCCATGAGATGTCGTCGACTCCAGAAGTAGTCCAACATATATTTTTGTGCTTTCCTGTAGTAATCCAAAATTTATGGGTTCCAACAGTAATCCATAAAACAGACTCCAGAAGCGGTCTATCGAAATAGTTGGATTTCAGGAATTAGCCACAAAATTTTGGGTTCCCGAAGTAGCCCATGGTTACCAAATGTTTTTGTTGATGATTCTGCTATTTTTTTCTCGTCCATCTTTGCCAAAGGATATGGATTCTAGAAGTAATCTATCATGTAAAGATATGGATGATGGAGATATTTGTCTCAAAGACAACGGAACAACAAACACAAATTTTCGAACCATTTTTGTAGCATTGTAAGAGGTTTTGGGAAATGTGAAATACCATTTCGGTTTCGAATAATATGATAGACGGCTTCGGAAGAGCGTGTATCAATCTAATGGTGTAAAAGCTACGCCGTATATTATTCAGTTTTCCTGAAGAATCTATTGAGTGTTTAATATTTGGCATTACCACCTTAAACGATAAATGAGCATTTGTATGGAGTATTTTGTTACTTCATTTGTTTTTGTGCTAGAAGCACGTTGTAAAGAAGCGTAAGGCTCTCTTTTATGGTGTGCCATAGGAAATTCGAACAGTCGAATTCCACGGTGTCATTAGCCAGAAGTTTAATGACCTTGATTTTTCATGCTTAGACATGGTCAATATGGACACCAAAGTTCTACCAAGATGAGTAGAAAATTTAAAATGCTCATGGACATCCTTTACAGAACCTGAAGCTTCTATATATGAGGATATAAATCGTGTTGTTGGCCCCTGAGACAATTGGTCGCTAAATTACACTAGCATTACGGTAACCCGTTGCTGGTCACCAACATTAATTCCTCGAAAGGATTCAAGGTGACATTTGCGGGACTTATTCATTCCTACAGTACGGACAAACCGTTTGTGCCAATCTTGTGGTTGCGTATCCAGTTTTGGACTTTCCAATTAAGTCCATTTATTTTGATGATGAGACTGTATTCCCGCCGTTAGGGGGAGGAAGTAAGTCGTTACAAGGAATGGCGTGAAATGTCTCATCTCTTGTCGAGCCTGCATCTGTTTTTGGGATACTTATTGTGTGGTTTAATTAACACCCAAAAACTATCATGAGTTGGATTGTCTTTGAAAATCAGGCAATTATGGAACCAGAAGCTTCCAGAAATGAGATAGTAATGTTTCCGCCATGATCAGGAAAGCTAAAATACCACCAGAAGATTTGGCAAGAGTAAGGTTGATAACCTTAAAGTGTTCTCCCACTTTAATCAGGGGGAGAAAAGTCACCATTAAAGGATGGTGCAAATTATGATAACCTAAAAGGTGTTTTCCCGCCTTAATCAGGGGGAGAAAGAATGCCGTCTGAAGATGGCGCGTATTATGTCGACAAAAATTTAAAGACTTTCTTTTGAAGTCATGGATAATACACGCACCACCTAATGGTTGCAGTAAGCAATGTCGACATTTAAATAGGTTATCTGGTTAAGCTTCATCCTGATTAAAGAAAGTATGGCTGCCACTAGAATTGGCGTGAAACATCTCATTTGTTTTCTCACACCAAGATATTGGATGTAATTGAGGTGTTGGAGATTACTCATGATTAAAAACAAATAATTGCAGTAGCTCTGATAAAATATTATTGGTCACTTGCTTGAGAATACAGACACGGGAAGTTGTCTCAGCAGGCTAAATCATACATCTCGCAATGACCAAGTCGTGTGTTAAAACACGCTTAAGGCCCAAATAACCACCTCATATATGCCTGTTAAAAGAGATTCCAATCACTTTTTCTAATATGTAGTGCTCTCAAAGAGAGACTACAGATAGTGCTCGTGGAGACTATCAGGATATGATCCACATTCTCTAACTTTAAACTCCTTATTGAAAATAAGGTGGTGATAATGCCCCTGAAGTGGCGCTGGTACCAGTCTATGAAACTTTTATTGAATATGCATGCACTAGAGAACTGTGGGATCTATATAATTGTCGATTATCTATTTACAATGGTGGTTATGTACCCCTCTGCAGAGGAACATCGACATTGTGATTGGTAGGCATATAATTAAGATAAAGGATGAAATTTCCCTAAAAAGCGCAAAAGATCGGATCCGACTCGCACCGTAAAATCATGAGGCCTGAATATGACAGGTTGGTGTTTGAGATAAAGCGCAGAGAGAGTACTATTATCGCTGTAAGTGCGATTGAGGGTTTTCCTGCTGAACTCCAGGATTTGTTCTGAAAACTAAAATATTCTCCTAATATATATGCACTTTAGCGTGGTAGTCCCTGAAGGACTCATATTGCATTTTGTTGGTGATTGTAATGAATCCCTTAAGGATTCAAGTTTCTGAATTAGGCAGCCACCTGAACTTGTAAACTATGTCAGGCTTGAAATAAATTATTATCACCACATAAGAGAAATTCTTGAACAATCCTTATATGTGTTTTATGTTCTTGGTATAAGGTTAAAATCCGAATGGATGGATGATATCATTTTGGCTTCTTAAAAGGCCCTTAATAGCGCTAAAATCCACGCATGAACTAAACTATGAAATCTCATTGAAAAGTGAAACAATTGCTCGACTTGAAGATCGAGATCATGCTAGCATAGCATGTCTGTATAGACTAGAGTATCCAATCTTGATACTCATTATACTTGTTGTGCTACTAAATTAGCACTATTACTATGTGATTCCCGAAAAGAGGGAAGTGGTCGATCTATCTGATACATATGTTGAATTTATGGTCCATAAGTACCATACATGGATTAATGCATGCATTATCTTGTTTTTCTAACTTTTGTTTTACAGGTTACACTTTTAAATGATGAAATTGATTCTACGGTATTTATGAGTTTACAAAAGGCTTTTCTCATTGTTATGCCTGAAGTTAAAGCGGAAAACCAAATTTGATGTGTAACGGATGGAGGATGTAAATGCGAGGTGTACATTGTTAGTGGTGCACTCAGCGCAAGACCTGCAGTCAATCCTCCATAAACTGCAAATAGTAAAGCAGCTTTCTGAAGGCCATATAATAGTTGCACCACCAACCGCTTTAAGATGTCATGCTTCAGGGGGAGTAAACTCGTAGAATCATTGGTTGAACTTTAACACGCTGTACTCTTTTTCCTTCACTAAGGTTTTGTCCCGTTGGGTTTTCCTTGTCAAGGTTTTAACGAGGCAGCATATACATGTCTAGCACCATTATCGGGCGACGTCCGTTGTACTCATTTCCTTTGGTCTGGTTTTGTCCCACGTTGTTTTCCAGATGAGGTTTTTAACGAGGCAACATTAGCATCGACGTCAGCATTATCATGAACTCCAGACGAGTTCTCCACTGATTTTTCATCTGTTGCACAAAAAACAGAAATATCCAATACAATGCCATTAATTTGGAAATCAAATTGCAGTCCAATAGAAACGGTGGGTCAATGAAAATTCAGCAAGCCGTCAAATTCAAAATTATTTACCTGAAATAGAAGATAGCTCTTTTCTCAATAGACCAACAAAAATCTTCAACAACACATCCAAATATTAAGAAAGTGAAGATGATCAAGAAACCCAAATCCAAATATACCAATCAAAAACATACCAATCGAGTACAAATCTATCTAATTTATCTAAAGAAAAATTAATCCAAACTAAGATAGAAACGAAAAACGAAATGGAGAAACCTATGAAGATGATACCTCTCTCGAGGTTTATATAGTGGGGTTTTGTAACGCATATGATCCGAATTAAAGAAATTGAATGTGGCAATTATTTATTTTTTTTGTTAATGGCTTATGTAACTGGCGAATAATGGGAGGAGAGTTACGAAGAAACTTGAATTTGTGAAAATGAAGAAAAACCCTAATTAATGTTTTTGTAACCGAAGAGGAGAATTAGTGCAAAAACTGGTCTCAGCCGATGGATTATGCTTAAAAGGTGGCTTCACTCTCAGCCACGATTTATGTTTGGAACTTTTGGAAGAATATGAGCGGTCGATGACTTAAAAAGACCCATTCAAAACCGTCAGATTGGGCAAAAACCATTTATTTTTGTAAGATAGATTTATGTTCTCTCTCCTCATTTGATTTTCTTTCCAAATCCTCTTTAATCCATATTTTGAAATGCTATTTGAAACAATATTGTTAAGTACACCCACGCCATGCCACTTTCTCGGGCTTACTTGGTGGTGGCCCGTATGCCCGAAAGACAAACATTAATTACTAATTCATAGGATTCAACTGAGAAAAGTTATGGATTGAAACAAAATATTAGGAACTCAGTAGATGAATGTAGCATTCAAATTTATTTATAAGTCGCTCTATACTAGTAGGCAATATATATGAGCAAAATATATATTTATTTGAGAAAAGGGTACATGATGACAGTAGTGTAGCACTAGATATAAATATTTATTCAGAGAACACCTAAAGGTGAAAAAAATGCTACCAACACCAGTGATATCCTGAAGTTATTATTTCTTAATACTAGTGGTCAATCCATCTCGGATCTACTCAAAGGAGATTTTTTGCCGTATTATGACTTTATAAAAGGTGAAATTCCACGTCCCACCAGAGTCCTGGTAAATTCCAAAACAGGAAAATGTGACCAAAAGGGCAAAATATGACCAAGAAAATATCGTCTATGTCCCTGAAATGATAACGTACTAGTAATTGTTTTTTAGAGTGCACTAATAATGCATTCCAAATGTTGACACGTTCCCTGGACTCATGTTGACCGGTCAACAACTCTATATTTGAGTGTCCAGTAGGAGTGCACCCTCGTCCTGGACTAGTCAACTGGACTCAGTCAACTGGTCATAGCAAGTTGACTGGACTCAGTCAAGTGGTCATAACACATTAACTGGGCTCAGTCAAGTAGTCATAACACGTTAATCAGGTCGGAGGACTCAGTCAACATTACGTTAAGAGGATTTAGTTAACAAAACCGTTGTCGAAAGTCAAAAGTGTGGCTTTTGGAATTTTTGGCACGTAATAGTTAGTGTCAGAATATCGACTTTTTAAAAAAAATAAAAAATTCCTTCCCGACCAACAGCTCCATTGAAAACTCAGCTGAAACACTATAATATTCCGGTTAATGTTACATATTTATGCTTTTAAGAGGTTACATGATCAGTCAAACATCATTGTAACAAAGAGTTTTATTTAAAATATGAATTTCATGTATGTCTAATGCCGGGTCAAAGGTATACAAAATTATGATTTTATAATTTATTCTTCGTCAAAGAATCACCATCAACATGTGAGTTTTTCGATTCTTACAAGTTGAGAATCGACTATTAATTGTCGTTGAAGAATTTAAAGAAAAAAAAGGTGAGTTTTTCGATTCGTACAAGCTGAGAATCGACGATTAATTGTCGTTGAAGAATTAAAAAAAATAAAACAGGAAAAGATGATGATGAAGAAGAAAAAAGAACGCGCTATTTGGGGATATAAATTATTATCCCCATGCCAATAGTGTTTGTTAAGGGGTATTTATTGGATGCGGAAATACTAAAACACCCTTTCATCTAAATTAAAACTTAAAACTAAAACTAAAAATCAAAATCAAACCCTATCAAGTTCTTAAAGATAGGTTAAATTGAATTTTTATTGAGCAAGGAAGAAGAAGAATAAATGGCTTCATTGAGAAGGTGCGTGATACCCAATCTTATTTAAAGTGTTGTTGTTTTAAACTTCGTTTGGGTTAGAATCATAAACTAAAACCTTTCAGTTTCAGTTTCAGTTTCAATCCACTCCCGGCATTGTGTTCATGAAGAATACCATGTCGATATCTTGTGTCGGCATAGCTGTTAGGATGCATACCATGCAGATACTGAGTGCCAGCATGGATTTTAGGATGAATACCATGGCGACACTGAGTGCCGGCATGGATTTTAGTATGAATACCATGGCGATACTGAGTGCCGACATGGTATTTCAGGATGAATACCATGCCGAAACTTGTTATTTCAGACATATTTTCTGTATGTTTTTGTCCTCAAACCGGCACGGTTCACTTGGAAACTGACCATGCCGGTACTACTACCAGCATGCTCGATAGTAAAAATTTTGTGCAGATAGTGCAACTACAATTTCAAAATTGGGGGATATTGTGTATCGACATGGTGAAAGTATGAATACCATGTCGATTTGGTCCCTTCCGGCATGGTCTCACTATGGGAAAAACTTCGATCAACTCCACCAAAAAACAGTTTTCATATGATATACGAAGACAAATATCTATGGGTTGCACAGGGGGGGGGATTGTAGAAAGTCTTGAATTCTTTGCAACACGTCAATACTAGTTGTAAACACGGTTGTCGTTCCATTATATACCACGCTTTTTTCAGTTGTGAAAGTGAATCCAAATTACTGGGTAATGTCTCACACAACTCTACAAGTAGTAGTCATCATTAGTTTCACTACTGAGTTATATATCTTAGAAATTGCTAACGCAACTCCGCTAACAGTTCTGTATACACTCTTCACCCAACTCTTATTTTAGTTGTATGTCATACTCAACTCTTGTTTCACAATCAAAGGTATGTGTAGCATAAACTCGCATCACAACCTTTGCTAGTGTAGTATAACCTATTTTCACAATTATAATCTTTGTTGTAATTATATCTTTCACAACAAAAGTCTTTGTAGCCTTTGTTAGTGTAGCGTAATTAACTTTGACAACTATCGGAAGAGTTGTATGTCATTTCTTTGACAACTCTAATTCTGTGTTGTTGTACATATTCGATTTGAAAAAAAAAATGTAAATACAAAATTAAATTGTAACACTTTAATAACCATGTATTTGAAAACAAGATCAGATTTTTACAAGTATAATCACTATTGTTTGTTACTAGTGAAGATCGGTTTTACAGAACCTCAACACTAAAAATAATAATCTAACAACACTTTTGTTTTTGTAAAACCCTTCTAGATATTCTTTCTCAGCTTCTAAAATCATCTCTTAACCCTTGGAATCCTACTGTCGGTGAGATTATGACTGCCAGCTTCAGCTCCAATGGAAGAATCTCTGTAAAACAAAAGTGAAAACTTAATTCAGTATACCAAGATAACAACCAAATATGAATAGTAAAGAGTTACATAATGAATAGTAAAGAGTGGCACTAGAATCATGTTATACTAGAGAATTGTATACCTACAGAACTGATTTGGGATCATGTTATACTCCAATAGATTTAAAACCATGCTATACTCCAATGAACAACATATCATGGCATCCAGTGTCATACGAACATGCATTCAAGTCCATAGAACTTATAGGATGGTCAATCCCGAAAAGAATAGTACGACTATGTGAAGTTCATCTAGCACCTTACCCAGTCAGACCAAAATAAAAATAAAAAATCCATCACCAAATTCTCAAACATTGAAATGTTTTCCTTTGTATGTGAATTGTTTTCCTTTGTATGTAAACTTAAACATATTGAGCTAAGTTCAAATAACCGTAATCAAGTCATTGATTTCAGAATTAAGTTTACATACAAAGGAAATAACCATATTCAAAGCCTCACTTTCGACATCCTCAGCTAACATCCATTTACATACCAGATAACACAAGACAAATACGAGAGGTACCAAAAAAAGAAGTCATCCACAAAAAAAACCATTTGCAAACTAAGCATCATTTCATTTTTCAGAAAGCAAACTAAGCATCATTTCATTGTTAAGAAAGCAAGTATTGGATTTTAACCATGAAAACAACTACTATAAAGAAAGTTAGACTTGGTTGTAGTTCATTAAACAAAATTCTTGATCAAAATCTACATTGTTCACAAACAATCTTGAATACATGCCCATTTCAGGTGGAAGATGATCCAATGTGCCACACATGGTCCGCCTAAGGTTGAACGTATTAACTGACCAACCAAAATAAGAAATTTTCAATTCACCTAGATGAGAAATTAAACACATACAAGATTAGTACATGGGAAACTTTAACACATGACCACCACAGCTTATTCATTTACCTACAACACCATTGTACTCATGACTAGCAACAACCAACAGAACCCAGCATCCTCAGCTTTCTGTAGCTTCATTTGCATCTACACCACTTGTATCTGTTCAATCCTACAGCTTCATTACCAATTCAATTAGCAACATAACTCAGCACCACCAACTCTTAAGTACCGACACAATCACCAGCCGGACCTATGTAGAACAAAGTCAAGAAATCGCTCCAAGCTCCCCCACAATGGATAGTAACCATAATCCATAAATCACCTAATATAAAGCAATAACCTTAATCAACAAGTTGATAAATGCCAGAGCCAAAGCAATTTCCAAATCTGATACAAACTTAGACAAACTTCTAGGAATAATTCTCATGACTACTACAAGTATACAATACAAAACGATAAACCTTAAGAGAGATAATATACAACATACTTGAGTATTTTCCAATTAATTTCCTTGCACCTCTCAAATTAGAAGCAAGGAAATGAATACATGGAGTCAGGTAGTAGAGTGGAAATTAATTCCACTATAATCATCGAGAAAGGAGTTTTGTATATCATCAAACAGTTTGATTTTTGTGCTCTTCGCCTTTCTTCGATTGACTTTCATCTATGAAGGATAAAACATGTCGCTTTTAACATATCTGTCAGATGGCTTACTCTGAGTACTAAATCTAGGACCTCTTGCAATTGGTTCCTGAGGATCAGAATTGATAGGGATCCATTTTCTAGGCTTAGATTTACCAGAAACATCCTTATAAGTACATGGAATGCTTTCCTTAGCAATACAAGAACTTATGCCAGAATGCACTTGAGCCCTATAATGATCCCTAGAGTAGAGATCATTTTTATAAGGTTTCTTGTGGGCATGTGATTCACTGCATTAGTCGACTGACTATTTATTCCATTGACAGTGAAGAGAAGCAAATTATGAAGCTTAGAAATTTTGTTTCCTTCTTAAAAAACAATGAATATCATAGTGATTCTTTTTCCCACAAAAAGTACAGGTTCGTGGAGGAGAAGCAATAATTGGTACCTGTCCTAACTTCATAGCCATATGAGAGGATTGTAAGTTATGTAAACTTTTCTTGACACAATCTTCTACTGGAGAACACTTCTTCGTATGCGGTAATTCATGAGAATTAGTTATAGAAGAATTTCTCCTTAAGACAGAGTTTTCCTTTTCCAAGGATTTACACCGTTCATGGGCTAGAGTAAGAGATGCACTAAGTTTCTCTTTTTCAACACGAAGTCTGTTGAGATCTGATGAATGAGTCTCGTGAAATTTTTTTTCTCTAATTGAGTCCTCCTTAACAATATCCTCAAGAGTACTAATCTTTTCACGTTGAAGAGTAGTTTCTTTGAGAAGTTTCTCGATATTCTTAGAGAAGGACTTTATCATGTTATAGAGATCACGTTCTCGATCAAATTTTTTTTCAAATTCATCAATAAGCTGATCATGATCATTGAAGTCAACAATATCAGCTGTATTTTTTGAAATTCTGGTGAGCTCCTGTTCAGCTTTTTCCAGAGTGTTACATGCCTCATGATAGGAAGAAATGTCATTATCAGATTGAACATTTTCTCCACCTAGCGATTCGGAAGAATCAACTAAGGAATAATCCTTTGAGACGTTTCCAAGACACTTGACATAATCAAAGGCTTTAGGAGACATTTTGGTATGCGCAAAGTAGATCTTGTCCTCAGACTCAGATTGCCACAAACACGGACTTGTAAGGTCTTGAACGTGTTTTCCCGCTATGATACCTATTGAAAAAGAGGGGGTCTAACAACCACACCCAATATTTTGATTAGCAATCTGTATGGACAACTCCGAGTTACTTTCGAGGGAATCAACTAGACAGTTAGACTCAATCAATAGAAAATATCTCAAGGAGTTATTATCTCAATCTCTCAATTTGATTTACTCAAGCAAATACAATTCGCGAGTCTTAATCAAAGAGAGATAACTTGGATGGTACCAAAGACCAATATCCAAGTGTCAATCAATTTAAATCAATAACCAATAAGGTCGGATATTCTAATTGATTGAACAAATGCACAACCTGTATTATTTCAATTATATAACAAAATATAATGCGGAAAAGAAATAACACAGACACCAAAATTTTGTTAACGAGGAAACCGCAAATGCATAAAAACCCCGGGACCTAGTCCAGATTAAACATACACCGTATTAAGCCGCAACAGACACTAGCCTACTCCAAATTAACTTCGGTCTGGACTGTAGTAGAACCCCAACCAATCTCACAGTGATCCAAGGTATAGTTATGCTCCTATGCCTCTGATCCCAGCAGCATACTGCGCACTTGATTCCCTTAGTTGATCTCACCCACAACCAAGAGTTGCTACGACCCAAAGTCGAAGACTTTAATAAAAAAATCCGTATCGCACAGAAAAGTCTATAATGATAGATAAATTCGTCTCCCACGAATAAACCTATGAGTTTTGTTCCGTTTTTTGATAAATCAAGGTGAACAAGAACCAATCAATAAAACCATAATTATATTTCCGAAGAACAGCTCAGTTTTATCAATCACGTCACAATAGTCTTAATCGACGCAGCGAAAAAAGATATTGTGGAATCAGAAACGATGAGACGAAGTGTTTGTGATTACTTTTATATCTTGCCTATCGGAGATAGAAATTTCAAGCCAATTATTACAATTGTACTCGTATAATAGAAACAGCAAGATCAGATCACACAACTACAACAAAAGTATTATCGGTATGGATTCACAATCCCAATGAAGTCTTTAAGTCGTTAACCTGGTTTTAGAAGAAGAAAACCAAAGGTTAAAGGAGAATCGACTCTAGCTTTGCACAACTAGTATCACACAGAATGTGTGGGGATTAGGTTTCCCAGTTGCTTGAGTTCTTCCTTATATAGTCTCTTAAATCAGGGTTTGCAATCAATGTTATCTTGCTAACAAAGCATTCAATATTCACCGTTAGATGAAAACCTGATTAGATTCAAGTTAATATTTATCAACCGTTAGATCGAAAACATAGCTTGTTATACACACATGTACTAGACAATTTTAGGTTCGTGTAACCATACCCAATATTGTACAATAGTTGGTTCCACACTTATTAACCGAATGGTTATCCAAATGATAACTTTCATATCAACCATATTCTTCTTCACCATGACTAGTCCAAATGACTCAAATGAACTAGTTAGAAAGTTGTTCAATTGCTTAGATCTTTATGTACTACACAAGATACAGTCGAAGCAAAAACGATGTGATTCACTCGAATCGATTCATGAACTAAAAAGCCACGATTTGCAATAGCATTCTTTAGTTTATTAAGATATAAGTTTACAAACATCGTTTTTAGACATAACCTACTCAAGTTTGCGGACTGGGTATGCATACTTAAGTTCCCGGACGGAGTTCACAAATTCCGGCAGAAATTCTTATGTTCGAGAACTACGCCAGTTCGCAGACTGGGTTCGCGGACTGAGCTCACGCACTACTCCGGTTTCACTTGATCAACAAAGTTCGCAAACTTCGGTTCAAGCAATACGGACTTATACATATATGTGTTACCACAACAATGCTTATATCCTCCAATGGTTATATTGTCTAAACTGTCATTTCAATCATTGAAACATTCTCAGAGGACATTATATAGTTGTTATTCACAAACTATTTTTCGTCAGAGCGATTTCCAAAATGATTAAAACATAACATGACTTTCGTCACTAGGTAAAGATGAACTTGGATAAAGCGAAATCTTTACCAACACATATTTTGAGAAATAGATAAGCGATATATACTCAGCTCGAAATATCATATGTGTATAATCTTAGTCTATATAGTAATATGACTTTTGTCTCAAGATAGGATATAGAGTAGATAGACTTTTGAGTGATAGATAAGTTCAAGTCTCCATATACCTTTTAGTCCATGAAGATCCACTGGTTCCTTGAGTAGTCCTTCGTCTTCTATGATGATTGCCATGGAGTTCTTGAGATCAACTACACTTTTTATCCTAGTCCGAGACCTTATCTATAGTAGATTAGAAATCAAGACTTTTCAGTTTTGATCGCTAATAATTTGAAAAACATGCTTGAGATAGCAACGCATGCGAGTTCGACCGAGAAATGCTCTAACAGGTATGGCTCGGCTTCGCCTCGCCCTGTCCTAATTTGATATGGTGTGGCTCGGCTTCACCTCGCCCGTCCAAATGCATTTTCACTTATAGATATTGATCAAATGAACCTTCTTTAATCTATATCTCAAGTAAAAAAAGGTTCCAAGGAAGTGAATTCGACAACCTGATACAATATATGCAAACAACAAGGCCAACTTCACAAATTGGTGTTTTGGTTCAGGCATATTGAAAATCTTATACAGTCCAGATTACAAATTCTTTAATCATAAAAAGAAAAGAAGTTTAAAGTTTTTTGTTGCGGTAGATGATGATTTTATATGGCACATGGGTGCAACTTATATACGGTGATTGACAATATGCACGTCTTGGCAGTACAGTGGGGGTAAAAGTGCGATGCAAAATCATAACAAAAATTGGGCTTAAAAATAGTTTAAGGCTAACGGTATTTTATGAAAATGGGCCTATACTTAAATAGCCCTAGTATCATTCTCAATACACAACATCAATGCTCAGTCAACAACCAAGTCTGTTTCTTTTCGTCTGCAAGTCAGCAAAAATACCATGGCACCACTGAGCATCCCCGTGTCATCGTTACTGCCTTTGAACAACAACAACAACACCATCATCCTGATCCTTTCCATCTTCTCTCGAGAAGCAAACCAAACTTCATATCAGTCCATGATTCACCTAACTCGAGCTCTCTGTTCCTTGGCTTCAACTATAAACTTCACCACTGCACCATCATTAACGGAAATCACCACCAGCAACATTAGCATCAACCACAGCTCCATCTTCCCTGATTATCGATGATCATCAAAAACCACCATTGTTACAGCAGCCAACAGTTTTGTATCTTCTCTTCCTCATAGACATCAATCCACTTCTCCATATCCTCGAGTCACCAACATACCAACAGCTCGACTTCCTCCCATGTTATCTCGTTATCCATATCAAGCTTCATTTCATCACCGAGCTTTACTTTCCCTCTCTTATTCAACTGGCAACAACTCCCGAACTTTCAGCATTACAGACGCAACCCATCGCAGACCCCATCAACAACCAACTCCAATGATCACCATTATTCCATCTCGTCAAACCACTATCGACCTCCATCTCATGCTATCAATGGAAACATATCTGCTTTGTTTAATCTCGCAACAATACTAAGTGGTGGAAAATCAGAAAGCAGCAGCAAAATCCATGGCAGTGAACTTGCAACGACCATGGTTCCGTGAACTGGTGCGTGATAATAATAATAAAAGAGGATACTTTCGATTAGGTTTAGGATTACATTTTGACGGAGGTATTGTCTACAAAAGTAACGTCCAGTTAAGTATTTGGTGTAAACCAAGTGTAAGTAATTAGTTAGGTGTAAATTCACACATAAGTATTGTATACCCACGTTTTGGCTAACGATGTTACAAACGGCCAGTTAAATAAAGAGTGTAAACAAAGTATAATTCATGTTTTAATTTCTCAACCAATAGACTCCGGCCAAATGTCCTCTCCAAAATTACTAATGCCCAAAGCTTTTATCTATTTCAATTTGAGAGGATGTCACACTCACCATGCGACGTGGAAGCTCATATGACTTAGTATTTTAAAGGAGGTAAATATTTTCAAAATTAACTTGACCTACTTCGTTACATCCGCCAAAACTAACCCCACTTTTTCGACCACTACAAATACAATCACCCCAATAATTACTCCATTTCTTTCTCTGGTGCGAGACGACACAACACTTTTTTTCTTTTTTTTAATCAATCGAATCAATATGAAGATTCTGTGAAGACCTTAATTGTTCCTCTTTAGAGTGAGAGCATCGCTATTGTTTTTCATGGCGTTTTTAGGGGCCATCAAAAAGGATTTAGGGGCCAAAAATAAAACAAAATAGGGTCACCCAAACATAAAACGAAGTCACCCCTTATCTCGCGTAATTCGTAACGGCAAAATTTTCCTCACATAATCGATTGATAAATATAGATATTTATCTACCGAATGCATTCGGTAGCCAAAAAAAAAAAATCGTCCGATTGTGGACGCTGTAGTATTCGGAAGAAATGTGCTTCATTTTTTTCATTTGTTGTCATTTTTGAGTTATAGAGAAGAAGAAGAAAGAAAAAACGGAAAAAACCCATTTTTTTAGAAATAGGCAACAAAAATGGATGGATATGAAGAAGAAGGTGAGAATGATCGTGAAGAATATAATGTTGAATGTTCACGACCGTTTAGAGAAGACGATTTGGGGTGTATGTTGAATGATCCAAACTTTTGTGGAGAGGAAACCCTAGACGACGCTTTCATGGAAGAAAATGGAGAATCACCCGAGATCGAAGCTAATGATGCATCAAACATACATGTATTGTGTTAAGAAACTCAATACCCACTTTGAATGCGTTTGTAAACAAGAAAACTCGATTAATGCATGCATTTAACGCCATGAACTACCCAGAATCGGTAGCTAATGTATCCAAATATCTACCGAATATAACCTACTGAGTACCAAAGATTTACATTCGGTAGTTTAAAGAAAGTCTATTACTACCGAATATTTGAAAACCCCCAAATTGATTTTCCAAAATATCTACATTCGGTAATTATTATAGTATATTTACTACCGAATGGCCCCAAAAACGAAATCCTCAAAATTATGAAACTCAGTATTCTTATCTTTTACATTCGGTAGTATATTTATCTAACTACCGAATATATCATTGGCCCCAAATTAAAATTATCGCAAACTTGTAAAAATTGTAATTCTTATGTGATAATCGAAGGAATATTATTTACTTGACCTTTCGATTGTTTATATTCAGAAGTATTACCAGATATATATCTTCCGATTAGGATTGTTTTTGTACTCAAGAGACTGTCTAAATCTTTCTATTAAAATCGGTAGTTGTGGGCACATAATATTCTTCCGATTATATGACAATCGGTTGTCAAACTTACTGAATGTCTACCGATTGTTACAATAAATCATGTTGTTTCATTTTGCAGGCCGTTGTAGCGGTTGTTGGTGATTTCTATTTGAGGCCCGATACTTCCCTACACTATGAAAACGATTTGGTATACTCATTACTATTATTATTATTGTTTTTCAAATATGTATGTTAAATGCTTATACTTATGATATTTGTTTTGTTATATTCGTGTCTAGTCATTTCGAAGTAAGAAGGAGGCAAAGGAATGGCTTATGACCAAGGCAAAAGAGAACATGTACGTTGTAGTTCAAAACAATCATGTGGGTGATACTCGATTTGAAATGATTTGTAAGCGTGGTGGGGTGCGAAAGAGTCACGAGGGAAAGAATAGAAAGTACGTTAGGATAACGCAGAGGAAATACCGAAGCAATACAAAGAAAATCAGATGCCCTTTCAAGATTGTCTTCTATAATCCCGACGGTAAGGAAGGTTTAGAGTAGAAAATGTTTAAAGTTGATAATGGTTGTCACAACCACGATGATCCGGATACTCTACTTGGACATGTAATGGTTTCAAAGCTAAAACCAAGAGAAATGGAGACAGTGAAGTCTATGAGGATCCAGAAAGCGAGTGCGATCTTAAGTAAAATAAAGGCGGACGACCCCAACAACTTGTCTTCTTTGTCTATAATTAAGTCAGCCCTAGCTATGATCAAAAGAACGGAATGGGATGGTAGAGCGGTCATGCAATAATCTGAGTGGTTAGCGGAATTACATGACTACACGTTGAGAAGGGAAGAAAAGGATGGTAATTAAAGTGGTTCGTATTTTCTTGGGACAACCCAAAATGATCCAATTGGACCAATGCTTTCATCAAATTTTGTTGATAGATGCCACTTATAAGACAAACAAATCTAACATGCCTTTGTTGAATATTGCTTGCCACACTTCGGACAAAAATACATTTACGGTTGCATGGGGTTTAATGGATCATGAGAACAACGTGAGTTTCATTTGGATGTTGGAGACGTTGAGGTCCATTTATAATGGTGATGATTTTTCAAGGGCTATTATAAAGGATAACGATCAAGCCCTAATGCATGCAATAGCGGTAGTGTTTACGGATGCCCGAAACTTGCAATATACGTGGAACATTCAACAAAACCTCAAATCCAATTGCCATCATCATTTCTATGCTAAAAACCCAAGGAAGGGTACCAAGAAGTCGAAGGAAGAGGATGAGCGCATTAGTAAATTAACCGTGGAAGAACGATAGGAAGAGAAACGATTATTTGATGAAAAATGGAAGGAGGATGGAATGATTTGGAGAATATTTTTGAAAGCATGGGACAAGATTGTTTGGTCAATGACCGAGGAAATTTACGAAGCTAATTTGAAGAAATTTGAGGATGAATATGGCACGAACTATCCGAAACCCCTTGAGTATTGTAAAACACAATGGTTACCGCTTAAGGAGAGGTTTGTCTTTGCATGGACATATGAAGTTCCTAACTTCAAGAACGAGCCGACAAACATTGCGGAGGGGCTCATGGACGATTAAATACTATACTACTTGGTAGTCAAAATGGAGTTGTGTCGATTCAAGAAGCAATCCATGAATACACCAACCGTGATCTCGTAAAATGGGGTGCCATAACGGTCCAAAATAAAGGGAAAAGTCCGACCAAACATTTATATGGCCACTAGCTCGATCTTCCTTGATGGATCAAAGCATACGTCTGAGGCCTTCAATTGGTCCAAAATCTCCCTCATGCTAATCAACTGCTGCTCTTTTGTCCTAGAACGGTTGTCTTCGAAGATATACTTTGTTCCTCTAGGAGTACCTTTGCGCCACTCCGGGTTCTCTCCGGCCAACTTCAGGATAGGGAAGTTGTCATAAATCCATGCTTATATGGATAACAAACCAATTATTAGTAAATAGATTAATAATAATCTGAACCAAATGTACATTAATTGCACCCGAATATATACAATCGGATGACGGTGACTTCCGAATAAGCAACATTCGGAAGTACAAAATATATATGTCCTACCGAATATGCATCATTTGGAGTTCAGTAGAATATATTTTTTTCCCTACATATTCGGTAGTATTTCAAAAAAAAAAAAATCCCCGATTCTATATAATCGGAAGAACAACTAAGTTACATGTTTCCGAATACTAAACATTTGGAACTACAAAATGTATATTTCCTACCGAATATGCATCATTTGGAGTTCAATATACTATATTTGTTTGCCCTACATATTCGGTAGTATTTCACAAAAAATAATCCCCGATTCTATATAATCGGAAGAACAACTAAGTTACATGTTTACGAATACTCAACATTCGGACGCAACAAATGTGTATGTCCTACCGAATATCCTTCATTTGAAGTTCAGTAACCTATGGTTTTTTTCCTATATATTCGGAAGTAATTTCCCAACATAAGGTTCTGATTCAATATAATCGAGAGTCAAACTAAGTAACGTGTCTCCGAATAAAACACATTCAGACATAATAAATGGATCATTTCCTAACGAATATGCATCATTTGGAGTTCAGCAAAATATAGTATTTTGGCCTATATATTCGGTAGTACTTTTCCAAGGCTAAATTTCTATTCTAAAAAATCGGAAGTAAAACTATGTAATTTGTTTCCGAATACAAGACATTCAGAAGTTAAAAATATGTATATCCTACCGAATATGAATCATTTGAAGTTCAGAATATGCATCATATGTATTGTCTACCGAATAACTCTTGATTGACTTATAAAGTTAAAAAAGAACCTGCAATAGAGCCACGTTCCCAGCAACTTGGAAATCTCCTCGCCTCGACGCATTTCTCAACTCTTCCATCAAGAATGCTAGGCATGCCGTTCCCCAAGAGTAGTCACCGACTTCATGGAGAGGATCCAAAAGTTGTAGAAGGTTGGCCTCGATCTAGTTGCCAGAAGTATTGGGGAAAATGACACATCCCAATACACAAAGGAGATATGTTGTGGCCGTGTGATTCACTTGCTCATTAGTTAACGTTCCCTTTTGTTCTTTATCCAATGTTACTCAGAAGATATTCATCAAAACGGTAATGTTAAAATGTCTTGTTCTGTAACTTGCATGCCTCCTAAACTCTTCTGTTGTTGTCTCTTCATCCCAACCTAAGCACTTCTTAGTTAGAACATAAATTTGTGCCCAACTTAACTGCTTTGTGTAGTTCAACTTCACAGTTGTGCCTTGGTCAGGAAGGTTAAGAATCTGCACAACATCATCCGGGGTAATTGCGTCATCTCCCCAAACGGCGTATGGAAGGTATCGGTCTTAGGATACATTCTATCCACGAACGCCGATATAGCCACACGATCATGTTCCAACAATGAATTCTCGGCAGCATTAGCTAACCCTGAGTTGGCTACAATTATCTTGAACCTTTCACATTCACCTGATAAAGGCCAGTCAAGCATTTTTGTTGGTGCGATAGTGGGTTTGAGTAGACGAACCGCATCTTGATGATACTATTAAACACACGAAAATTGTTTAAAGTACATACAAAAACACTTAATACAACTATTACGATAAAACACATAGACAATATATTAATAAAAAATATACGATTATTATTACCTTAGTTTCGTATATTTCTTTGGCCCAGGAGTCTTTATATCCAAACAACAATTTTCCTCCATCCGTCGGTAGCCCAAGAATTATGCCTGCTGGAATATTCTTCACCTTCAAGTGCTGAGGGACAAGATGTGATGCTTTCTTAGCAATATCCTTATTTCCACCTTCTTCTCTTTTGTTAGCTTTTTTGGCTTTTTGGGTACCACTTGGTTGTCCTTCTTCTTGAACTCTTGGCATTGGAACAATTGGTTCAATTTCATGGTGGGATGTAAGTTGTGGAGCAATTGGTTCTACACCTTGTTGAGCACTTGGTTGCACACCTTGTTCACTGCCTTGTGGACCAATTGGTTCTACACCTTGCTGAGTGGCTTATTGAGCACTTAGTTGCACACCTTGTTCAATGCCTTGTGGAGCAGTTGGTTCTACACCTTGTTGAGCACTAGTGAAGAATGGGGTTTTCTTGACCCATGTCCCCGACCCTCAATGGCGGTCAAGGGACCATGGACCGGTCAAGACGGTCATAGATGTGATAAAAATGCGGAGCACAACTGGGAGGGTTGATGCTGGTCGTAGAATAACAAATTTTATTATTATTTTATCCCTCATTCCCAATCTTTCTCTAATAAAACAAAACAAAGCAAACCTTATCTCTAGTCTGCCTCTTTCCTCATTTCTATCTTCTTCTCTAGCTCATAGTCAAAACCTCACAGCCAAAACTATCTCCAATTCTCTCTAGAAAAAATTCCTCAATCATAAGAAATAAAAAGAAGATCATATCACTAATGAAACTATCAAACCCTTAATTGCGATGTGCTTCTTAATTGAATCAGTTAGAAGAAATCTATGGTTCTGAATCTTGAAATCTATATGTCAAGTAGATTGCTCCTGTTTTGATGTTTCGTGAGGTTTGTTTGCTATAATCTAGGGTTTTATTTGTATTCCGTTTTTGTCTTTTCAATTTGGGTAATAGGGGTTTTGTTGTTTTTAATTTTTTTCTCTACTGTTTAAGTTTCGATAACTATGATTTCATTTAATTTTTGTTTCCCTCTTTCAGATCTAGACTCGTTGGTCTCCGAAAACCGAAAAAAGGCAGAGGAAGAAAGATCTTTTGCCAATCTTATGGAATTCGTTGTTGACTGAATTCCTATTTAGCATCAAACCCGAAATACAATTAATCCAGAGATCTCAAATTTCCAACTGAAGAAGAGGTCAATTTCACGAATCAGGGGTTTATATTTTTAATATCATGCTCTATTGTTGTATTATGTTTTCAGGAGTTCTGATTTTTGTGTTTTTTATTAGTTATTTTTGGTATAGATATCTGATTGTGTTTTGGTAATTTGGATTTGTAGGTGAAAAGGGAACAAAGATTAGAGAATTGAATTTTGTTGGACAAAAAAGGTTTAAGTTCCCTGAGGTTTAAGACCTTTGTTATGTATAAGGGTGTTGAACTGTATGCTGAAAAATTCAGAAACACAGGTTTATGTGCTTTTGCTCAAGCTTAAGTCTCTTAGGTACAAACTGTTGACATTGGATTTTTATTTTTTGTCTCAAAAATTTATGGGTATTAAGGCTTTTTAGTGATTCTGGTTTTGTATTGAAACTTTGATATGATAAATGTGTTGACGGCATGGTGGGAATGATGCTTGATTGAGTCGTTCTAATGAAATTCTGTTTATTTCTTACTAATTGATAGAATTATTAAGATTTGATTTCAATTTATAGATGTATTAAGATTGAGTATTGGAACCTTGTGTATTTAGTAGTTTTGGATTTGTAATTGTAATGTTGAGTGATTTTTATTTGACCTGTAGGATTTTTATGGGGACATAGATGAAGGATTTTGTGTATGAATTGTTAGAGTTCATACTTTGCACGGATATGCTAGCCTATACCTCAATGGAGTTCAAGGTATGAGGGATATGAAGACAGAGTTTTACTCCTATTTCGATGGTAGTTGGCATGACAATAAAATATGGATTGGGTAAGAAATGATTTTCTTTGTTAAAATTTAGGTGTTTCCGACTTCGTGCTTACTTTATTGAATGTCTGGAGGGATTGTCAGGCGTGATGTTGTGCTTGGTCGATACCTTCAGAGGTTATCCATTTTTCTGTCTAACGATATTAGTATACGATTAGGTGGTTACCATAGGAAGCTTCCAGAGTAGTGAATACTTCTTTTTTTAACGTGAGAATGTTTATTGTCGTTTGCAGATCATTTTTAAGATGATTGAGGGATACCCTATAGAAATTGGTTAAGAGATGGAGGAGTTAAATGTTGTTTATGGGGATAAATCGTCCCCGGTATTTATGAGATTCACCGATTTCGTATGAACAGCTACCATGCCATCCAGGTCGGTTCTGTTTCCACTATTTATTCAGGTGCTTAGCGAGTTTGACTGCTTATGCTTACTTTATTGAATGTCTGCAGGGATTATCAGGCGTGCTGTTGCGCTTGGTCGATACCTTCAGAATTTTTTGGCAATGGTTGGAACACTTTGTGGACTAAGGAATGAGATACTATCTTGCAACCTCGACTCATGTTGTTACCCATGATCCGAAATACGATATGGGTGAACAAGTAATGGTCGATTAGCTGTTGTTGGGATATTGGATGGTCATGTTCGTTACTTCAACCAGGTTGGTTTTACATGGCTTTTCTAGATCGTTGTTTGCATCTTTCTTTATATGCTACCACTGACTTTATATTGTTGATTTGGCTGTAGGGTTGAGCTAATGAACTTGATGAATATGTTTGTTGAACCTGATAATGATCCTCCTCATAAGGTATGTCTTGTTTGCATTACTTTATTTACTTAATTTATAGGTTAGCTCTTGCTATGCTTCAGATTGGCGAATTCCTTTTCGTTCTTTAGTATGTTCTCAGGTTACTTATATTTAATGAATGATATGTCCTCATTCTTGTTTGATTTAGGGGTTTTTAGTTTTGTAGCTTAATTGGTTTGTAGCTTAATTAGTTTGTAGTCATCTTTGTATTCACTGAAGTCACAAGTCTTCTTCTCGACGTATGGGAAGGCTTTTTGTTTTAAAATTTTTCTTCCAATCTTTGTTTGCTCTTCTATGATCTAATTGGCATTTCCAATGGAGAACATAAATTCTTTGGTCTTTTATTGCTCTAGCTGATGATGCAGGAAGAGCAACCTCTTCAAGTATGCTTCACTAAATTCATGTGTATATTCAAGTCTTTTCTTTACGTAATCGAGTATGAAAAATTGGCGGACATGGATTAATAATTAGTGATGGCGTACGCTGTTTTTGTAATTGCATATGAACACTTGAAGTCTATTTTCACTTTTACTGAGTACTACTTTTGCTTCAATAAAGAACATTGAATGCGTAAAAACGTCTAATCAATTTGTGTTTTTCACTTCTAATTACTTAGAGATGGTCTAACCATTGTTGGTTTGTTGTAGGATACGACCCTTAAAGAAGCCGGAACAGATTCTCTTTTAATCTTGAAGCAAGTGATTGAAGAGAATGTGAGGTTTCTGCATAGCATATTTTCGGCCCGTGCACTATGAACTGAGATGTCATGTGCTCATATTTGAAGAAAGCTAGAAGAAATTCCTTTGATGGACGGCTATGGACCAGTGTCCTGCTTGGACTTAAATATCTTGTAAGTTCCGTTTCTGTAAACTGGTTCGCTATAAGATTGTTATATCTTCAAACTAAGAGTGTTATATTCTTGTTATGATTATGGTATCGATTCTTGACTCGATTAAAAGAAGTCATGGCATGAGCATTTTATCGCATAACCTATATTGCCATACCATCACCATTTATCTCCAGAACCAACCATTGCATACTTCTAAATTAGTAAGGAGACATGTGTTTTATATGTTGATGTTCTATTCATTGTTGCATCTTATATTCTGAATCGTATTGCCCGACAGACGGAAAAATGTTAAAGGTTTGCACACTAGGAGGTGGGTTTCTTGTACTAATGTTTGAAACCAAGTGGTTGTGCTTTTTGTTGATTTTGGTAAAGCATATAAGTAGTTGTTATTTTATCAAGTTATTCTGGTTTGCCTATCACATTAGAGGCGCTCTTTTCATGGTAGACCATGTTAGTTTCAACCTGTTATACTGCACTAACTAGTCTGCTTGTAAATATAAATTATATCAGTTTGACTTGTTTGCTTCTTTTTTTTTTTAAAGTAACTACATTTATTTTTTGTGTTCACAGCAAGTAAGAAAGGGAAATAATGAATCGACTGATTTTTCTGAAATCATTGTGTATTTTCAGGTCTTGGAACGGCAAAAGTGCTTCATCTTCTTGCTAATCGAGAAGGTTCCACTTTTGCTTTAGCTAGTAAAAATGCTAGTCCTTGTATATTTGTCGTTTCAGTTGCTGTATAGAATTGTACTCTTTTATGTTGCTGGTTATGAGCTTTTGTTTAAGAAACCATGAACTTATTGGGGCTTGTATTGTTGTGAATTAATGATTTGAATCCTCTTTGAGTCAGATTATGAATTTTGCAATGAATATAATGTTTTAATGGAATGTTATTCGAGTCGTTAATCCAAATATAATGATTTCATTTTAGTTCAGTCAGATTATTTCATTTCAACCCATTCAGAACGGCTACAACCATTCAGCCAGTTCTGAATCTATTTTTTATATATTAAAATGTATATGTACGACCGATGTGTGTCAGTCCTAACACCTTGACCGTTAAAATCGGTCGTTGATAAAGGTTATTCCGCGACCCGCAGAGCCACGTCATAGTTGAAAAAGACGCTCAAACATCGACCCTTTCTTCGACTGACAAAGCAAGTCATAAATACGAGTTAAATGACTTGCTTTGTCGGTCGCAAAACTGCTGATTTCCACTAGTGGAGTAGGTTGTTGAGCACTTGCTTGCACACCTTATTGACTGCCTTGTGAGTCTACACTTTGTTGAGCACTTGAATTAGCATTGGTACTCCTTTATCTCCTAGCACTAGTTGTCACTTTCTTATTCCCTACTCGAAGAGGCCCTAAGTCGCCTGTTTTTGGGGCTTGCTTAGCTCGACTTTGTCTAAAAAACAACAAAAGAATCAATGTTTACAAACTACACAATCGGAAGACAAAGTACACAAATAGAACCCGAATGTACACATTCGGAAGTCATAATACACTTCTTGTTCCCGAATATAAAACAACCAGAATAAAATTAAATAAATTTCAAACCGAATATGCATCAATTGGAGTTCAGAAACTCTAAATTTTTCATCCTATACAATCGTAGGTATAAAACATTATATTCTCTTCCGAATATATCCTGGCCCCAAAATGGTTTTTTTTTCATAAATCACAATTTTTATAATATTTCATCATATTTATATATTCGGTAGTAATTGTACTACGATTATTGTTTCTCTACTTAAACATATTCGGTAGCAAAAAAATTCATTAAACTACCGATTATTTCCATTTTGGTACTCAGGAACATATGGCCAAACATATTCAGAAGACAACCAACAATTATAACTCCCGAATGATGTCGATATTCTTGAGAAATGAAGAACACGACCACATTCGGAAGTCAAGTTAGATGACTAACTCCCGAATCTGGGTAAATTGTAGAAAATCCTTAGAAAAAAAAATTCTCGATTCGTCGAATTAAAGCGAAAAAAACCCTAAAATTGATAGAGTCTTACCTAATTGGGGCCATTTGAAGTTGTCGGAGTGTTAGACTATCAGAATTGCCACCGCCAACTACATCCGGGGCTTCGTCTTCGTCGCGTTCTTCGCCATTTTTAGCAACAATCTCTTTGTTTCTTGCTGAAATCCCTATATTTGGATCAATACCGCGAGGAACGTTTTTGGTTTTAGGTCTGTGGGGTGCATTACCCGTATCCATTGGTTTATAAACGAATCGACGATGTTTTTATTTTACGATTCGCGACGGCGATGCGATGAATTGGAGAACGAGGGGAATTTTTTTTCCCCTCCACAATCGAGAGAGAATAGGAAGAGAGGAAGAAGAAGAGTTGAAATGGAAATGGGAGGAACTGTTATGATTTTGGTTTTTATTTTTTTTTACTACAAGGGCATTTAGGTAACTTTAATATAAAAAAGGTTACCCCTTAACTAATGCCTTTGGCTGGATATAAAATGTTCGCCCCTAAAAACGCCCGGTTGTTTTTATGTAATTATTTTTCTCTTTTTTTGTTTTGTTCTAGGAAAGTTTCGGTTTTCTGTTTTTAGTTTTAAGTTAAATATCATCGTTACTGCTTTAGAATATTGCCAGTTAATAGGTTGGATGAGTTGATTTTCTTACAACATCTGACATACTGCAGGTATATATATATGCCTCTTCATTCACTCTATTAATCTTCGAATAGAATTATCAAAGCCTTTGTTGGGTTTTTTTCAGAGAGAAAACCGAACGCACGTTAACTGTTTGTAGAAACTCCAAGCAGAAAATTTATCACAAATTTTGATCTTCACCGTTTTGTGATAGCTTCGAAAACGTAACTATGTCGTCTGTGTGCATTCTGCTCTTCCTAATTTTGCTAAGAATACAGTTATCGAAGTTATCACAAAACGGTGAGGTATTGGTAAGAATACAGTTGTTTACCTAAATTTTGCTGGTATATATGGTTTTTGGTTTCATTTTTTTTTGCATCAATGTCAGCATTTTTTTTATTTGATTTCTTGATAGCAGTTTTGAAATTGTAATTAAATTTATAAACTTAATCCTATATCTACTTTAGATAGAAGGTTTATGGCTACTTAGTACATGGGTGAACCTTAGTTTCAGGAAATTTGCTAAACCGAAATTATTTGATGACGAGAGTCGGAATAAATTTGATGGGAATCAAGGGGGAAGTGCTATAGTTTTAGAGAAGCTCATGTGTAAGTTAAGAATTATTATTTGTTTGACAGGATTATCTAAAGCTGTCGATGAGGAACATGCAAGAGACTTGGATACTCTGAATGCGATTCAAGAAATGCTAGAAATCCTGTTCGCCAGGAACAATTGATCAGTCTTTTGTCTAGATACTGCTCTTCCTCCTTATCCAAGACAGTGATTTGTTTCTTTAACTTCAATTTTCTAATGCTCAATTGGTTTAAGCTTAATCTTCTTTAACTTCAATTTCTAAGGTTGTGATTTGTTCCGTCTACTTCGAATTAGTATAGTTATTGTAGTATTAGGAAGAGTCCAAGTACTGCAAGATGGTTTCTATACAACATTGCATTGGTAGGATTTCCTGAATAGTGTGTAATCCTTTGTATTTTATGTTCACCTCTCTGCTTACTTTCTTCGGAATATTAGAAGGTTTGTTCCAAGACAGCATCTATCTAATGCAAGCATGAGCAGTGACCATCTTTAGAGCATCCACAATCACGACCATATTTGGGGAGTATACCCAAAATTGACCGTGAATCGAAACGCAGTGGGTGAGACTAAACCTAAATATAGTCCATTTTTATCCTCCGTTTAGAACCAGGGCGAATGTATAGCATCCCTTTGGAATCAGGCAAGAAGGTATAACATCTGTTTAGAATCAGGCGAAGGTACAATGTCCGTCCACCTATTATCAGACGCAGACTATACATCTGCCAAAAAAATTTAGTATTTGGGCTGGCTTCTGCCAAAAAAATTTTAGTATTCGCTCTGGCTTCTGGTATTTGATCGATTCTATGACTGTGAATGCTCTTAGCAGCGTAAATTTCGTAAAATGCGAATACTTCCATTGGAAATGACTGATACAAATAGATGTAACCCAAATCTAGATAACATATCCGCAAGTAAGAGAAGAGCAAAAAAAAAAAAAAAGTAGCACCGGATGCGTAGCACGGGTAACTTTCTAGTCCACTATTATGACGAATTCATAAGAGCCCTCAAAACCAGATGGTTAAAGGCTTGGTTGGAGCCCCACAATAACATTCAAGTTTTACTTGAAGGCCTGGTCCGTTTAATATTAACCCGGTCATCAAATTCGTAAAAACTAAAGTTCGGCCCGTTTTATTTGCTTTATTGACATCAGGTAGCGCCTTAGCAGGGAAACTCTCTTGAAAAACACGTCCATGGCGGCCAAAGCTAAAGCTTCCCCTTTTCCATCAAAGAAGAAACTGATAAGAAGTATCAAAAAAGCAGCAGATGATGTAGATTCATTGCCATGGAAATCTTCTGTTTCTCAAGATGACGATCCTTTTGCTCTTCCTCAAGAAGCTAATGATTTTGATGGAGGTCTGTTTCTCCCTCCCTCTCTCTCTAATTAGGTTTTGATATTTTAATTTCTGGATTTATAATGTTTTTTGTTTTATATGCAGGTTTTATTTCTCTTGACGAGATTGATGAAATTGATTATGGTGTTTTGATAAATAATCCTTTTGACTCCAAGAAACGGATTCGTGCTGAGGACTCTGGTGACGGTGAAGAGAAACTTGACAAGAAAGTAAAGAAACCAAAGGCTAAGAAGAAGAAAATAAAGAAAAGTGTCAATGTTCCTGGTAACTAGCAAGTTTCATAAATGATACGTTAGGGTTTTTTGAGGGCTTTATATGAAAAAATGCGAGTGAGGTGTACAATTTAGGAGTTTACAATATAGGTTTTGTGTGGAATAGGATTTTTTTAGTCTAGATGTTGGTTGTAATTTATTTATTTTTTGATTTTTTTGATCTACAGAAGGGGATTCTACAGGTGTAGTGAAAGACGATAGTGACAATAAAGTTGAGATAGGAGAGACAGTAATTGATGAAGCTGAATTTTATGAGTGGAAGGCATTGAGGCTGCATCCATTGTTATTGGAATCGATTTACAAGATTGGGTTTAAAGAACCCACACCTATTCAGAAAGTTTGTATTCCTGCTGCTGCGCATAAAGGAAAGGTTGGTTACTAGCTAAAAAATTTATGATGTCAGCGCAGGTACATTGTATTGACATCTTTTTGTGCTGAAACAGGATCTGGGAAAACACTTGCTTTTGGGCTTCCAATTTTACAACGTCTACTTCAAGAGCGAGAAAAAGAAGGTGTTTCACTTACAGAGAGAGGAAATGATGTGGAAAAAGGAGCTCTTGGAAGTACACTTCGGGCGCTCATCATAACTCCTACAAGGGAGCTGGCACTCCAGGTACCATGTAGTTCAACATCTATTTTTTCTCTAAGTTTTGTAACTAATGCTCCCCAAATGTATATATCATTTACCATCTGGCTTACTATGGTTTTGTTTTGGTTACAGATATTGGTGCCTCAATTTGGTTTATTTTTGTTTCTTTGTTGTTAACATGCTCCTCTTTATACAGGTTACTAATCATCTCAAGGTGGCTAGTAGCTTGACAAACATCAGGGTTGTCCCAATTGTTGGTGGGTTATACTCAGAAAAGCAGGAAAGACTTCTAAAAGCAAGGCCTGAGATTGTTGTCGGTACTCCAGGGAGGTTATGGGAGCTTATGCAACGGGGTGATCCACACCTTGTTGAGGTACTCTTGAATTTATCATTTGTAAATTAATAGTAAAATACTACTTTGCTACGGCCAGTCAGGAGTGAGAAGGTAGACTTTTCTGCCTACCTTTTTCTAGTGCTGTTGACTTGTTATTCCAAGATGCACCTTTGAATGTGATGCAGTTCTATTTTACAACCTTGTTGGGCTTTGGGACCCATTAGAATTCTATATACATGATCTTGGTTTCTTGCATTGGCATGAGACACAGTGACCCTTAAGCCATACTGATATTGACGAGACACTTTATTCAGCAATTGTTCGATGAATTATAACTTGTCTACATCTTAATTAGTCGGCCTTCTTTTGCAGTTACATTCGCTGTCATTCTTTGTTTTAGACGAGGCTGACCGTATGATAGAGAGTGGCCATTTTCACGAGTTGCAGTCTATCATTGACATGTTACCTATGACTGCTGCACCTGGTGATGGGCAGCTTGAAAATTCACAGAGTTGTGTAACGGTTTCAAACATCCAAAGGAAGAAAAGGCAAACATTCGTCTTTTCTGCCACTATAGCATTATCTTCTGATTTTCGTAAAAAGCTAAAGGGTGGATCTCGTAAATCCAAACAATCTTTGAATGGAGAGTTGAGATCTATAGAAAAGCTTTCAGCACGAGCAGGGATGAGGGAAGATGCCGCAATTTTTGATTTGACAAATGCTGCAGTTATGGCGGATAAATTAGAAGAGTCGTTTATTGAGTATGTGCTCCTCTTTTAGCCCTATTTTAAATATTTTGGAGCATCTTTCATATGACCTTGATGCATTTTGGCTTTCTCTATACCTTGTGACATCATTTGTCGTTAAGTAACTGGGCTAGTTCAATTTGTTTGTGCAGATGTAGGAAAGAAGATAAAGATGCCTATCTATATTATCTTTTGAGTGTTCACGGGCAAGGCCGGACTATTGTTTTCTGCAGGTCAATAGCAGCTTTACGTTATATTTCTTCCCTTTTGGGCCTCCTTCGCATTAATCTGTGGTCTCTTCACTCTAGAATGCAGCAGCGAGCACGCTTGAAGGTACTTTCTCCAGTGTTAAGATATTTGATCTTTTCTGTGGCCTATTCATCCTTAGAGGTTACCTCATTAATTCTTCTGATGATGGTATATAGTGAAGTGCAATACTAGTTTGGCTGGTAGATGTTATTTTTCTTTTATGAGAGTTTGAATTGAGTGAAACTTAGTGTTATTTTTTATTTTATTTTTGAGAGAAGTTAAAATTGATTATCAGGTGCCAAGTAGGCACAGCAAAAAAAAAATACAGACACCACCAGTAAACGATACTAGGAGTATCAAAAAAGAAGCTAACTGGGGCAAATTACATGTAAATCTTTGCCTCCCAATTTTGAACCAAATCATCAAAAAACAAGCCTTCAAAAACATGGTATGGAAGTCCCCATTGGAAGATAAGAGACTTGACAGCAACAATTACATCTTCTGTTGTCGACTCTTTGTTGTGGAAGACCCTTCTATTTCTCTCGATCCATAGCGCCCACCAGATCGCGTAAGGAAGATTGTTCCATATGAAGTTGTGGGTTGCATTTGGGATTTCCCTCTTCCATGACTTAATGCATCCATCCGTTGTCTCACACATTGCAAGATGAATTTTACAATATTCAAGAAAGTACATCCACACCTTATAAGAGAAGGTGCAATGGAGCAGGACATGATGTTATTCAGCTAAACTTAGTGTTATTCAGCTAAACTAAATCTCTCCAATGATTTTTACGGTCAATTTTACGTGAGGGATTTGGCATTTAGAAAGAAGTAACTAAATATTTTGCTTCCAGGGAAAGTAATCTCAAAGGCTGAAACCTACATTTCTGTTTAATTAATTACTGTGTGTCGGTCTGAGCAATGGAAATAGACCAAGTTTATGGCCTGTTTGAGCCCAGTGTGGATCAGCTTCATCTCTTTGCATTATTATATGTATATCTTGAGGATGCCAATATATATTTCTCTATAAATCTTCACAACATGTGATTCATATACGCCAGCGTATATATATATATATTTTTTTTTTCACTTCTTTGTGTGTATACTAGCACTTATGATATTTTCTTTTATCTCTTGGCTTTTCAGGCAATGGATCGTTTTCGTGAAAACGAAAATGGTATACTTATTGCTACTGATATTGCAGCAAGAGGTCTTGATATCCCTGGTGTTCGAACCGTTGTCCACTATCAACTTCCACAATCAGCTGATGTAAGTAGATTCAAGGAATTGTTGGTATTGTTATCTGTTATTCTGCACTGGTTTTTTTGACCTCCTAACTTGAAGTTATTTTCTGTAGACTTATGTTCATAGATGTGGAAGAACTGCTAGAGCATCTGCAGACGGTTGCAGCATTGCGTTAATCAATCCAAATGATAAACCAAAGTTTTCATCCTTGTGCAAAACTTTTCGAAAGGTGAATTCCCTTGGAAATGAAGTAGTTATTTGCAGGACTGTGTTGTAATCGAGTATTTTGCATTTATTATCTTACTATATTTGATGACAACTAGTCTTATCTGTTCTCAGGAAAGTGTTCGACGGTTTCCTTTAGATAACTCATACATGCCAGAGATTATGAAAAGATTATCTATTGCGCGCCAGATAGATAAGATCACGCATAAGGATTCGAAGGTAACCAGATTATATCTTGGGCGATAGTGCATGCATGGTATATTGTTTGGTTACTTTCAAATTACCATCTGGACACAATTTTAAGCTGAGTTTGCACACGAAGTTTAATTATTAATTGAATTTCCAGCTTCTCAACATACTTCTAGTGTAAGTAAGCAGTGGTGATGGTAACCCTAATTTCACTTCACCACCTAAATTATTTTGCAATCTAGTTGTAGAAATGTGATGTTCTAAAATGGCGTAGCCCAGTAAGAACTTTGAGTTGTGTATGGCTTGTTTGTTTCATGTGTTTCTTCATTTGTTTCACTGTTTTCCAGGAAAAGGTAAACAAAACCTGGTTGGAATGTAATGCCAAATCGGTAGAATTGGTTCTAGACGAGAGCGACCGTGAGGAAGAAAGAGTGAATAGAAACGAAACCAAGAATCCTCGGAAAAAACTTCTCTCTCCTCTCTAGAATCCCTTCTTCTCTCTATCTAAATCCCAATTCCCCTTATCTTCTTCTGCTCAGATTCGGTCTTATATGACCGGATCTGAGCAGGCTTTTTCGTTATGTTATCCTACTCGTTGTATTTTAGTTCGTTTCTTGGGGTTTTCTAGTTCAACCTTGCTTTTGTGATGTTCTATCTTTCGCCCTTTTCCAGCTTGACGTTTTCTTCAACATCTTATGGTGGTGTCGGCGGTCTGGTCTTTGATGCCAGATCTGTTTGACCATGCTCTTTATATCAAGTCTCTCATGATGATTTCTCAAGGGTTTCTTTTCAAAGAAGGGTTTTATCATGGAGTTTGGTTTTTATCTATGAAGTGATGTTGATTTAGCTCATTCTTGCCAACCATCTATTTTATTTTTCTCTTCTCATTCAACTTCATTTCGAAATTGCTGTTTTCTTCTTACAAAGGTACTTGTTTATTCTGATGAAAATAGTGCGACGAATTTCGTAATGATAGCTTGATTGCAAAAGATGATACGCTTGCGGAGGTGGTTTTTTGGGCAATGGGGTTCTTGCTGAAAGTGACGGCAGCAAAAGGGTTGAGCTCTGAGGGATTTCTTCATTTATTGCCCTTTTTTAAGGGCTTGGTCTTTTTTGAGGGCTTGGTCTATTATGGGTTATCTATTATGAGACATTCCTACTGCGTTACACAAAATTGGTCCATTTATAACATAGATCAATTATCTGACATTACGGTAAATTTTGAGATAGAAACTTCATCATCGTGTTGCTCTTTTTAATTGTTAATCTCATTTACTATTTTAAGGTTTCCATGAATGTGAAAGAGACGTCGCGAAGTGGAAGGAACATCATAGAGAATGCAAAAAGAATGAAAAGAGAAGCTAAAAACCGTAAGTGTATTATTTATCTGTATGAATTTATAAATGAGTAATATTGTACGTAATTGTACTTTCATCTCCCAGGTGCCAATGACCAAAAGAGAAGAGACAAGAAAATACTGAAGAGTAGAAGAGCTTTTTAGGATCTCATAAGTGTGATGGAGTAATGGAAGAGTTATTATGTATTTATTTTACTCCAAGTTTAACCCAAGGGGAATGAAAATCCAATTTTGGCCTTACTGTTTTTTAATTTTTTGGTTCTCATAATCTGTAAATGATGGTAGCGCTCTCCCTAGTGCTTGCCCAGCTTTGGGTCAAATTTTGAGTGGAACTGTATATTAGTAGCAGTAGCTCTCAATTTTTTGTGTTCTTACCGATACAAATAAAGAGAAATTTCCATGGTCGCAACTCTTTTAAGAGTGTCCAGTTTAGTACTACCCCAGTATTCGTCATTTCCACGTTTACTGGACACTCTTTTAAGAGTGACCAGTTTTTCTATCCTGAAGCGGATTTGCAAGCTCAGGACCTTTGCTGACATGATTGGTCAAAAAAAAAAAAAAAAAGTTCAAGTGCACAGAGGTTCTTTTCTTGTTCAGTTAGGTTCTTTTAAGACCTCATGATATTTCATAGAGGAATAGGTGATTGAGATGGCTTACAAGTAGCTTGAATTTGATGGTTTGATGATCCGACAAGGACGACTCGCTGAGGAAAAGGTAAAAGATGAGGATACCTCCAATATAAGACAGCCCACATTTCCATAACAACAGTAAATAGACAGCTTAATTTGCTGCTGAATACATCATAAATGAAATTTATTAATTTGGATCACTGCAACCAAGTGGTCCAAGTCCATACATAAATTTTACAAATATATATTTCCATGGCATATCAATAAAGATGCGGACATGATAAGCCTGTTTTCCTAGAAGTGACTACATATCTTAATGGACGCCTGGGTGCTGCCATTCCTGTTTATGTGCCATAAAAAAACTAGCAAGTCAGATTACATGAAGCATCTACCTAAAAACGAATGAGAACATCAACTTACCAAACTCCTCCTTTTTTTTGCTAGATAAGCAACAACTATATGACAAATTTCCCACTTTCAAAGCTCTCATTAACTTTTCATAAGAAACCCCAAAGGATACACTGATTCAGTGGTTGATAACAGGACTTCGAATGATAACACACACACACACAGAAACCGCAAAACTTCAGCTCACCGTAAGATTAGAGTTTTCTTTTTTATTCTAGATTTCACAGCTGAGTAGTGGATGAGTAGATTAGAATTTGGTGTCACTTATGTTGGATCCATTTCATGGATTCACTTATGTTCGATCCTTTTCTTATAGGTAGTTAATCTTTTAAGCACGAATGAAGCATTTTTGGAACATTTTTTATCTAGGTGAATTGTTGTAATTCTACTTATTCAATGCACTATTTGCTTTTATTGTTGTCTACCAATTTTCTGGACAATTCTTCTTCACTTTTTTCAACTAATATTATAACCCATCTGTAGTACATGTGCCTTGAATACTAGTTAGGTGAGCTAATTGTGCTAATTAGTAATCTAAAAGGGTGTGCTAGTTAGGTGAGTTTTTTGTGTATAAAAGAGAGACTTCTTCTCCTTTTGCTAACAAGAGAAAAACTCACATATGCAAATAAGAGAGAGTGAGAGGCAGTAAAGGTCTTGTTCTTGAGAGGAGTTTATACTCTTGTAATCTTGTTTGAATCATAGTGAAATCGTTATCGTCGTCTTGCAAAGTGGATGTAGATCATCTTGATCGAACCACTATAAATCCTTGTGTTGTGTGTGTTTGTTTTACTTTTTGATTTCATTTCCATTTCAATTCTTGATTGATTGATTGTGCTTGGAAGAGCCATTGGTCATAACAAATTGGTATCAGAGCTCCGGGTAGAAGCGATCTACAATGGCGGCAAAGTATGAGATTGAAAAATTTGATGGATGGAATGATTTCAATTTATGGAGGCTAAAGATGAGGGCTGTGTTGGTGCAACAAGGTTTGGTGAAAACTTTGAAGGGGAAAACGGCTCTTGGAACAACATTGAAGGATGAGGAAAATGATGAGCTCTTGGAGAAAGCACATGGAATAATTTTATTGTGTTTGAGAAATGGGGTCTTGAGAGAAGTTGCGACGGAACGACACCGGACGGGCTATGGAACAAGTTGGAGAAGAGGTATATGACTAAATCCGTAACTAATCGTTTATATCTTAAGAAGAAATTACATACTCTTAGAATGCATGAAGGAATGTCTATTATAGATCATATTGATGATTATAATAAAATTCTCTTGGATTTGGCAAATATTGATGTCAAAATTGAAGACGAAGACCAAGCTTTGGGTTTGCTTTGTTCCTTACCACCATCTTATGATAATTTTGTTGATACCGTAATGTATGGAAAAACCACAATTTACATGGAAGACGTTAGAGCGGCTTTGAACTCTAAGGAATTAAAGAAGACGAGTATTGATGGTAAAGATAATTCGGGAGATGGGTTGTTTGTTAGAGGAAGAAGAAACCAAAGGGGCGGATTTGATAGGAGTAGATCAAAATCAAGGTCTAAATCAAAATCCGGTAAATTCTATTGTTTTCATTGTAAGGAAAAGGGGAATTTCAAGAAGGATTGTCCAAAATTGAAGAATGTTGAGAAGAATACTAACCAAGGCACCACAGCAAATGTTGAAGTAGAAAGTGATGATGGAACGGTTCTCACGGTTCATACCGAAAGCTCGGAGAATGGGTGGATTATTGATTCAGGGTGTACTTTTCACATGTGTCCTCATAGAGAGTGGTTTACTACTTATCAAGCTAGAGAAGGTGGTAAAGTTCTTATGGGAAACAATGTCACTTGTAAAGTGGCGGGTGTAGGTACAATTCAAATTAAGATGTATGACGGTATGGTGAGGACTTTAACTAAGGTTAGGCATGTTCCGGACCTGAGAAGAAATCTGATTTCTTTGGGTACGCATGATTCAAATGGATGCAAGTATCAAGGCGAAGGTGGAGTTATTCGTGTCTCAAGAGGAAGTCTTATAATTATGAAGGGCGAAAGAATTAATGGTCTTTATACGCTGCAAGGTACTACTGTGACGGGTGAGGCAGCTGTATGTTCTTCAAGTTCTGATGATGATACTACCAAGTTGTGGCATATGCGTCTAAGGCATATGAGCGAGAGGGGTTGGCTGTTTTGAGCAAGCAGGGATTGCTTTGTGGTCATAAAACAGGCAAGCTTGATTTCTGTGAACATTGTGTCTTTGGAAAGCAGTGTAGAGTCAAGTTTAGTACAACTATTCATAACACCAAGGGTATTCTGGATTATATTCATTCCGATCTTTGGGGTCCTTCTCGGGTTGATTCACATGGTGGTGGTAGATATATGCTGACATTCATTGATGATTTCTCAAGGAAAGTGTGGGTATTCATACTTAAACACAAAGATGAAACTTTTGTCAAGTTCAAGCAATGGAAGACTATGGTTGAGAAGCAAACCGGAAGACAAATCAAGTGCTTGAGGACAGACAATGGTTTGGAATTTTGTGGGGGCAAGTTCAATGAGTTCAGCAAGGAGCAAGGGATTGTGAGACACCGCACAGTAAGAAAAACACCACAACAAAATGGTGTTGCAGAAAGGATGAACAAAACCATAATGGAGAAGGCACGGTGCATGCTCTCCAATGCCGGGTTACCAAAGCAGTTTTGGACAGAAGCAGCAAACACATCAGCTTATTTAGTGAACAGATTTCCATCGACTGCTATTGAGTGTAAGACTCCAAATGTATTTGGACAGGTTTACATGCTAACTATGAAGACTAGAAGATATTCGGATGTCCAGCCTATGCTCATGTGAATGAGGGGAAGCTAGAGATTAGAGCAAAGAAGTGTATATTTCTTGGGTATACAAAGGGCGTGAAAGGCTACAGGTTATGGTGTCCTGAAGAAAGATCAAACAAGTTTATTATCAGCATAGATGTGAAATTTGATGAGCAATCGATGTTGAAGACAAATAATGAAGAACTAGATGGAAGAGCTGAAGAGGGTGTTAGTTATAAGGTGGAGCTTGGTGACAAGGTGGAACTTGAGGTGCAAGTTCAAGGAAGCAATGATACTGTTGTTTCTGATGATGATGATGATCAAGATATAATGCAAGAACCTGCCCAGGAAGAAGAAGCACAAGGTCATCAGTACAATCTTGTAAGAGACAGAAAGAGGAGGCAAGTTAGACCACCTCAGAGATATGGCCATGCTGATTTGGTTGCGTATGCACATGCAGCGGGTGAGATCATAGATAGGAGTGCACCAAGAACCTATGAAGAAGCAATCGGTAGTGAAGAATCAGCTGAATGGGGAGCTTCTGTAATTGAAGAAATTAAGTCTCTTGACAAAAATGGCACATGGGAGAAAGTTACAAGACCAAAAGGACAGACGATTGTTGGAAGAAAATGGGTTTTCAAGAAGAAAGAAGGTACTTCAGATGGTCAAGGAACAAGGTACAAGGCAAGGCTTGTTGCAAAGGGGTTTACGCAAAGAGAAGGCATTGACTACAATGAGGTATTCTCTCATGTTGTTAAACATAGTTCTATTAGAACATTGCTTGCTATAGTTGCTTTGAAAGATCTAGAATTGGAACAACTAGATGTTAAGACGGCTTTCCTTCATGGTGATTTGGAAGAGCGTAGTTATATGCAACAACCAAAAGGGTTTGAAGTTCCTGGCAAAGAAGACCATGTATGTTTGTTGAAGAAATCTTTGTATGGTTTGAAGCAATCTCCACGGTAGTGGTATAAACATTTTGATACGTTTATGTTGGCAAATGGATACAGTAGGAGTAAGTATGATAGTTGTGTATATCACAGGAAACTCCAAGATGGTTCATTTGTGTATTTACTCTTGTATGTTGATGATATGTTGATCGCTTGCACAGACATGTCATAGATACAGAAGTTGAAGGTGCAGTTAAGTAGTGAGTTTGAGATGAAAGTCTTGGGTGCAGCAAAGAAGATATTGGGCATGGAGATTCATAGAAACCGAGCTGAAGGAAAGTTTCATTTGTTACAGAAGGCTTACATCGAGAAGGTGTTAGAGCGGTTTGGCATGAAAGATGCAAAACCAGTAAGTACTCCTTTGGAAGCTCATTTTAAACTTTCTAGAAGGCAATCACCTCAAACTGCAGATGAGGCACAGTATATGTCTCGAGTTCCATATGCAAGCACAGTTGTTAGCATCATGTATGCTATAGTTTGTACAAGGCCGGATATCGCACAAGTTGTGAGTGTGGTAAGAAGATACATGGGAAGTCCCGGGAAGGCTCATTGGCAAGCTGTAAAGTGGATTTTGAGGTATCTAAGGGGCAGTACAAATGTTGGTTTAGTGTTTGATAAACACTATGGTGACTCGACAAATGTTGTGGGTTATGTTGATTCTAATTATGCAGGTGATCTTGATAGAAGAAGGTCATTGACAGGTTATACTTTTACATTTTGTGGTAGTACTATTAGTTGGAGGTCGGTTTTGCAAAGCACAGTTGCATTGTATACAACTGAGGCAGAGTACATGGCAGCCGCGGAAGGAGTGAAGGAAGGTATATGGTTGATGGGTTTGGGTTTCAAGCAAGAGATTGCAACTTTGTTCTGTGATAGTCAAAGTTTCATTCACTTGACCAAGAACCAGATGTATCATGAGAGAACAAAGCACATCGATGTTAGGTATCATTTTATCAAGGATGCAGTTGAGGAGGGTAGGATAGCGATGCTAAAGGTTCCTACAGCAGATAACCCTGCAGACATGTTGACAAAGCCAGTTCCAAGTATCAAGTTCAAGCATTGCTTGGACTTGTTTGGTTTCAATAGTTGTTGAGAGTCCTTGAGGGGCTGAGCGAAGACAATGATGATGAGTGGTTATGGTATTCAAGTCAAGGTGGAGATTTGTAGCACATGTGCCTTGAATACTAGTTAGGTGAGCTAATTGTGCTAATTAGTATTCCTAAAGTGTGTACTAGTTAGGTGAGCTAATTGTTCTAATTAGTAGTCCAAAAGGGTGTGCTAGTTAGGTGAGTTTTTTGTGTATAAAAGAGAGACTTCTTCTCCTTTTGCTAACAAGAGAAAAACTCACATATGCAAATAAGAGAGAGTGAGAGGCAGTAAAGGTCTTTTTCTTGAGAGGAGTTTATACTCTTGTAATCTTGTTTGAATCATAGTGAAATCGTTATCGTCGTCTTCCAAAGTGGATGTAGATCATCTTGACCGAACCACTATAAATCCTTGTGTTGTGTGTGCTTGTTTTACTTTTTGATTTCATTTCCATTTCAATTCTTTATTGATTGTTCTTGGAAGAGACATTGGTCATAACACCATCTGTTGAGGTGGGTTAATTTGTGCCAATACGGAGTAATCAGATATTTATGTAATTCGTAGTCTATGATAATCCTTTTGGAGTCTGTAGCCGCTGTGTGGCTTAAACTTTGTTTCGACTTATTATCGACATTATAGCACAAATTTATAATTCTCAAAAAATCTACATTCGTGATCTAGAATTTGCTCAGTGACCAAAATAAAGGCCCGGTCGCCAGAATCTTCCACATGACCCAATTTTCTTTTAGTGATCAGTCTGACTACAACTCAAGGTTTAAACCTGATTAATCTAATGACCAAGTTGACATGCACTCAGATTAGCTTACAAACAATAAGCTAAAAACTTGTAGATTAAAGTAAAAGGACACTGGCTGGGATGGCTTGACAGTACAACTCTTGGGAAAGCCTATGGATTAAAATATATGTTACTGCTAGCTGAAAATTCTATGAGATAAAAAAGAGAAAGACTGGAGAGATTTCATGCTATTCCAAATTGATCCCCATGAAACAAGAAAACAGAAAGGGTCTAATTGGAAGAATACAAAAAAAAGAAACAATATTTTCTTCAAAGCTGCACTGGAATTGTTTATAACATTCCCAACCTCACTTGCCTTGTATTTTTGACCGTATAAGTGTAGGATTTGGCATAGAGATAGAGCAGAGAGGATACGAAACTGAAAAACTCAATGGATTACATTGTATTCAATCCTACACATTTCTGGTTTACAAGAACTGCCTTTATATAGGCTTTATAGACTCAACTGGTTTCCCTAAAGAATAGGCATTGCAACCCATGTTTAATACACCAAGCTTTCCTAAAGACTAGGACTAACACACCTGATTAACGCCACTAACGCTAACAATTTGTGACTTGGTCACATTCAACTACTACTAAAACAACCATAGGTGTGAATACAATTCACACACTATCAAGATAAGTTGGTCAAGTAACATAATGTAAAACATGTGAAAAAATGTTAGTGGTCTGTAGAGTATTCTAGGGAATCTAGTAGTTGGTTTTGTAAGACTATAAATAGGCATGAGTATTATCATTTGTAGTTGTTAGAAGCAAGAAATTAATAAGAAGTTGAGTTTTTAAAGAGTTAATCTTGCTTCCTAGGAGCTCTATGCGAGCAACACAATTATGCTCGTATATCTCTGAAGTTTTTTCTAAATTTCCAACATGGTATCAGAGCGGAGGTTCGATCCATATGGGGCGTGTAAGTTGTTAGTTCAAAGCCGATTAATGGAGTTTAAAGAAGATGAGAAGTCGTTCATGGAGTCTTAAAGAAGATGAGAAAATAAAGGTATGCTTCTCCAATGTCTACGAGTTCGAGATTGCATTATTTTGTTTTATACCCCTATATGAAAGGTATCACCCTTGTAAGAGAAAAAGGAGAAGAAAAAATCAAAAAAAAAAAAATGTTAAGGAAGAAGATAAATTGCTAGTGAGTTTAAAGAAGTTTTGAAAATGCAAAAAGTCTTCGTGAAATGAAAGTGAGAAAGAGAAAAGAGAAATTGTAGGGAGTGCATGTGGAAAAGAGTGCACTTTCGGACATGGCATGAGAAAATCTATGCTGTCACGAGATTCTACTCCTCTACTCGTGGCGAAAGTAGCCGAGTGAAGGCTAAGAGAAGGCCACATAAAGGCCAGGATGAGTAAAGGCCGAGACGGTGGGAATGCACCCACTGGGAGGCTAGCAGAGTGATAAGCTAGACGGAAGAAAATAGTATGAAAAAAGAGCTTTGGAGACACTACGAGAAGACGAGGTGATGTCTACGCGAAGAAATGTCACGAACATGGAAAATGAGAAATTGTACCACGAGCATGTGAAGTGAAAAATGAATTATAAAATTGGGTGATGATCGAAACTGCAAATTGAAATGGAGATTACAAATTAGGAGGGGATGTTGGAAATTGTAATTTTTAATCTAGAGTTGTCTAGATTAGTTTAGAAGAATGTAGAGAATTCTACACAGTCAAACGGTCAAAGTTGTAAAAGGTGTAAACTAATGTGAACAAGTGAAGGTGTGAACTAATGTGAACAAGTTTTAAAGAAGTCTAGAGTTCAAAGTATCTAGAATAATCAAGAGAAGTTGGGCAAGTAACATAATGTAAAACATGTGAAAAAATGTTAGTGGTCTCTAGAGTATTCTAGGGAATCTAGTAGTTGGTTTTGTAAGCCTATAAATAGGCATGAGTAGTATCATTTGTAGTTGTAAGAAGCAATAAATTAATAACAAGTTGAGTTTTTAAAGAGTTAGTCTTGCTTCCTAGGAGCTCTATGCGAGCAATACAATTATGCTTGTATATCTCCGAAGTTTGTTCTAAAATTCCAACATGGTATCAGAGCGGAGGTTCGATCCATATGGGGCGTGTAAGTTGTTAGTTCGAGGCCGATTAATGGAGTTTAAAGAAGATGAGAAGTCGTTCATGGAGTCTTAAAGAAGATGAGAAAATAAAGGTATGCTTCTCCAATGTCTACGAGTTCGAGATTGCATTATTTTGTTTTATATCCCCATATGAAAGGTATCACCCTTGTAAGAGAAAACAAGAAGAAAAAATAAAAAAAAAACAAATGTTAAGGAAGAAGATAAATTGCTCGTGAGTTTAAAGAAGTTTTGAAAATGCAAAAAGTCTCCGTGAAATGAAAGTGAGAAAGAGAAAAGAGAAAATGTAGGGAGTGCATGTGGAAAAGAGTGCACTTTCGGACATGGCATGACAAAATACATGTTGTCACGACATTCTAATCCTCTACTCGTGGCGAAAGTAGCCGAGTGAAGGCTAAGGTAAGGCCGCATAAAGGCCAGGCTGAGTAAAGGACGAGACGGTGGGAATGCACCCACTAGAAGGCTAGCAGAGTGATAAGCTAGCCGGAAGAAAAGAGGATAAAAAAAAAGAGTTTTGGAGACACTACAAGAAGACGAGGTGATGTCTACGCGAAGAAATGTCACGAACATGGAAAATGATAAATTGTACCATGAGCATGTGAAGTGAAAAATGAATGATAAAATTGGGTGATGATCGAAACTGCAAATTGAAATGGAGATTACAAAATAGGAGGGGATGTTGGAAATTGTAATTTGTAATCTAGAGTTGTCTAGATTAGTTTAGAAGAATGTAGAGAATTCTACACCGTCAAACGGTCAATGTTGTAAAAGGTGTAAAATAATGTGAACAAGTGAAGGTGTGAACTAATGTGAACAAGTTTTAAAGAAGTCTAGAGTTCAAAGTATCTAGAATAATCAAGAGAAGTTGGTCAAGTAACATAATGTAAAACATGTGAAAAAATGTTAGTGGTCTCTAGAGTATTCTAGGGAATCCTTTAAATGGGAAACATACTGTAAATCTAGGTGTTAGACATTTCCTGGGTACCAAACGTTAAATATCCCTTAAATTTAAAACATGGTTTAAACCATTTTTTTTTACAATTCATGAAAATAGATTTTTGATGAAATAAAGGAAAACACACTATTTCTATGAAAAGATGGCTATGTCCAAACACAACCTTGAAGATAATAAGGAAGTAATAAAACTAATCAAAATGTATTTTTTATTATGAGTCAGGTCCCATCATCTATATTTATGACTTTTGAATTAATAAGAGCCCTCTCAAAACCAGATCCTTTGAGTCTCTATAATAAGACTAGATGACTGCTACAACTGTAAGGACCGACTAAAAATAATAACTAATTTGAGTCGTCTTTATAGTACTAATTTTCTTGTTTCACGGCCATCTAACTCGAGAAGGAGTTTTTTTTTTTTTTTTTTCTTTTGAAGTGTAAGGTTAAGATTGTATAAAAAAAATATAAAAAGACCAAAGGTCCCCAGTTTTGATATTTACATGATATTTACAAGAACTCTAAAAGAGTATCCCCAGAACCAATTTCCTATGCTTCCCCAATGAAATATGAATGCCTTAACCTCATTTATGATTACTCCTTGTGATCTTGGAGGCTTGTTAGCCATTTCTCTGCGATTTCTCTCTACCCAAATTGTTCTAACAATTGCAAAAATGAGTAATGGCCATATTTTCCTTCCTCTATGTCTTCCTCTTCTAAATTTCCAAGCTTGAAGTTGTGTTACTATATTGCCTGCCTGTACCCATCTAACATTATATCCTCCAATGAAATAAAACCAAATTTTGTGAGCAAACCTGCAATGCAAGAATAAGTGGGTGACCATTTCTGGAGCTGCGTTGCAGAAGGTGTTATGAATTTGGACACCCCTTCTGACTAAGTTATCAGATGTTGGAATTGTATTTTGAGCTAGGAGCCACATAAAAGTCTGGGTCTTTGGAGGGACAAACTTAACCCATATGCACTGGTAAGGAGGGGGTGTAGAAGTAAGAGTTTGTTGGAGGTTTTGCTGATCCATTATCCAGTTGTAGCAGTTTTTGGTGGAAAACCCACCTGCAAGATTGCACTGAAGCTTGTCTTCTTGTTCATTTAAAGTTGGAGGAGATCCTAACCACTCAAACAGCTGCATCATTTACAACAATTCTGAGTGATGAAGATTTCTTCTGAGTTTGATGTCCCAAGTATTGTTTACCACTAGATCATGTAATGTAACATTCTTCTGAGTAGAAATTTTGAAGATGCTTGGAAATTTGGTCTTCAAATCTTGGTTGTCCTTCCATTTGTCCCACCAAAAATATATATCTTTGCCATTGTTGATTTCCAAGTTTGAAATTTCCTTCACCACCTTTTTTTGTTGTTGAATGCCATTCCAAATACCTCTTCCTTGAGGTAATGATGTATCTTTGACTAACAATGCAGAGGGATTCCCTTGTCTCTTTGACTGAATGATTTTTCTCCATAGTTGTGTTTTTTCAGTAGAAAACCTCCAAGTCCATTTAGCAATAAAAGCTCTGTTTATTTGCCTGAGATTTCGAATGCCAAGTCCATCTGCCTTCTTTGGAATACAAGCTCTTTTCCATGCAATCCAATTAATTTTCATTTTTCTAGCTGAAGTGCCCCATAAGAAAGCTCTCATTATTTGATTAAGTTTCTTTTCTACTTTAACTGGCAATGGGAACAAGGATATAAAATAGATAGGTAAACTAGAGAGAGTTGTCTTGATGAGAAGTATTCTACCTGCTTTTGTAAAGTATCTCCTTTTCCATGGTACTAACTTTTTAAGGAACTTTTCTATCACCACATCCCAAATAGAACAATTTCTGGAAGTATCTCCTCTTGGAAGACCCGAGTATTTGAGGGGCAAATCTTCAATCTTGCAGTGAAGGATCTCAGCAACATCTTGAAGAATATGATTTGCTCCAATGCTTATCATTGAACTCTTAGTCAGGTTCACTGGCAATCCTGTAATTCCTTTAAAAACTTGTAACACAATTAGCAAATTCTCAGCTTCCTCAGCTGTGCCATTTAAGAACACTAAAGTGTCATCAACATACTATAAATGAGACACCTTGATGTTGTTATTGATGGAAAATCCAAAGATCATGTTCAATTTCCACTGCTTGTTTCATCAATTTTGAGAATATTTCAGCCACCATTATAAACAGAAAAGGAGAAAAAGAGTCTCCTTGTCTCAGACCTTTTTGGGGTTTAAATCTTTCTGTGGAGCTTCCATTCACCAAAATGGATTATTGTGCTTATGATACACACCACACACTACGGGAAAATTAGTAATCTACAACTGTAGATTGACAACTCGTAAATTAAAAGTTGTAAAATGTGGTATGTTTTACAACTTTTTCCAACAAAAGCGTTGTCAAAGTAAAATATGTCCAACTCTTAGGACCAACGAGTTCCTAAGAGTAGTGACGAGAATCAGAACCACAACCTTTTGTGTGAAAAGGGTTGCAGAGAGAAGTGAACACCTTTAGAATTTACGACTCATATCCTAAAGGTAGTGAATGATTTTAAAACAACACTAATAAGAGTCGTTGAAGATAAGAAGAAATTTTTTTTTGAAAAATGTTCTTGTAGAGAATCGAACCCAATCTTACTAGGTGTTAGTACAAGACGTCAACCATCCTGCCGGATTCACAATACTGGTAGATTTGTGCTTTTTCTTTTAATCAACATTCGCAACCTTTATAAGGGTTAAAAAATGAAAATTGACTAGGAAAAAAATTAGGCTAGGGTGAGATTTGAACTCGGGCCTCCTCTGTGTAGGACTGGGATTCCAACCACCATTCCACAGTTACATGTATGATTAACAAATGACATCTACGTTAATATTTAACAATAATTTCAACTGAACCTTAAAAAAAATGGCCAGCAAGTGCGCCATTTTTCCTGAAACATACAAGGCTTTCTCTGAATTATACAAGGACGACTGCAATCACATTTCAATCAACACTCACAACACCAGGTTGTATATCTCAAAATGTAAATGAATGAAACAAGTGGAGGTGTATATTTATATGCTCAAAGTTGCGGATTCATGCAAATTTTGGTAAAGCAAACACAATAGTCCCGAAGAAGCTGCAAATGCTCAAAGTTTCAGAGACTATAGGAATGTGTTACCTTTTTTTCTCGCCAACTGAAGAATTAGAGACCAACTCAAGAAATCCCTTTTTCTCTCCTCCTTTATCCGGGCTTGAGACCGGCAATGAAATTATTCAATGGCGGAGTTAAAAATGGGGGGTTCATCTGAAGAGAAACATTCAATATATCATACAAACAATATATTTTTTTTTTTTGAAGGGGGAAGGAGCTCAACAGAGCTCCAAAATTATTGAACTACCTCAGATAAATTGAGGTTTGCAGAGATACAAAGGGGTGGAGAATTTGCATTCCACCAATTATTTACATTTTCGTGCATTGCATATTGACACAACTCGTGTGCTAAGTAGTTTGCACTTTTTGGAACATGATTAAACTTGATGTTAGCAAAAGAATTAGCTGCATCTTTTATCCTAAGAACTTCAGATCTAATACTCCAAGGGATGTTCCTAGATTCTCCAAGAACTGTTGTAGTTACATTTGAAGCATCACCCTCTATGATAACTCTGTAGAAACCTAATTTGATTACCAGTTCTGTTCCTAGTTTGCAGGCAATTGTTTCAGCAAGCAGTGGTGAAGTAGCATCAAATGTCATTGTTGCGCATCCTAGGAAACGCCCATTGTGATCTTGAGCAATTGCACCCGCTGCACCATTGTTAGGTATGAATGCCGCATCAACATTTATCTTCACATACTTTAAATAAGGTCGAACCCATTGGTTGTTCGAACAAATAATATTATCATTTTGATGACCAGCTGAATCAACAATTTCCATGCAAAGGTTAAAGTCCTGATTAGTATTTCTCAGGATGACGTTTACTGAGAAATTAGCATTTGAGAAGACCATCTCGTTCCTCATTTTCCATAAATTCCAAAGTAAACAAACTCTCATAATAAACTGGTTCTCCATATTATTTTTCATCCATGCAATGATGATTTGCATCACATTCCCTGAATTTGAATGATTGTTTAAGGCCATTCCCGCCTGATGAAATACCAAAGTAGCTTTTGGGCAGGCAAATAATAAGTGAAATATCGATTCTTCAACATTATTGCAGAAAGTGTAGGATGACTCAACATGATTAACGAATCTGTTAATATTCAACTTGACATCAATTCCATTGTTTAGAATTTTCCACATGAACATATGAATTTTTGGCAGAATTGACTTAAAGGACCAAAACTTCTTCCAAGGGAAAGCACTGTAAACCGAAGAAGAAGGAATATTATTCATTTGTAATTTGTAACAAGACTTAGTTGTAAACTTGCCTGAAGGAGTGCACGACCAGACTAGAGTATCAATATCACTTTCCGAAGGACTGATGTAAATTGAAGAAATACAATTTACTATCTCTTGGGTGAATAATTGATGTAGCAAATCGAAATTCCAATTGCTAGAATCTGGCAATAGCAAATCTGATACTCTGTCAATACCAATGTACATGGTATCAGATCTAGGTCAGATTCAATAACCCACTTCCGTTGTTAATTAAAGAGAATCTGAATTAGTATTGTGATCAAGAAACCAGAAATCAGAAATCAACTCTTCTTCTATTATTAACCAAAACCCTATCATCATGTCACGTGAAGAATCTCAACCCATCACTGTGAAGTTCGATGGATCCAACTATAATCATTGGTCCTTTCTCATGAGAAGTTTTTTAAAGGGAAAAAGCATGTGGAAATATATTGATGGCAAAGAAACAAAGCCTGCAACTAGCACTAGTGGCAAAGAAAAAGATGACGAAACAAGCTCTTCTGAAACTTGGGAAATCAATAATCACAAGATCATTACTTGGATAAGTAACACTGTTATTGCATCCATAAGTATGCAACTTACTGGTTTTGAAGAAGCCAAAGAAGCCTGGGATTTTCTGGCTAAGAGATACACACAAGTCAACTTTGCACAGAGATACAAGCTTGAACAAGACATTCGAGCCTTGAAACAACAACCGGAGCAAACAATATCAGATTTTCACTCTGAAATGTCAATTGTATGGAATCAACTTGCACTTATGGAGCCTAAATGGACTACTGATATAGAACTGTGGCAGAAGTACAGAGAAGAATCACGACTTGTTCAACTTTTAATGGCCTTAAGAGATGAGTTTGAATCTGTAAGAGCTTCTATCCTTCATAGAAATCCAATGCCAACTGTAGAGAGTGCTTTGTCTGAACTGATTACTGAGGAGACGCGCAAAAGAATCAAACCAGATATTCCAGCTGTTTTTGCAGTTCCTTCTCGATCAAACCCTAATTCAAGCTTCAGTTCGCAGAGAAATTTTTCAACTTCAACTCCTCGTGATCTCTCTCAGGTACAATGTCATAACTGTAAGAATTATGGACATCTAGCAAAGAACTGTTCATCACCTGTGAACACCAGTAGCCTTCAAAGTAATTCTCAAAGGCTAACAATGCAAAACTCAGCACCTCCACCAGGCACACCACAGTGTAACTACTGCAAGGAATATGGACACATCGTAGGAAACTGCAATTCACCATCCTCAAGAAACATGAGAAACAAGAGGAGGTTTGGCACTGCTGCTCCAACATATTATTCTTCAGGACAGGTTACTGCTGCACCAGCTCTAGAACAACCACACGATTCATCAACCAATCTTGCAACTACAACAAGTTTGGCAGACATTCAAGAAATGCTGAAGCAGGCTCTTTCCATTGGTAACAACTCTACAGCAGCAACAGCTTATTCAATCCCTTCAGGTAACTTTTCAACCGACTGGTTTCTTGATTCCGGAGCATCAAATCATATGACATATAACTCAGAGTTATTTGAGACGATGAAACCTATTGTTACTCCTAAGATTCATACAGCAGACGGGTCAGGAATCATTGCCACTCATATTGGGAAGGTTACAGTTTCAAACAAGATACATTTAGCAGATGTTCTTCTTGTTCCTAAAATTAAGATGAATCTTATCTCTATTGGTCAATTATGTAACCAGGGCTTTAACATCTTCTTTTCATTCAATGGTTGTGTTATACAGGATCCGAAAACAGAGAGGCTTATTGGGATAGGCCGTAGAGTTGGTCGTCTTTATCTCCTGGAGTCTCTAGTCATTCCACAAACCAACAACAAACTTGTCGCTGCTCTAGCTTCCACTTTACCTTCTACAATATCTCCCTTTATTTCTTGGCATTCTAAGCTTGGTCATGTCTCGTTTTCTAGACTCTCATATATGATTAATAAAGGGTTGTTAGGTTTTGTTCCTTTAGACAAAGAACCTCATTGCATTGCTTGTAAGATGGGCAAACAACCAGCTCTTCCATTTAATAACAGTATTACTTTTTCTTCTGCACCCTTTGATCTCATTCATTCTGATATTTGGGGAAAGTCTCCTATTGCGTCCAAAGGAGGAGCTTTGTATTATGTTATATTCATTGATGACTACACTCGTTATACATGGGTGTATCTTTTTAAATCCAGATCAGAGTTCTTAAGCATCTACGCTGAATTTTCAAAAATGATCAAAACCCAATTCGAAAAATCCATCAAAGTTTTCCGAGCAGATCAGGGAGGTGAATACATATCCACTCCTTTCAAAGAGTTTCTGAAATCTGAGGGTACCTTACTCCAGTTATCGTGTACTGAAACACCAGAGCAGAATGGTGTTGCAGAACGTAAGCATCGACATATCATAGAAACAGCTAGGACACAACTTCTCTCCTCTTCTGTCCCCTCAAATTTTTGGGGAGAATCCGTACTCACTGCTGTTTATACTATTAATCGAGTTCCTACTGCTGTCATAGGTGGTATATCTCCTTATGAACGCTTATATAGTAAGCAACCAGATTATTCAGAGCTGCGTGTGTTTGGTTCAACCTGTTTTGTCCTTCTTACAGAGAGAGAACGTAACAAACTTGGTAAAAAGAACACCATTTGTGTGTTTCTTGGTTATGGCATAGAGCAGAAAGGGTATAGATGTTATGATACAGAAAGTAGGAGATTGCGCATTTCTCGTCATGTTACTTTCTGGGAAAAGATACCCTTTTGGTCCCTTCCTAGTAGTAAGGCATCTTCTGTAGAAAATTTTTCATACTTAGATCCTTTTGGTGATGAATCTTTATCTTTTCCAACCTCTCCTAGTACTCCTGATAGTAATATTATTCAACCTCCACATGTTGAACCCACAGAAACTGTTATTGACCACTCTATGGAAGATCCTAATACAGCAACTCAACATGAGGATCCTGTTCATGAAGCTGCTCCACTGCCCTCTCGAATTCGACGTCTACCAGCTAAGTACTCTGATTATCACTGTTCTCTAACAACTATTTTAGCAGAACATGAACCTAAAAATTACAGAGAGGCATCCGTAATACCAGATTGGCAAGACTCGATGAAAGAAGAACTAACTGCCCACAAACAGGCTGGCACATGGGATATGGTAGATTTGCCTCATGGTAAATCTGTTGTGGGAAGCAGATGGGTATACAAGGTTAAGACTAAATCCGATGGTACATTAGATCGAAGAAAGTCTCGTGTGGTGGCACAAGGTTATACTCAAGAGTATGGTATCGATTATGAAGAAACTTTTGCCCCGGTTGCAAGAATGACTACAGTTCGTACTTTGCTCGCTGTTGCTGCTGCCCGCAAATGGAATCTGCATCAAATGGACGTTAAAAATGCGTTTCTTCATGGTGATCTCCAAGAAGAACTTTACATGAGACCACCTCCTGGATTAGAACATGCTCCAAATCAGGTCTGCAAGCTGCGCAAGGCTCTATACGGGCTGAAACAAGCTCCTCGTGCTTGGTTTGAAAAGTTTTCAACAGCAATTCTTAAGTATGGCTTCACTCAAAGCCCTTACGACTCAGCTATGTTTGTGCGATCAACTAGTAAGGGTATGATCCTCCTTTTACTCTATGTTGATGATATGATTATCACAGGAAGTGACCTAGACGGTATTCAAGCTCTTAAATCTTATCTACATTCCTGTTTTGAAATGAAAGATCTTGGTCTTTTGCGTTATTTTCTTGGAGTTGAAGTTGACAACTCTTCTGACGGATACTTCATCTCTCAAGTCAAGTATGCATCTGAAATCTTGCATCGTGCTGGTTTAACTGACTGTAAGACTGCAGACACACCACTTGAATTAAATGTCAAGCTCAATCCTATCGAAGGCAAGGCTCTTCCAAATCCTACTCTTTACAGGCAGCTAGTTGGGAGTTTAAATTATTTAACTATCACCAGACCGGATATCAGTTATGCCGTTCATGTTGTTAGTCAGTTCATGTCTGCACCACGGTCTCCACATTATGCTGCTGTTCTTCGGATTTTGCGATACATCAAAGGTACTCTGTATCAAGGGTTATATTTTTCATCTGTTTCTGATCTTCGAATTCGTGCATACTCTGACTCAGATTGGGCAGGAGATGTAACTGACAGACGATCAACTACTGGGTATTGCATATTTCTTGGTAATTCTCTCATTTCCTGGCGTAGCAAGAAACAATCTGTTGTGTCACGTTCTAGTGCTGAAGCTGAGTATAGAGCTTTAGCTCATACTACTTCCGAGATTGTTTGGCTCAGATGGCTTTTGGGTGACATGGGAGTTCATCTGACATATCCTACTCCTCTATATTGTGACAACAAAGCTGCTATTCATATAGCTCATAATGATGTCTTTCATGAACGAACGAAGCATATCGAAATAGACTGCCATTTTGTTCGTCATCATTACAAACACCAGACTATTACACTACCGTATGTGTCCTCTGAGTATCAGCTTGCAGATCTCTTCACCAAGTCTCTATCTTCTCCGCGCATACGTTTTCTGATCAACAAACTCAAGCTGTGTTCTGCACCGTCTTGAGTTTGAGGGGGGGTGTTAACATATATTGCATATATCGTATCTTGCATATATTGCATGGTATCTTGCATATATAGCATGGTTTAGATATTCCATATCTTTTCATATCTTGTATAAAACCGGCTTACAAGGTTAGGATTGCCCAAAGCTTATTAAGCATGGGACCTAGGTTGCCCTAGGCGATGTGGTACTATTTAACACCCCCCCTCAACGACTAGGGCTACTTGACTGAGTGGCACGGAAGCCACTGACGGGGATACGAAGTGGTACGGAAACCACAGACACACACTGGCGGGGATACGGAGTGGTACGGAAACCACGGACACACGGGTAGCGTTGAGAGGGGCCTGGCTCTGATACCATGACAGAACTTGTCATGGCATAGAGTTCTAAAGAAAGGGTTTGGATGAAAGGTTTCTTGTATATATCAAAGTATAGTATAAAGATACAGACTCGATCAACTTATACAGGATTACAAGCTACAAAAAAGGGTAACAAAATACAACACACTAACTACAGGATAACCATACAAGATATGAAAAGATATGGAATATCTAAACCATGCTATATATGCAAGATACCATGCAATATATGCAAGATACGATATATGCAATATATGTTAACATGTAGCTGGCCTGTTAATAATATGATCAGTATTACTAAATAACCAAGGATCATCCCAAATAAGAATTCTTTCACCATTCACAACCTGCCAGAAAATTCTGTTCTCAAGAATATGCCTAACTTCCAGTAAACTACTCCAGATAGCCGTACACTTTTCAGGTTTTTCTACTGTCCAGAATGATTTATCCATGATATATTTTGCATAAATAAGATGTACCCATCTTGCATTCCTATCCTCAATGAATCTCCAGGCTAATTTGCAAACGAGAGCAATGTTCATCTGTTCAATATTACGAATTCCTAAGCCTCCACATTCTTTGCTCAAGAAAACTTTTGTCCAGTTGAAGAAGTGAAATTTTCTTTCATCAGAAGTATGACCCCACCAAAAGGATCGTTGGATTTTATCAATTTGTTGAGTAACCCCTTTAGGAAGTAAGCAATATCCCATGAAAAATATAGGAATTGAAGAAAGAACAGTTTTTAATAAAACATTTCTACCTGCAGTATTAAGAAAATGCAGCCTCCATCCCGATAATCTCTCAATGAATTTATCTATGAGAAAATTAAAACTCGCTAACTTATGATCTGATTTTAATGGGTAAATTCCAAAATATTTGTCTTCTGAAGGCATTTCACTAACACCAAAATCTTCCATTACAACTTGCTTTCGGAAATGGTAAATACCTTTACTGAAGTGAATTGATGATTTAGAGTAGTTTGTTATTTGCCCTGACAAACCAGCATATTCTTGTAGAAGTTTCTTCAGATTCATAACATTGGTTCTCGAGTTAACTCCAAAGAAAAACAAATCGCCAGCAAACATTAGGTGTGTGATTGTTGGAGCATACTTGTTTAGTTTGTACCCTTGATACAAACCTTGAGTTTCATATTGATGCATTAACAATGAGAAACCCTGGGAGCATATGATAAAAAGTGTAGGAGATAAAGGACACCCCTGGCGAATTCCTCTTTCATTTTTGAAAAAACCCTGGGGAGAACCATTGATATTGATGGAAAACGATGAAGTTGTAACACATTCCATAATGAGAGTATGAGAAGTACCAGATATTCCCATTATTCTCAACATATCACCAAGAAATTTCCAGCTTACCCTGTCGTAAGCCTTTGCCATGTCTACTTTTAGAGAAAAATGTCCATTTGTAGCCCTGGAATTATTCATAGAATGCAGCAATTCTTTTGCTATGATAATGTTATCCAGGATTTGACGACCAGGAACAAAGGAGCTTTGAGACCATGAAATAAATTCATCCAGGTACGGCTTAATTCTATTTGATAGAATTTTTGTAACAATCTTGTACAAAACATTGCAAAGTGAGATCGGACGATAATCTGATGTTGTTGCTGGGTTCTTTATCTTTGGAATCAATGTAATGTTAGTGTGATTCAGTAATTCCGGTAAAGAAGAATACAGGAAGATATTCTTTATTTATTTGTAAACATCATTACAAATAATATCCCAACATCTTTTATAGAAAATAGTAGAATATCCATCTGGACCAGGAGAAGTAAAAGACCCCATTTGAACAACAACTGCCCATATTTCTTCCTTTGTAGGAATTCTGCACAAAGCATCATTATCTAAATGTTCAACAGATTGACCTTGAATTGAGAATTGTGGTGGATCTGGAATGGCCTCCTCTTGAAACAAAGTTTTGAAGTGGTTAACAAGTACACTTGCAATTTCACTCTGATCAGTAACCCAAGTTTGGTTTTCTTTAAGTAAATGAGTAATAGTGTTCTTCCTCCTCCGTTGTTGCACAGAAAGATGAAAGTGTCTTGTATTCCTGTCACCACATTTTGCCCATTGTTTCTTCATACTCTGGTCCCAGTACGTAGCCTCCATAATTAGGTAGTCATTAAGTTGAGCAGCCACCAATTTTTCTCTTTGCAAATTTGCAGTAGTAGGTCTCCAAGATTGAATTCTCAATAGTTTTGTTTTCAGAATAGCAATCCTATGTTTAACACAACCAATTCTTACCCTACTCCATTTAGTAAGAAAAGAGCCTAATTTTCTTAACTTGGATTGAATATCCTCTTCGTTATCAGAAGACCAACATTCCCCAACTTTCTGTAAGAATTACGGATGAGAAAGCCAGAGTGCTTCAAATTTATAATTTGGAGGAGCTCTAGAGATATTCCGGCAAGTATTTAGCAGAATCGGGGCATGATCACTTGCTATTCTCGGGAGATGAAGAACTGCAGCATTATGAAAACCAATACACCATTCTGTATTCGCAAGCACCCTATCCAATCTCTGACGAATCAAATCAACTATTCCACGACCATTGGTCCAAGTGTAAGCCGGCCCTTTATAGCCTAAATCAATTAGATGATTCTGATGTATGAAGTTGTTGAAGTAGGAAATGTTTGAGTTTAGCACTGGAAGTCCACCAAACTTTTCATTACTAGAGGATATAGCATTAAAGTCTCCGATGAAACACTTACAGCCATCAAAGTTTTGAGCATAAGTTGTCATACAAACAATATTATAAGTCATCAACATAGCATAATTTTAATGATAAAACAAGTCCAGACCAATTCATACTACACATAAAATGAAATCTTATTACATATGACTTTTTCCTAGATTTGTAATTAGATCAGCTATTTGATTTGCAGAAACTCTAACTTTTTCCTTTGCAGCATTGAAGATAGCATCTGAGGCCCATGTAAAAGCTCCACATTCTTCACATACCAAGTAAGATATCTGCTTATTGTGTTGATTGTTGAATATTTTTAAGTTGAGTTTGTTATTGCAGGTTGAAGAGAAGCACAATTGACGGTGTAGTGGACAATTTTTAAAAGAGTGATCATCTTCTCCACAAGCATCACAGCTTTTCACTGATGGTATCAACAACAACTTGTCTTTGCAAGGGTCGGAAGCATCAGTAAACCATAAAAGTAGGTGCAGGTAGGTATAGTGCACTTGAAAAACATTTTTCCATAGGTTTCAGTTGTTTTAGATTACAGAAATGCTCTCACACCATTACAAGGAACTTGCTTACACCTAGAATAGAGCCAAGGAAACACTTTTGTCTCATGAATCCCTTGTTCACACATAGAACACTCAGTTAGTTTTTTTTTCATTCTCATGTTACTATTGCTGCTACTACTGCTACCTCACTAGTGGAAAATGGATTTTTAACCACTTTCTGGGTTTTACGAAAACTACTGGCGTCAGCCTGACGTAACTATAGGAGTTGTGCGCCCCAGTGGTTTTTTGAAAAAAAACAAACATGGAAAACGAAAACTTGTCTCACACACAGTTGTTCTTTTAGGGGGTATTTTTGTAAAAATATTGATTTTGAAGAACAACTGTGGGAGAAAATAGTTTCATAGATTCAGATTTATCCTAAAACTTTATCTCTCTCTCTCCTTTCAATCTAGCCTCGATTCGCTCTCTCTTCCATCTTCTTCATCTTTTCCAATAAAACCCTAACCCTGATCCCTCGTTTCATTGTAATTCGTTCTACCACAAAAGCCTAGTCTTTGTCCCGAATTGATTCTCCCAGAACTATGATTTGATCTCTGGATTTGCATCTATTTCTTCTATCTGTAACATTTTATTCTTTCTTCTATTTCTTTGATATGTTCTAATCAACCATTCTTCTATTTCGTTCTATAATCAAAGAAGAAATCATTGAAGAAGAGTACAAAAGAAATCAGTGATGAAAGGGATTTGGTTTAAAGCAGTTCTTCCACTAGGAATTATTAGTGAATTCTTTGTGTTGGGTAATTCAAAGTATCACATCTACAAATGGCAGGGTAGGAAACATGAAACAAAACCCCTAATTTTTTTCTTTTTCTTAATACCTGATTCATTGACAGCTTTTTGCAAAATTTGATTTTGTATTGATGGATTTTGCGATTCTGTGGTTGGTTAGCATATTCACTGTTTTTTTTTCTTCTGAAATTCACTTATCTCGTGGATTTTTTCTTCTGTAAATAATCATCATCATCCTCATAGATCAGTCGGTAGATCTATTTACAGTGGTTATAAAGATGAAATCTCTGTATTATTCCAAGTGTGTAAGTTTAGTGACTTTTGATAAGCAAATCAATAGCAGCACTAACGATCTCCTATGACAATATATCCCTGTACAATCTCATACACCCTATTATGCATCATGTCCTGTACTAGTTCTGTATGAATAGCATGTTAGAATTATCAATTTGGTAGTGGTTTAAAGATGAAAAGTTCCATTGTTAATGAATTATCATATCTTTGTCAGTTCGAGGGAAACAAAGATGATGTATTTTGTATTGGTCAAGGTGGAAGTGATGTTATGGGTAAATGTCGACAAACCCATGTGCTAAGTTTTGGGGTTACATAAATTATAATCATTTGATGCAAGTGCTCAAGATTCAATCCATTGTCATAGTGCTCTTTTGCGGTGCACTACTAGTTGAATTTTTAATTATTTTGATTGACAACTAAGTTTTGGGGTTACATAAATTATAATCATTTGAGGCAAGTGCTCAAGATTCAAGCCATTGTCATAGTGCACTTTTGCAGTGCACTACTAGTTGAATTTTTAATTCGTTACTGGTCAATCTTAATTCGTTATTGGCAAATCTTCTGGTGTAATTAACGTGATTGGCAACTGCAGATGTTATTTCTTGTCCTACAACCTTTTACATAGATTTAAGGAGCACAGATGACTTTTCATGTGCATAGATTACTGAACTCATGTGTAGCACTTATTACTAAACTTATCTGAAAATATCAATTGTGCAGAACCACTTATTTTAGATCAGTACTTCTCTGGTTCTCAATGTCTTTGTGTTCTCAGAAAGCTATTTAATTTATCACCTGAAAGACTTGAGTAGGAGTAGCTCAATTGTAGGGGGTTGCTTCTTGGAGTTTGCCTTAGCCAATGTTAAATATACATTCTATGTGGTATGGATTTCCGTTTTTTTTGAAGTTCTTGTAAATATCTGACTGTTGATGGTTGATCTCAAAGCCTTTGCTAAATATGATAGTCAACTGGATTGTGCTAGATATGATACATGGGTTGAGCTAGAGCTGAAACACATACATATTGTTGGGATATATGGCTGGGGTAGTGTATATGAGACGACTGTTGAGGAATGGTTAGAAGATAGTTCACACAATCATGTATCAAACTGAGTTTATCTGTCGTACACTAAAGAGTTCATGGGTCATATACTGTATATGTATTTGTGTTCTGTCTGTAGATCTATAAGCCTTTGGAAGGCCTTAAAATTTTAAATTCTTTTTTAAATGGTATTTTGAACTGCAAAAGCTCAATATAGTTAATGTAACATTTCTCATGGATCTTCACGAACTACTTCCTAGTAATACCAATCTTTATTTTTTTGTTTCCTTTTGTAAGCATCAAATGTTAATATTTTTTGATTTTTTTTTCTTCAAGGAATTATGTGGTTGTTGATCTCTACATTCAACGTATAAGGTTAATTTTAAAATCGGATTTTTGTGTTATCTTGCTATAGGAAAAAAAAAAAAAAAAGGTGTCATTGCTGTTCTCGGGAACTGCAAAAGGTGAGCTTTGTTAATAATTTCATTTCTTTATATCCAATTTGTTGTTTCTTTAAAACCCACCAGTTTGAATTCTTTCAGCTGGATATAGAATCCAATGTGAGTCTAATCAATTGTTGGTCATTGGCAGCTGACCACTTTGCTTATTGTGTTTGAAGTTGCACGGAACAATGTCCGGGAAATTAACTATCTTAATGAACTTCAAGTATCTCTGTCTTCCCTAAGTTGCATACTTAGCTTTGTTTGTTTCCTTGAAAAGTTATATTTACGTTTTATGTCATTTGCAGAGGGATACATCTTTTCCATTGAAGATTTAATTTATAAAAAGATGGGAATTTCTGAGCATAGAAAAAACTTTAACCGGCCTGTTTTCATTGTTTTCAGGGACAATTAAGTAGTCTCCCAAGAGTGTTTTCATTGAATAAAAGGTACGTTTTCTCACTTCCACATTCTAAAATTTGTTATGCATTTGATTTTAAGGAAACATGTTTTTGGTTTTGGTGACTTATAATTCTTTACACAAAAAGCCCAGGTTATGTTTTTTTACGATGCTGAAGAAGATTTCACAATGAGTGATAGTATTGTGATGGTCAAACTGTGGATATGTAGTGGTGATGAGGGTGTAGCAGATAAACACTTTACTAGCACTCCTGCAACTTTTCTGAATATTTTGCAGTCATTCATGCTCAACTCTCCCTGTTACAGAGGTAGAAACTGCCGCACATGGTTAGCATTTGGAACTTTGCAGTTCCTCGAGTTTGCAATTTTCCGAGTCATCAGAATGCTCAATAGGTCCACACTCTTTCTTTAAGGAAATGGTTGGATGCTTCAGAGACTTCAAGTTTCTGCAGTTTTGATTTCTCGCGTTTTCTTCTCAATGTTTCCTATTTAATTCATTTACTGATTTCACAGGTAAATTTTTAAATTACAGGGGATTATATGCATGGATATGAAAAATATGGGTATGCAGTGTGCCAGGGAGAATCCGAAGTGAAGTATTAAGGTATCAAGTTGGAGATTTTTCTCAATTGGAAGATTTTGTTTTATATCTGCTTTATATCTAATATAGTTCCAAAATTTAATATACTAGTTTATGGTTCTCTAGCAATTAACCATGTTTAGAATGTACAATTTGGTATGTTTTTGAATAACAGTGGCATGTGTTTTTTTCCCGCAGCATTGACATGTGATGAAAACAAGGAAGACAATGCTGACATAGTCAAGAATTCGACCACGAAATCAGTGTAAGAAGATAATCAAAACCAGGAGAGCCTTGCGAAACATGAACAACTTGACACATAGTTTTTCTTATTGTATCAAGTATACTGTCAAAATGCATTCATGTTCTGGGGTTTTGATGCATTTATATATCAAAAGTGTATTGATCTCCGAAGCATTCATACATAAGAAGTGTATGATCGCTGAAGTTGAATGGCAAGTTTATTTTGGAAGGAGATCCAAAATCGAATGGATTCCTTATTTAATGTTTTGTTGTCCCAGATTATGACATTTGTGTACGTAGATGAAGTTATGAACAACATAGATACAATCAGTCTGATCCCGTGCAGAGCACGGGCGCACACCTAGTTTGTTTAATTGCGATTCATCTTTTAGTAATTCAGTTGATTCAGCTGAATCAATATCATTTTTTTAATTATAATATCACTAGTAAAACGACTGTGTCAATTAGTACCTGTCTATGGACTGTCGAAGAAAGTGGTTCTTTTAAAGAATTCAACGTTTGCCAGAAATAGTCGTTTTGGAAAAAACCACTTCCGGATTCCAACTGATGAACACAGTCGTTTTTAGAGATATTACCTCTTGTCTTGGCAGTGGTTTAACTTCCATTTTCCACTAGTGCCTGGAGAGTTTTTCAAACCTCCACCCATGACTAATTCAGTGTTTTTATAGCCTAATTGAAGAAAATTTCTCCAGAAGACTAATTTCTGAAATTTTCTGAACCATAAGTGTTCTTAAAACATAATTTAATGATGGCTAATTTACACATGATTGATTAGTGTTGATTAATAGATCTATTGAAGCTATGACTAATTTTAATTGTATCATCATTCTCAGATCATTACCAGTTAAACATAACGGGAAATCAAAAAAATAATAAAACCCTAAAATGGGTTATAGAATCAAACCTTCTTTTCCTTAACATAAGGTGTTGGTGGTGAAGAAATCTTCAGCTCAATCTATTGATGGGTTTTAAATTTTTGTGGTTAAGGAGATGAAGGAGGAGGTTCCGCGGGAGATGGAGGAGAAAAATAAAAAAGGACGGAAAAGAAGATAAGTGGAGGATAATAAGTGATAAAGAGATTGAATAGATAAGAATAAAAAGATAAATAGATCTTATGCAACCCTTTAGAAGAGTTGTAAAATGAAAAATAACTATGAAGAAAAAAAAGCCTGGTGAGAGTCGAACATGAGTCTCCACTGTCCCAATATGACATTCCAACCATCCTGCCACATTTATACATGTAATTATATTTACATTCTTTTATATATTAGACCAAATTTTTAAATTAGCCTTAAAAAAAAGGCCATCAAATGCACCATTTTGCCTAAACCATACAAGGAATTCTGTCCAATGCCTGCATTCACATTTCAATCAATAATCACAGTACCAGATTCATGGAAGTTTTAGTGAATTGTACAAGGCCTGCAATCACACTTCAAATTCCATGAAGAAGATGCAAATGCTTAAAGCTGTGAAGTATATTAACTGCAATAAAAGTAAGACATTGACTGCAAAATAAGTAAAGACATTCCAGAAAAGCAAACTGCAACATCAGATACCACCACATGATTATATGTAACCAATTACAGAAAATATGCATTTAGAACTCAGTAAATCCCATTTTCTCTCCTCATTTACCCGGGCTTGAGACCGGCATTGAAATGATATATCATTTCAATGGCGGAGTTAAAAAGGGGAGTTCATCTCCAGAGAAACAGATAGCATATCATACCAACAATATTGCAAGTACTAATTAAAGAGAAATAAATAGCATGTCATTTTAAAAGAAAAAATACAATCTGAAGCAAAATGAATGAAACAAAATAGGTTCAGAGCATCAGTGGAAATGAAAAGAGTAATTAAACCCACCATTAGCGGTACTTCTTTTTCTTTTTCTTTTTCGTTTTCTTCTTGTTTTTATTCTTTGTCGGAACCACTAAGATAGGTTCAGCATCAGTTCTTGCATAAATCTCAGTCTCATCATCCATTTGTAAGCCAATAGTTGAAGGTTCCACTGGATGGCAACTTGTGTCTTCATGTTCATTGTATTCCTCTAATTGATGGAAACCCCTTGGTGGTGGTTTCAACATCACAAACCAATTCGATGTATCCGACTCTCGAGAATAAAAAACTTGTCGGGCTTGTGACGCTAAAATGAATGGATCATTTTGATATTGGTTCTTATGCTGACGTAAGTTGACAAATGTAAAACCTTTTTCTAGCTTGACACCAAAATAGGTGTGAGCCCAGTCACATTTGAATAAGGGAATTTGAAACATATGTTGGTAGTCCAACACGAGAATTTGTTCTAAAACGCCATAGAAACCACTGCTTATTTGTGATGATACAACTAAAGATTTTGATTCAATTGAAACACCACTGTTTTGCGTGACTCTTTGAATATCCTTGATAACAAACCTTGACCCATTTATTTGCAAGCCTTTATATGATACACATTTTTCTAAAGGACCATGTGACAACCACCGTACTGTATTTGATACTGACATGCCTTGACCAATTTGCATTTTAACATATCAATAAAATTTAGTTAGCAGAACACAAGTGACCACAGTAATGGGCGCAAGCTCTATGTTTTGGCTTGGTAAGATCTAATTAATAAGTGAATGACAGATTCATTTCTAGTAGTGAAATATAAATATTGTTTTGTAGGTAATGCTAAAAAGAGGTACTACGTACTCAGGAAAAATGAATCTAATAAATTGCAAACATATATAACAAATAACCAAGTGGCGTTGCACGTACCTTTTACTTTAACCAATCTACAAATGTTTCCGTGTGTATGGAAAGGAGTTGGTCTTCACTGGAAGTATCGGAAGATCTTAACTCATCCATATGCATTCTAATAAGAAAAAATTTAATGTGGAAAAGATTCGTAAAACACAAGTGCTTATACTGCTAACAATTTTAAATGAACATATAACAGTCATACTTATGTTATATATGGTTCAATTGCTGCCATGTTAAAAAGCACATATCTATGAACGATCTTTAGAATATCACTACCAATACACACTTGAACACCTCTAGAAAGAGGATGCCCTGCCGGTGTGGAATCATGTTGAATGTCTTCATTATGGCTTTGATTTACTCCTCCTTCAGAATGTTTGTCCCCATGAACATCAAAATACCTGACGCACTCCAATCCCAGGTAACACTCTACTATGCATGCTTCAGGTTGTGCGTAATTATTTACGTATTCTTTGAATGTCTTCATATACCTGCGACAAACCAAACTTCTAATTATTAGCACCCAACTCCCATTTACATAGAACAAAACTATAACATTGTACTTAAAATAACTAAAAACAATATTCATACTAATGAAACAATTACCTTTCAAATGAATACATCCAACGATATTGTACGAGTCCACCTAAACGCACTTCTCGAGCTAGGTGAATTGTCAAGTGTACCATCACATCAAAAAATGATGGTGGGAAGTACATCTCCAACATACACAAAGTCTCAGCAATTTCATCTTCAAGTTCTAACAATCTAGTGAGATCAACATCCCTTTGGCATATTTCGTTAAAATAAGAACATAACCAATTTATGGCATTACTTGGCCCATCAGGTGAAAGTCCTTTCAAAGCTACATGTAATATTTGTTGCATCATAACATGGTAATCATGAGCCTTAAGGACACCCAAGCAACCATCTTTCGAGAAATGCCTCATAAGATCAGAACTATACCCATATGGAACCTTCAGATTTCTCATCCTATTATAGAATACATCCTTTCCCTTAACGCTTAAGTTACATGGTGCTGGCGGAAGCCAAGTTTTGCCATTTTTGACTGTTACATGCAATTCTTCTTTGATTCCCATACTTTTTAGATCATTATGGGACTTTAAGCCATATTTTGTTTTGTTTTTTATATTCAATAGAATACCAATGAGACTCTCACAGACATTTTTTTCCATATGCATAACATCAATATTGTGCCGTAGTAACAATTCCTAGGAAGTAAGGAATAACATAAAAAGTATGAGCAAGTCACTTGAGTTGTACATTTCATAAATGAGATTTAACATGCAGATAGGAATATAAGACTGAAAAGAAGATAATTTGAGGTTATAAGTTACCTTCCAGTAAGGCAAGTCGAAAAAAATTTTGACCGTGTGTTGAATATCGGATGGTCATCATCCCGTGCACTAGAACTAGCTCCAGCACTCGTACCGGCATCAGTAGCAACTTTCCTTTTCCACTTCCCGCAGTTAGATTTACCGTCATTTGCACATGTTGTCGCACTACTCTGGCCATTTTTCTGCTTATTCTTCTTCTTTTGCTCTTTCTCTTTCCTTTTCTCCACCTCGCTATGCTTCGCTTTTCCAAAGTCATTTACAATACTGCTCTGATGTTCAAAAGCCTCAGCACTAGACATAGTATATGGCTTTTCTTTCGTCTCAATCTCTCCATTGAAACATGCTTTCTTCTTAGTCGATCGAAGAGGATATCACTAGTGGGAAAAAGCTATTTTAAGATAGTCCAGAAGTGTCGTATTAGAAGGTTATAAGACACTATTGAAATGCAGCTGAAAGTGTCGTAGATTCAGTGTCTTTTTCTGGAACGACACTTTCAGTTTGCCTCAGAATTACGATGCTTTGAGGTTGTCGCTAGTTAAGACACCTTAATTTCATCGTTGATTTAATTTTATATTATAAATTTTTTTTAGAAATTCAGCTGAATTCCAAATCTGATTCAGCTGAATCCCAAATCAGATCTTGCTGACTGCAGTATTTCTGACTGAGATTAAATGAGATACTTATACTCATTACCCTGAAATAAAACATGTATTTATCTCAAATGGCCAATTAAATAAATACCATTGTACAGGTTACACAATCCATAACTGATTCAGTTTACAATTAGTTTATTGAACTTCAAAATCACAAATGAAAATAAATAATCAGGCACTGAATCATACAAGTCATCATAAATAATCAAGCCCTGAATTCATACATGTCATATCTAAGTTCTAAAGCTCAATATGACAACTGCAAACAAAACGAGATCCTGCCGGATGATGAACTGAGCCAATGGTTCTAGAATGACGCACCTACAACAAACAAAAGGCTTTAACATCACCGAAATATAAGCAAGTGTGAAAAAATCACAGAAAAGTGAATATACTAAATGGATCAGACAAACACTATCATACAAGCACCATTTACTACCAGATCAGTTGAAGCATCAAGAATCAAGGATGTACTACTATGGATGAACATCATCGTCATCGTCCTCTTGAGCTACTTCTACTGTTATCGCTACTGCACCTTGTTTTTTGAATTCTCTGCAAGCTTTCTTTGGTAGTCCAAGTTATCAGGCCCTGCAAACAAATTAAGAACGTCTTCATGCAAGATCCCAAGATGCCATTAAATCGTCCTAACTTAGCTCCTAAGCAAATAGGAACATAGAACAGGGATGATATCTTGCAATTCTGCGACAATGAAGTACAAAATTAAGTGATCAAATGTTGGCAGCAAATCTGGGGCTCGAATATTTCGTCACTCAAAAGGAATTACAGAATATTCATGCACGAAATAGCACTATAATAAAAAAGATATATACAAAAAACTAACATTTGAATAACCAATAAAACGATGAACAAGAATTTGAAAAATCAAAGGATCATATAACTAATGGCGCATTTATTAGTGGGGCCTGCTTACAACTGACGCACTTATTGGCCAACAAGGAAATAATCATGGTGAAGTAAAAGAATTGTCATATACGCAGATATAGATAGATGGGAACAATAGACATAGACGTCAACCAAATTAACAGAAGGAAAGCATATACATGAGCAAAGAAAAATAACAAAGGATTACTTTTCGTTTGAGGAAATCCATTAACGATCCATGTGTTTGCAGCGATTGAGCCTTAAACTGAGCAGAAAAGTAAACGATATACATTATAACAAATACCAGGAATAATACCAAAGCAACAAAATTGACTGCATACTACTGGGACACCTTCCATTATGGTTACCTTTAGGGTTCAAAAATTGAATAAATGAATCATCCTTGAAAATGCTAATTTTCTCAATAATTGGGATCATATTCACACCTACTCTCTTTAGAGTGCTCTAGAGCCTCTTTCCATCTACGACAACATTTTTTAGTACAACCTTTTTTTTTTCTGTGATTAAGAGGGAAAAAAACAAATAGTACAACAGAATTAATGAGCACATGGGTATTACGAAAACAAGACAAGCAAACCGGAGGAGAGTGACGAAAACACGAAGTTGAGTTCCATTTGCAAGTCTGCATGATTCTATAGCAAATCTAATTCCAACCGCAATTTCTCACAAGAAACGCAAGCAATTTCAAAGAAAAACAACAAAACTATTGAAAAAATAGAAAACAAGAGAAAAAACCAAAAAGAAAATGAAAACAATGTACCTTCATACACTACCCTTTCCACCAGCAAGCGCGGAACCAGCCATATCATGAGCTTTTCAATGTTCATCTGCATCAAACAACATTGAATCAATAAAATTAACGACTTCTATATCTAATAATAGAGCTTTTGGAATTATTAAAAAACAGAGATACAAAAACAACTTCAGGACCTCCAAAGTAAACAAGTACATGTATCGCCTTTTGACAAATGTATGATCATTTGAAATTGCACAGCTCCAGGTTTCCTGTGAACCTGTGAGGAATAGAAGCACTATATCCTTAGCATTGGAAGCACAGCTAGCAGCACATAATCCATATATACTATGAAAGTACTTATGACAAGGCAAAGTCATGCTTCAAATCGACATCCCGTACTCTACGGAAATGGTTGCCAGCTAACTACATTATAGATAGAACCGCCAAAGTCTCCTACGCACCCTGCTAGAATAACCACCGACTCCATCAAGGGAACTCTCACATCATGCACCTCCTGGTTTGGCACATGTCTAGAAAACTTCAACAAGAGCATTTATAGTTAAAACACATGAATTTATGGGGCAAACATTCTGAGACAAGATAGCATATAACCTCCATCACATTGAAGATACTTAGTAACGTCCTAAATGTCACCATAACACTTTAAGGGAAAATAACCCACCCACTATAAAAGACTAGAACAGTATAGGAAAAGTATATCAGACCACCTTATGGCTTGACAATATAATGAATGGAACTCAAAGTCTTTCTTTTCGGCCTATAAGAGAACTTAAGAAACAAACATCTGAAGTAATTGCAACATATTAACATCAAAACACCCATATCTTGACATAAAGATAGAGGATTTACATTCTCCCTTAATATGATAAATACCAGATCATAGTTCAAATGAAATAACCAACTTAAAAACATGAATTACTAAACCAAAATACTAAATTAGGATCAACTAACAACTTCATTTAATAAATTAGTCTATCAAATAAAATTTTCCTTACTTTTGGTGGTACATCCTATCACTTTCAAGGGATAATCACTTCAGACCCTCAATAAATAGATTCTTCCCATCTTTTGTTGCCTGTGTATGCAAAACCATATACACCATTAGACATAACTCTCCAACATCTCTCTGTGAAGAAGTCAAAAGACAAAAACCACATGAAATCTAATTAGAGATGGTGATGCATAGACATATTGCAGAAAGATAAATCCAAAATTAATTTAGGATCTAATCTTGAAACAGTATGGTGTTATCAGTCTCTCAAAGAGAAAAACAGTATAAACATTAACAGACCTGACCGAAAAATGTGAAATTGAAAAATAAAGAAAAACACAACCTGATGTGTTATCAGTTTCAGATGGATCCAATTAAGGATGGGTCTGCTTAGGCTCAGTCTTTTCACCGAGGTTGTTCTCATATTTTCACCAAGGTTGTTCTTGATCAGTTTCATATGGATCCAATACGGGAAGGCTGTAAAATGTATAAACCAAAACCAAAATCAAATTAATCACTGAAGTAGAACCTAGAAACCAATACAACTAAATGTGATTATACAATAGATAAAACTCAAAAATCAATCGACGAAATCAAAATAAAAAAAAAATCATATAAGGAAGCTGGACTCAGAAAATTCTTACATTAACAACGAATTAGGGTTTTTACTCACTGCATTAAAATCTCCTTGTGTTGGATAAAATTCAATGGTAGAGAATTGAGAGATTAGTTTAGTTCGCTAGAGTTTATGAAGACAAAAATTACATATCTAGAGTTACAAATGAATTTTTGATTTCTGAAAGATGGAATTTGATCTATGAAATAAGCGTTTAGAGAAGATATGTTCTGAGTTTGTGGTAGATTCATTTGATTTCAACAGATCTAGTATTAGCAGAAGAGGATAGAAAGAGAAACAAGAAATAAAACAGGAGAGAGAGAAAGGAACGAGGAAAGAGATAAGGTTTTATCTTTACTTCTAGTCTAATAGTAGTAATGAGAAGACTGAGCCTTCATCTCCAGCCGTCGATAAATGATAAGAATAAATCGTAACCATATGGGTATATTATAGAAATAATACTAACTGTCTGTCGTTGTATAAGTCAACCAAAGTCCTGCCACGACGACATATTGACTTTAGTCAACAACAAAACTATCAGTATCGTTGTTTAAGTCAACAAAAGTCTTTACATAACGACATTTTGACCTTAGTCAACGACACTTTCCACACGTAGTTAGATCACAATATTTAGTTTGTGTCGTTTCATTGTGTCCCAGATAGCCCATTTTCCACTAGTGGATGATTATGAGGTAGAAATCTCCTATGATTCATGTAAAGAATTTTATGACTAAACGGCAACCAGGTTGAAAGAGTATTATCACCACAAAGAGGGCAGGCTGACTTCCCTTTATATGTACATCCCGATAGGTTACCATAAGTAGGAAAATCATTTATCGTCCACATTAATAATTCCTTCGAATTGAACATTGCCTTACTAAATGCATCATAAACCTCCATGCCGTTTTCCCATAACTTAATCAGATCATCAATCAGTGGTTGCAAGTATATATCGATGTCTCTACCTGGTTGTTTATTTTCTGGAATAAACAAGCTTAAAATAATATTGTCGCCTTGCATACACTGCTGAGGGGGAAGATTACATACCACAATCATTACCGGCCAACAACTGTAGGTTGGGGAAAGATCGCCAAACGGATTAAATCCATCAGCAGCAAGCCCAAGACGCAAATTACGCGATTCTGAAGCAAACTCGGGGAACTTTGTGTCTATGTGCTTCCAACCCAAAGAATTCGTTGGATGACGCATATTCCCATCTTTACTCTTATGAGTCGTGTGCCATATCAATTGTTGAGCTAGCTCTGCTGATTTATACATTCTCCTTAATCTCGGAACAATAGGGAAGTATATAAGCACCTTCACTGGTATCTTCCTTTTGGGCTTGTCTGCCATGTTAGCATCATCCATGTTAGATGTGTCTTCCTTCCACCTAGAATAGTGACATTTAGGACATTCATCCTCGTCTTTCAAATCATTTCTAAACAAACAACAATCATTCGGACATGCGTGTATTTTCTCATAAGTGATTTGGAAAGCTTTCAGCAACTTCTTCACTTCATAAGTTGATTAAGGAAGACAATGACCTGGGGGCAACACAGAACAAATTATCTTGAGAAGATCATCAAAAGCCCTTCGAGATAAACCATTTATTGTCTTATGCCTATACAACTTAGTAGTCATACTTAGCTTTGTGTGTGTAGTACAACCAGGGTATAAAGGGAAGTCGGCCTCTTCAATCTCGTTCATCAGCAACTCTTCGTCGTGGTTTGGAAACCCTTCGTCCTGCCTAGGTTCACAAACCCCTTTCCCTGGTTCGACATCATCTTCAACATTAGCATCTGTCCACATCTGGTAGAAACTACGTTGATGTGTTGCTCCCTCTTCATGAATATCATTAAAATTGATAATCTTCTCCCCGTGAAGAACCCACTCGGTGTAAGTAGGATCCATACCCCGTTTTAGCAAGTGTATATGTATTGTACCAGAAGGAAGTAGCGCAGCAAGATTCTTACAATCCACACAAGGATAACTAAACTTATAAGGATTTTCAAGTTTCTCATGAGCCAACTCTACGAACCTCTTTACTGCATCCTGGTATGGAACTTCCCCTACATTAAAACTCTAATGGTTAGACGTACTAAGATCGATTAATCTCATTATTATATATACATACCCTGTAGAGACAGTTATGACTTGGCTTTACCTTGGACAAATTAACCCAATTCTTATTCATCATTTTACAAGTCAAGAGTCCGTCCTGGTTGAGTTCAATATGAATCTTTATTTCCTTCTCACTATCAATGAAAAACATTCTCATATTAAAACATATATAAACTTTTTCAGGGCACTAACTTGACATTATCTGGACGAGAAAACTATACCAAATTACACCAACAACTTGACATTATCTGGACGAGAAAATTATACCAAATTACACCAACAACTATGTAGATTCAAGTGCAGTCACAACAATTAAATGAGTCTGTTTTAGAATGGAAGAAAGCTAGAGCACATAGGATAAAAGAGTTATTATTCATTGTTTTTCGCAACTACGACAGATAAGCTTTATACACACATAAATATAATCCTTCATAGTTGCAGGGGTGGCATTTGGTCAGAACGCTGTGGTGAGCGCTATACTATAAGTCTGAAAGTCGTGGTCTAATTACTAGCTGTTGAATTTGTGAACCACAATGTAAAGCACAGAAAGACCCAACTGAAAAGGGGAAACTGAAGAACACAACAACGTAAATAAAACAACCAAACCCTTTTACAATAATTTCAAAATCCAAATACGGGCGAAAAAACCTAAAATCAGCCAGGTGATATCCCAATGAAAAACTGAATGAGCTCTTAAAAACGTACAAGGCCAATTTATGATGACAATGATACACTCAAAAAACACTTAGGAGTGAAGACTACAAGATGTCTATGCATCTCATATGAAAACCCATGGCTGCAATATGGTATAACCCTTGGCATTCTCTCCAATCATGACTTCATACCAAGGACACAATATAAGTCCCCAATGAGAGCTGTAAATATGACCACCATGCTTATGTCAAGATTAGACTAACTCGTATACAATCCCTAGTTTCACTGACAAACACATAATCGGAAATAAGTTAAGGCACCACTTCAATTCCAACTCTCAATACAACTAAGAAGTTACAAAAATTGGTGTTTATTGCCTCCTATTTCCTCAAAAACTCCAGAGAAACTTAATCTGTATGCCTACACACTACTATATTATTACTAAATCGAACAATCCAACACCTAACACTACCAAACCAAAGATACTTTCCTAACTTCTATTCCCAATTCCACTCAAAATCCATTCTAACAAGTTCAAAACTACTACTATAAGCTAATGAAACACAAGTCACTGATAGGTGTCTAAAACACCTTGATATTTATATATTTTTTATGCTTTCTCTGCTATGTTTTCTTGTAAATTATGTATCTTTTGTTTTATTTTGAGTTTTAGGTACTTAGGAGCAAAAGAAGAGGAAACGTCGCTTAAAAGGGCTAAAGTGTCATTTCATGTGCAACTGCTGTTGGAGGCGAATTATCTCTCATTATTTACTTTTATTTCTTCATCTCTATCTGAAAGGCATGTCGGCTTTAGTGATGCGAATTATGTCTAAAAAGAATGACAGCCTTAGTGATGTATAAATATTGAAGAAAATAAGTGAATATGAGAGGTAAGAGATGGATGCTCGAGAAAGTGTTAAAGGCACCCCAGAAACATCCCAGAGGAGTCGATAAAGTCACCCATGATTTTTTTCACTATGTGCAGCCCAAAATTCATCTTTGTACCCCTCAAATTGCTATTCGCAACCCCAAGAATTTCTAAATGTAGCCCAAATTACTAAGGGGACACCGTTTTTGGATAAGGGGTAGTCATCTTCAACATTTTGAATTTGAATTTTGGCGGTAAAGAAGAACAAAATTAGGGTTAAAGATTTGAAGGTGTTTTGCTGAGATTCAAACGCTGAAACTTTATGGGTTTGTTCCTAAGATCTAAACAAGGCAGGTAATGGTCTGTGTTTCGAACATAATTGGCTAGATAATCGGCAAAAGATGAATCAACACTCACTGGTTTTCGCGGGAAAATGGGTTGTTAATGGCAGAATTTAGGGTTTGGAAATCGAACGTACTATAGTGACACTCAATGGCTGAGATCAAATGGGTTTACTCCTAGAACATTAGCAGAGCTGATAATTGTTTTGTTTGCGATCAGAAGTGGCTCAAATTTGAATGAGAGTAAAACAGAAGTACCCAGAACTAGGGTTGGGTTTTAGGCATGTTCGGCAGATATTTGATCGCTGGAGTTAGTTTCAACCAGCCTATTTGGCTAAACAAGGAAGATATGGCTGTTGGATTCAAACAAAATGGGCTGGATGGTTGGGTTTTGACAAAACAGGTAAAAGGTTGTATCACGGGTTCTTGGTGGTATTCTTGGAAGAGTTAAACACGGGAATATGGTTGATTACCTTATTCATAGGTTGTTGATGTGTTTTGGAGATAAAAATGGGATTGAATCATCTTATGTTTGGCAATTATCTTAAACAGGGAAGGTAGAGGAAGATATTCCCGTAACTTGGAGAGAAAATCCGGTGACTTTCGGAGGAGGAAAAAGAAAGAGATTTTCGGGATTTTTGATGTTGTTGCATATATAAATAGGTGTTGGGAGATGTAAGGGATATACAGATACTTTGGGGAAGAAAATATAGGCTTAGAATCATAAAACAAGAGTTCTCATAAAGTTGTTGCTGCTGCCATTAACTTAAAAACGTGATGAACATTAAGCTGCTTAGGACAGTCGCAGAACAATATCGCAGTTCAACAGCAGAAAACATATATCGTTTATCTACGACAGAAGGCTTATATCGTTTACTGCAGAATCATTGTAAGCTTAATTATTTATATCTATTTGAATACAATGATTAATGAAATTCTCGTCAATTTTGATTCTATGAGTAGCTAAATCTATTCTCTAGGGTTTTGGAGGAAACTATTTTTAATGGGTTATATTTAGTAATTAATTTATTTGTCATATTTACTCCAAAAATTGTGTTTTAATTTTTCTAAAAATTCTCTCTTCTTTACATGCTTCGTAAAAACTGTTTTGGGTAGTTTCCACCGTTCTTTTATAAGCGAAGGAGGATTAGGCTTTAGTATAGCGACGAAAGTCATAAAAAAAAGAGCTTGTAACATTATATTTTCCAAAGCATGAGATTGAGTTCGAAAATTGTTTTGAGTAAAATAGGAGTAATTTGTCAAAGTTTTAATTATTGAGTTTACAAATATTGGAAGTAGTGGAATCCAAACCCTAGAATTTTCTCTCCTTAGTAAACAAAAATCAATTTTAATTAATTTGTTTTAGTATTTTCTTCTAATAATCAAAAACCAAATCTTCATAAAAGTCCGAGTGAATGAAAACCTTCTTACCACTATCAAAACTACATCAGTCCCCTGAACCAAAATCCCCAAATCCATTCACCAACACCATTAATCACAAAACAAGTTTAAAAAAATTAAGGTAACAGTTTGAAATGATTGAAATTAAATGCAACCCTAAAAATTTGATCCAGGCCAATCATGAAACGAATTAAATGGAATGATTGAATTTATTTTTAAACTAATTTAATGCAACCCAATCATGAAACCCTAAATTTAATGCAAATTGAGATAAAATTATTACAAAAAAAATTAAAAAAATTAGTTACAGACCCAATTACAAGATCGATCTGTTGATGGAGAACCTCGATTTGTTGATGATGTTAACAGAGCTTAAGAAAATCGATCTGTTGATGGAGAAAAAAATGATATGTTGATGAAAAAAACTCCTTTTCATAGATCTGTTTGCTCGATTTGTTGATGATCTCGTCTTGTAAAGGTTTGATTGATGGTGTTTCGGCAGATAGAGGAGGTGTTTTTCTGTGGTTCGAAGAAAGATAAAAGAAGAGACGAAAAATAAAAGAAGTGGTGGAGGAAAGAAAAGAAAAGGATAAAAGGAAAAAAAAACAATGGACGGTTAGAGATCGATGTAAGTTTGAAGTGGACGGTTGGAGATTGAAATGGAAGTTGTGATGCAGTAATTTTTTTTCAAGGCCCTTTCACAACTATTAGAAATAGTCGTCATAGGGGTTTTTTTGTCTTTCAAAACTTTTTAACTTCTGCTAAAAAAAATTCACTTCTGCTATGTTTTTTCACTTCTGCTAAATTTTTTTAACTTCCGCTAATATTTTTCACTTCTCGAAGTTTGCGAATTCGTGTGTGTTTAGGGGTTTATGAGATTATTCTCATGGAATCTTACGTGTAAACTGCTAAAGATCCATCGTTCATGTGAAGTCCTCGTCTCATAGTAGTCCACTCCTGGCCAGGTTTCGATCTCCGGACAAGTTCACTCCCCGAAGTTTGCGAATTCGTGTGTGTTTAGGGGTTTATGAGATTATTCTCATGGAATCTTACGCGTAAACTGCTATAGATCCATCGTTCATGCGAAGTGCTCGTCTCATAGTAGTCCACTCCTTGCCAGGTTTCGATCTCCGAACAAGTTCACGTCTCGAAGTTTGCGAATTTGTGTGTGTTTAGGGGTTTATGAGATTATTCTCATGGAATCTTACGCGTAAACTGCTAAAGATCCATCGTTCATGCGAAGTGCTCGTCTCATAGTAGTCCACTCCTGGCCAGGTTTCGATCTCCAGACAAGTTCACTTCTCGAAGTTTGCGAATTCTTGTGTGTTTAGGGGTTCTTGAGATTATTCTCATGGAATATTACACGTAAACTGCTATAGATCCATCGTTCATGAGAAGTGCTCATCTCATAGTAGTCCACTCCTGACCAGGTTTCGATCTCCGGACAAGTTCACTCCTCGAAGTTTGCGAATTCGTGTGTGTTTAGGGGTTCATGAGATTATTCTCATGGAATCTTACCCATAAACTGCTAGAGATCCATCGTTCATGCGAAGTGCTCGTCTCATAGTAGACCACTCCTGGCCAGGTTTCGATCTCCGGACAAGTTCACTCCTGGAAGTTTATAAATTCGTATGTATTTAGGGGTTCATCATGAGATTATTCTCATGGAATCTTACACGTAAACTGCCATAGATCCATCGTTCATGCGAAATGCTCGTCTCATAGTAGTCCACTCTTGGCGAGGTTTCGATCTCCGGAAAAGTTCACTCCTCGAAGTTTGCGAATTCGTATGTGTTTAGGGGTTCATGAGATTATTCTCATGGAATCTTATGCGTAAACTGATATAGATCCATCGTTCATGCGAAGTGCTCGTCTCATAGTAGTCTTCTCCTGGCCAGGTTTCGATCTCCGGAGAAGTTCACTCCTCAAAGTTTGCGAATTCGTGTTATTTAGGGATTCATGAGATTATTCTCATGGAATATTATGCGTAAACTTCTATAGATCCATCGTTCATGCGAAGTGCTCGTATCATAGTAGTCCACTCCTGGCGAGGTTTCGATCTCCGGACAAGTTCACTCCTCTAAGTTTGCGAATTCATGTGTGTTTAGGGGTTCATGAGATTAATCTCATGGAATCTTACGCGTAAGCTGCTAAAGATCCACCGTTCATGCGAAGTTCTTGTCTCATAGTAGTCCACTCCTGCTAAATTATAAGTCAGAACCCATTTTCAGAAGTTTTTACGATTCATAGTTTGTGGTCAGGTTTGAAGACGAAGTCACTAGAATTTTGAGTTAATACCTATCAAATGGTTTTATTGTAATTATTTGTAATCCAACGAACCAAATTTAAGGAAATCAAATCACAAGCCAATCTAATGGTGAGGAAGCCTTGTTTAGTTTACCAAATTTTGTGTTTTCTTCTCAATCCGTATGCTTTGTTTCAACCAATGGGATTGTCCATATTTTAATCTAACGGCTACAAAAAGTACCATGCGGATTGTGTTTTTCCCACCCAAATAGCCCGCCTAAATTTGGGCACATCCTTCTAGATTTTGAACCAAATTTGGTTTCCCACCCAAACAGCCCCTAAAGAGAATACTTTTGACCATAAACCAAAATTATTCTCTCATTTCTTTTCTTTCTCTTTCTCTCCATCTTCATTCCCTCCGTCTCTGCAACTGTTTCTCTGCAACTCAGAAAAAAACCCACAACTCACCTCAAACCCCCACTTCATCTCAAACTTCACCTGAAACCTCACCCCAACATCTTAGAAGAAGAGTTCGTATCACCAAATCTCTCAGCTTCACCCCCAGGTTTGAATCTCACCTGATTAGGGTTTTATTTTTCATTTATGTTTTCATTTCTGATTAGATTTGATTCGAAATGTATGATTTAGAGTTAGATTTATAGTTTTCACTTTATTATGTGTTTGATATAGGGATTGATTAATTAGGGTTTTTTACAGAACCGATTTATCTGTGTTTACCAGTCAGTAAGACCTGCTGGGGGGTACTGAACTCCTGGCTCTTTTTCAACTGAGAATTCCAACCAACAGGTGTCGGTTGCTTGGTGGTTGTTTTCTATTTCTAAGTTGTTTGTAACATGACTTCCCTTTTAGGTTGATGGTTTCTTAATAACATGCTAGGTTCATGCAATATGTTGTTTGATTTTGCTAAAGTTTTATATCTTTTTGCAAGGTTTGATGAGAGCTAGAGCACTCTCTTTCGTATGAGCGAAGCAATTGCTTAAGTTCCCAAGCAATGGACTTGCTCATACGAAAGAGAGTACACCAGCTCATTCAGCCTCAGTGATTCACATGTGGTGTTTTTTCATGTACAATGGTGGTTTCTTATCCGATGAGATACGGTGCAATATTTAGAGTTTGACTTTTTGGTTATGTTTTTGTTGTAGATGCGTAGTGTGGATGGAGGTGAAGATCCAATTTGTCTGCAATGGTGAAGAACAATAAGGTGAATACTTATATATCTTATGGTTCAGTTTAATTTTACGTATTTAGTGTAAATGATGTTCTTTCAATCCTTTTGATTAACTTATTTTACTTTATGTTAAAGGTTAACGATGAAGCAAAGAGAAAGAATCCAGTCCCATCTCCCAAAAAGGTAGTAAGAAAGAATTCGGTAACATCTCCCAAAAAGGTAGCAAGTAAGCAAGCAAAAAGCGTCCGAGCCAAAACCGTCAGTTCTGTCGCGGCTGCTATGAGGGTACGTAGTAATAAATCACTTATGATTCAGTTTATTTTTTACTTGTTTCAATCACTTTATTTACCATCTCTTTTTGATTAACATAGTTCAGTTTTTATTTTGCAGATCATTTTGAAAGATAAGAGTAAAAAGTCTCATGGCAAACAAACTCCTAAGAAGAAGAAGAAGAGTTCAGAGCTTCTTGAAAGTGAAAAGCTTCCAAGGCGATCATCCCCTAGGTTTAAGAACAACTCAGAGGATTCACAGACTACTGAAAAGACTACTACAACACAATCACCAACTCAGAAAACTCAAAGTGTAGTTGAGCTAGTCGCTAAAAAGCCTACTCCAACACGATCATCACTTAAGAAAAGTTCGTGGGAAAAGTTCGTGGCACATGTTTTCTCGGAGGGATTCAGAGTAAGTGTTCATATCGCAATAAGTTAAATTATTTTTGTGTTCATCCATTGTACATTCATTGTTGTTTAGTTAATGACATTTCGTTACTTTATCAGGCAAAAAGATTGCAGATGCAACAAGTTAGAGAGAAATACACCACTCCACGCACTCTAAGTAGAAGTGGTTATGCGAGACTCGAGGCTAAAATGGTAAGTTGTGTATTTTTATTACGATGTTCATTATAAGGTAATTGTATTCAAATTGTTCATATGCTAACTAGATGGATAACATATTGTTTGCAGCAAAAGCAGCTGAATACCAAAGAATACATTGATAGAGTCGAACTTTGGATAACATGTCACAAACCGAAGGAAGGGAAGGAACCAAATCTTGGAAATGTGGAGGCTTTAGTAAGAACTCAACTCATATTTCTCTTATATTTTTTGTTAATTTATTTGCTTAATATATATGTGTTCGAATGATGCAAAAATGTGACTAACTAGGTTACTTTTGCACTAATGCAGGAAAGAATTGATAGAGCTGCACAATAGCATGGTGCTGATGTTGGATCATCTGTAACAGACGATCTTCTCTCCAAAGCTCTTGGTGACGACAAACCAGGGAGACTAAGAGGTATTGGCTATGGAGAGACAAAGACAAAGATGGTTGTCAAGAGCCATTACAAGAAGATCATCAAAGAGTACAAGGATAGTATGAGTGAAATGAATGCGAGACTTGCACTGTTAGAGGTGAGATTCTAATTATCGCTTTTGTTTATTTTAGTTGAAAAATTGAAACTTGCATCTCATACTGCTGGTTTGATGTTGGTATAGGAAAAAACCTCGAGATGCGTCTGCTACCATGATGGCTCACACTTGAACAAGGCCAGTCCAATTGTAAGTGTGGTTATGTTTCTATAAAGCTGATGGTTAGTCTCTATTGCTCCCATTATGAGTTTCTGATGTTGCTGTTGTATTTTTCCTATAGTCTGGAAATGCTAGTAACACCCATGGTTTTTCTAGCTCAAGCAGGACTGTTCCCCATTTGGCAAATGACAGTCCAGTTAGCAGACCAAGGGTGAAGGAAGCGCTAGGGAAGGTTAAAGCTTGCAGGTTGCTCAGTTGGTACAATGAGAACGAGGTTGTTGCTGACGCGATTATTGCTGAAAAAGATCCAAAGATGGAGTGCCATGGAGTTCCAATAGGTTTCGGCGCATACAAAGTGACTGTGACTAATTCTCGTGTTGATGATGCTCATCTCTACAAGACACCGGGTGACTTAAAGCATGTTATACAGGGTGTAGGAACTTATGTCACATGGTCCAAGGATCTGATAATGCCTGCCATCTGATAATCTGTCACTACAAGAAAATTAGGATTTAGCGACTACCCTAATTCAGTTGGTACAGGGCCGTTTTCGGTGGATAGAGCTCTGCAGCAACCAACCTGGCAACAGATATGCTCGGTGACTACAGGCTTCTTTGCTAAAGACTTGGAGCAACCATGCTGCTGGAAGAGATATCTGTCAACTAAATGAAACGACGAAAATTTTAGTCGACACAAGTTTTCAATAACCATTAACTATCGTTGTTAGAAGCATAAACATTTGTTGCTGAAACATTTCACCCGCAAAATATGTTGTTGATGAAGGATAATACATCATTGGTAGAGGTAGGATGTTATAAAACGTTGTAAGCTGCTAAAGATCATAACTTACTGATTTTTCAGTTGGTGGAGGTGTTTGATGTCGTTGGTCAAGCAATTTTATCACCGAATGTTTTGACGGTCAAGATTTTTATCAACTAGATCTTTTTTGGTAAAGGGGTTCTAGCAGCACAATATTTGGATGGCTGGTGGAGGTGTTTGATGTCGTTGGTCAAGTAATTTTATCACTGAATGTATTGACGGTCAAGAGTTTTATCAACTAGATCTTTGTTGGCAGAGGGGTTCTAGCAGCATAATAGTCGGCTAGCTAAGGAGCGACGTTAGGGGTGCTGGTGAAGGGTTGAAGCCGCTATATTTCTCGATGGAAGAGAGTTTCCTTCCACTGAATTTTAGTTGCTCAAGACTTTAAACTTCCATAATGTTTGTTGGATGAGAATCTCAGCCGCTGTTTTTGTAGTTGGCTCAAGGGTTATGCCACCAACCTTTTGTTGGTCAAGGTTTCTACAGACCAGTTTTCGGGTTGGACCAAGTGTTAGCGTTAGTAAAAAGTTATACACACATGGTTACTTCAGCTGCTTATGGGTTTGAGCCATTACAAATCGGTCAAGATGTTATTATTGTTGCTTACAGGCTTGTCCCTCTACAGATTTGAGTTATCAGAGTGGTTTCCCGAGACTATCATGAAAAAATAAATGTAAAATTCAATAAAATTCAACTCATTAACATTCAAAACATCCCAAACAAAATATCAAACTACAATATATACAGAGGAAAAATGAACCTAAGCGTTGATTGAACAACATCTGAAGTCTGGAACTTTACTTGGTTATGCTCTCACTACAGAAATGATTGGATCTAGGTACCTTAAGGAACACATTCCCATGGAGTGGCGATCATGATCTCCAGTATCATCTGCAATAGCAATAAGATGGGTCCACTCACACATGCATTGGTTTAAATAATGCACATACACCCCCATGAAGTGCGCCGCGTGCTTAAGTTATTTATGGAGAAAAGAGATCACAAGTACCAGTTGCATAACACATACCTACACAAATCCATGGTAAGAAGTAAGAACGGAACATTTCAGTACAGTTATCTTCGCATGCTGATTTGCATCTATTAAAGAACCAAAAAGCATTAGATTTTTTTTCTTTTTCATTTGAGCTATGCTTTGAAACCAAGTTAAAGAGACGACTCACATAGACTATGAAGTTTAAAATTGGATCAGTTGCTCTAGATCTTAATCTGTAGCCGACCCAGCAGTCTCTGCCAATTATGGAACTTCAATTTACACTGGTTGAACTTGAGAAGGCTCCTCAACAACCTATTCCTGCACAACTACCTCCTCAATGCCATTACTCGGGTCCTCCGCAATAAGTGATGTAGTATCTGGCACGGCGAGATCAGGGACATGAGAGGGTTTTCAAAATAAAAACAACATTCAAGTCCCATTATCGTAACAGAAAAGCAGAAAGAATAATAAAAGAACGAGGCCGGACAAGTTCTTGAGCTGCTGCTATAATGATTTCACTTATTCAGTTAACCAATACTGGCTCGGGTTTTGGCACTCCAGTCTCGTACCTAAAAACATCGTTCTGAACATAGTAATACTACCAGTGATAAATACCCCTACTTTGATACCATGTCAATTTTGTGCAGTCCCAACTCAAAATCATTATGCTCAAGTGATCAATGTGGGACTATTTTCCACAGGCACAATATATTCCATGAATTAAAAGCATCGCCAAACTGCTATCTAGCGAAGATGGTTTATCATATTAAGAGATTAGTTAAATGAGTTTTAACCTTGGGAGTATTGTCCTCTTATGCATGTAATTCATCGTACACGAAGCCACCACTAAGGTGAACCCCATCTTTCAAACTAAATTTGTCACCCACCTTCCTTAAAGAGTTAAAGAGGGCTAACTGTCCATTACTAGTTCTATCATACTTCGAAATAAATTCTCATCTTGTCATCGTGAGAGATTCATAATATAAGGCTAAACCAAAAAGATGGCAAATCATAAGTTGACTTGACTAGCAAATTATCCACTACAGTGGAAGATATTTTCCTGTGTGATTTAAAGATACAAAATTGTGTTAAAGATTAATGCTTAACCTGAAACCCAGTATCAGTGATATTTATCCCGTAGTATAGACTAGCAACCTGAGCATCATAAGCTGAAAAACACACAAAAAATGTAGATTAGTTTCTCCTCGAGTTTAAAAGAGTCACAGGAGAACTACATCCTCATTGGTAGGTGAAGATCTAAACTGCAGAGACAAACTTTAAAAGATGAGCCCCGCAGTCTCAAGGAAGCTGTTTTTGCTCAATATAAAACTATTTCAGAATATAACTCACCATATTCGTTCAAGTAGTTCATTACTAATCGTGTGAAAATATCAGTAAGAACCACAAATTCTGGGGTGTTTCTTATATATGGACAATTGAAATCTATCTTAACATAAGTTTTAGGTACTCTCTACTCCACAAGATGCCGCTACGTCCACCTCCACCACCACCTTTACATATCCCCATGAATGCAATTGACAAAAATAAGTTAGCTACTTTGGCCACAGGACCAATAATCCGGTATATTAGCATCTTAGATGTTATAGAAAACTAGTAAATTTTTACATTGCAATTAAATGGATCAAGAATATAGCTTCAAAACCTTACCCCTTTTGAAAATTCAACTATAATTTGAATGCCACCGACATCATGGCCATCTAAGAATATTCTTATGTCATCAACATCCCTTCGGTCACTAAATTCCTACGATGAATGTGATGGACAAACATCGCGACCAACTTAAAAAATAGAAGTGACTAAACCAATATACTAAAATTGAATCAACTAACAAAGATTTCTTACCATCTCTAGTTTCTATTTACATTGAAGGAAGAAGTAATCCAGTATTACATCTAAACCCCATATTTTTTTTAATAAAGATACAAGCATTGACCTATTTAGCCACAAACTAGAAAAAATTGCATTCTACACATTAAAACATGAGTGTCTAACTTGCAAATCTTACTTATAAAACCCATCACATAGGACTTCTACAAACAAGATCTTACTGAATTTCCAAGTACAAAATATTGCTGCAGGTCAGTCCATTTGATCCAAAGCAGTAAAATATAAAGCACAATCATCGTATATTAAGCATCCAAAGATTCCAAACAAAAAAAATACTGCTGCAGGAGTGTCTATCTGCCATCTCATACAATTTGGCAAACAAAAAATAAACTAGTCTGCATGGACTCGGTGCTAATACTACCTCATTCAGAAATTCTCCAATTTGCTTCTGACCCTCATTCTATCCAAGAGGGTTGTTGCAGTTTCACCATTGGTGCGTATGGTTTTCTCAATCTCCTCTTGTAATACCATCGGATCTACAAAATAAGCATGGGTATTCACAACAAAAAATTTGGTGAAACACCTGCGAAGGTGAGTAAAAGCAATCTGTGTCTGGCTTTCTGCTATGAAGGATGAATGGATACTACTCATGACACCAAATAAAGACAAACCTGTATCTCCGTCATCAGAACCAACAAACAAAGAGTGTACTTTTTCACCCTTTGTTTCACTCTCTCCGAGTTTTTCTATCCTTTCTTTGTTCGCATTTGGTGTTACAAGAAGGTCATCAATCCCACATGTAAAGCCATGCATATGGATCATAAAAATTGCATTATCATATTTATATTAACTGAAGAACTGATAAAGTAACATTCATTACTAGTGAAAACATAATCGGTGAAGAAAAATAAAACAATCTTACCTGCAAATACAAAGTAAATAAGAGACTTAAAACCTAAAGATTTTTATAATACGAGTTCGCTACTGCAAATACCGGCAAACCAGATACCACAATCACCATCACTTAGTTTTGGTCAGTTTCTTGTCACCAACACTTAGAGACACAACCCCATCTAATTAATCTACATAATCCTCATAACCCTCGGAAAGAATACTTGCTTCTTAGTACCTGCAAGTCGCCATTAGTGAAGTTCAAAAATTATGCTATGCAGTCACATTTTATCAATGCAAAAACATTCAACCTACAATTAACACAATGGAACAAACAATTTCTATTAAAATCAGATCAAAAAGAAACTTGTTAGCTAAAACTTACTATTTCCAGACTGGTGGGAGCTTCTTGGTCCTCTTGTAATAACTGGCTAGACGGTGAATCCTCCTCTCAACCAAAATCAACCTAAACTTAGAGTCCTTGTCCTTCCTGTTCCTCTCCAAATGCTTCCTGATAGCAACAGCCTTCTTGATCAAATGGTACAAATCCTCTAGGATCTCAGGTGCAAGCCCTACAAGAAATAATGAAAAACCCACATAAAAAAACAAATCACCATTAAAAAATAAATCTCAAAACAAAAATCATCAAACCAAAAAACAAAAAGTGATACATACCATGAGCCTTGAGAATACGCAAGATCTTGCTTCCAGTAACACTCTTAACATGAGCAATACCATGTGAATCCCTTAGAATGACACCAATCTGAGATGGAGTCAAACCCTTCTTTGCAAACTTACAAATGTTATCCTCAACCTAAACAAATCAAACACAAAAAACCCATCATCATCAGTTTATAGTTAAGATTCTCAAAATGATAAATCAAACTAAAGAGATTTTTTTTTTTTAACTTACATCAGGTGAAGAAATCTTCAACCATCTTGGTGGTGTTCTTTTGGACTTCCATCTGGGTGGAAAGATAGTTGTCTAAACAAATCGAAACAGAGCAATCATCCAACCTAACACCACTGCACAATCGAAACAAATTGACTCTTAAGATAACTTCATCACTCACTTCAATTGAACCCTAGAATAATCGTTCCAGACCTGAAGTTCATCACCATCACCAATTTCATCATCTAAGACTTTGATTTCACAAACAATTCCATTATAATACTCCAAATTCTTCAAAACCCCATCTCGAATCCTTCTATTCCAACTTCTAATTCTTCCCTAAGCTTTCCCGTGAATCTCTAGTTCTCAATTAAGAAGAACCTGAAACCCTAACTTATTGATTCTTCATCAAAACAGTTACACATCATCAAAGTGTATAGATCTGTAAGAAATAACTTACATTTTTTCTCAAATCAGCCAGGGTTCAGAGAAATTAGGTCTGTGAATAATGGAGAAATTAGGTTAGTGAGGAAGTTAGGGTTTTCTTCAGAAAGGATTTGAGAAAGATTAGGGTTCTTAGTTTGAGGATTTGAAAGAGAGACGAGAGATTTTTTTTTTCTTCGTTGGATTTGAGAGAGGATTTGATAGAGACGGTTTTTTTTTGTTTTTCTTCGTTGGATTTGAGAGAGACGAGAGGAGTTAGCGATAAGATAAGATTAAAAGAGAAAGAGAAGAGATAAGGATAAGGGAAAGGATAACAAAGTGAAAAGTAAATGAAGGGTTTAACGGTTGAGATTTGTCCATCAAAAAACATGGACGATTGACATTTTGTATGATGTTTTCATACGGATTGATGGGAGTGTGTGAGAAGCATGTGTGTTCTTTCGAGAATTACGTGTTTTTTGAGAAAATCAAAAACGGTCGAACATAAAAAAGCGACTTTCATTGTATAAGTTGACATATCCGTGGTTACTCAAAATAGAGTATCGATTTTGTTGGGTTAAAAAGCAACGAAATATACCAAATTTGAACATCACTAGTTCAAAGATTACTAGAGTTAGACCTAAGTTTCCCTTCCGGATGCACTGGTGACGAAATATATCAGAATTGAACATCACTGGTTCAAAGATTACTAGAGTTATACCTGAGTTTCTCTTCCGGATGAACTGGAGACGAAATATATCAGAATTGAACATCTCAGGTTCAAAGATTACAAGAGTTAGACCCAAGTTTCTCTTCCGGATGAACTGGAGACGAAATATATCAGAATTGAACATCCCAGGTTCAAAGATTACAAAAGTTAGACCTAATTTTCTCTTCCGGATGAACTGGAGACGAAATATATCAGAATTGAACATCACAGGTTCAAAGATCACTAGAGTTAGACCTGAGTTTCTCTTCCAGATGAACTTGAGACGAAATATATCAGAATTTAATATCACAGGTTCAAAGATTACAAGAGTTTGGCCTGAGTTTCTCTTCCGTATGACTGGAGATGAAATATATCGGAATTGAACATCACAGGTTCAAAGATTACTAGAGTTAGACCCGAGTTTCTCTTCCGGATGAACTGGTGACGAAATATATCAGAATTGAACATTGCAGGTTCAAAGATCACTAGAGTTAGACCTGAGTTTCTCTTCCGGTGAACTTGAGATGAAATACATCAGAATTTAATATCACAGGTTCAAAGATTACTAGAGTTAGACCCGAGTTTCTCTTCCGAATGAACTGGAGATGAAATATATCAGAATTGAACATCACAGGTTCAAAGATTACGAGAGTTAGACCTGAGTTTCTCGTTCGGATGGACTGGAGACGAAATATATTAGAAATGAACATGACATGTTCAAAGATTACTGGAGTTAGACCAAAGTTTCTCATTAGATGATCTGGAGACGAAATATATCAGAATTGAACATCCCAGGTTCAAAGATTACTAGAGTTGGACCTGAGTTTCTCGTTAGGATGAACTTGAGACGAAATTTATCATATTTGAACATCTCAGGTCCAAAATTACTAGAGTTTGTCCTGAGTTTCTCATTCGGGTGAACTGGAAGCGAAATATTCATTTACATGTAAGATTCTTTCGGAATATTCCTCGAAAATTTAAACAAACCCTATTCTGGCATATTGCATGCCTACCCTGGCTCCGAGATCGAAACCTGGCCATGAGTGGACTCCTATAAGTCAGAAACTTGTTAAGAACGATGAATCCATCCATTTACAGGTAAGATTTATTCGGAATATTCCCTGAAACTTAAACAAACCCTATTCCGGCATATTATATGCATACCCTGGCTCCAAGATCGAAACCTGGCTGTGAGTGGACTACTATAAGTCAGAAACTTGGTAAGAACGATGAATCCTTCCATTTACTGGTAAGATTCTTTCGGAATATTCCCCGAAAATTTAAACAAACCCTATTCTGGCATATTGTATGCATACCCTGGCTCCGAGATCGAAACATGGTCGTGAGTGGACTACTATAAGTCCGAAACTTGGTAAGAACGATGAATCCTTCCATTTACTGGTAAGATTCTTTCGGAATATTCCCCGAAAATTTAAACAAACCCTATTCTGGCATATTGTATGCATACCCTGGCTCCGAGATCGAAACCTGGCCGTGAGTGGACTACTATAAGTCAGAAACTTGGTAAGAACGATGAATCCATCCATTTACAGGTAAGATTCCTTCGGAATATTCCCTGAAACTTAAACAAACCCTATTCTGGTGTATTGTATGCATACCCTGGCTCCGAGATCGAAACCTGGCCGTGAGTGGACTACTATAAGTCGGAAACTTGGTAAGAATGATGAAGTCATCCATTTACAGGTAAGATTCTTTCGTAATATTCTTTCGGAAATTTATGAGATTTAAACATCACAGGTTCAAATATTACTAGAGTTGGACCCCAGTTTCTCATTCGGATGAACTGTAGATGAAATTTATCATATTTGAACATCCACGGTTCGAAGATTACTAGAGTTCGATCTGAGTTTCTCATTCGGGTGAACTGAAGATGAAATTTATCAGATTTGAACATCCCGGGTTCAAAGATTACTAGAGTTGGACCTGAGTTTCTCATTCGGATGAACTGAAGATGAAATTTATCTGATTTGAACATCCCAGGCTCAAATATTACTAGAATTCGACCTGAGTTTCTCATTCGGATGAACTGAATATGAAATTTATCAGATTTGAAAATCACAGGTTCAAAGATTACTAGAGTTGGACCTTAGTTTCTCATTCGGGTGAACTGAAGATGAAATTTATCTGATTTGAACATCCCGGGTTCAAAGATTACAATAGTTCGACCTGAGTTTCTCATTCGGATGAGCTGAATATGAAATTTGTCAGATTTGAACATCACGGGTTCAAAGATTACTAGAGTTCGACCTGAGTTTCTCATTCGGATGAACTGAATATGAAATTTATCAGATTTGAACATCATCGGTTCAAAGATTACTAGAGTTCGACCCGAGTTTCTCATTCGGGTGAACAAAAGATGAAATTTATCAGATTTGGTGCAATAAATATTTTGGAGATTGTGAAAATGACCAGACTACCCTTAACGGAAATAAGTAATGTAAATATTATAGACATTAAAAATGACCATATTACCCTTGATGGAAATAATTGCAATAAATATTATGGAGATTGTGAAAATGACCAGATTACCCTTATTGGAAAAAAGTGCAATAAATATTATGGAGACTTTAAAAATGACCATACTACCCTTATCAAAAATAAATAAAGTAAATGTTACAGACTGTGAAAATGACCATATTACCCTTATTGGAAATTGCAATAAATATTATGTAGACGGTGAAAATGGCCAAACTACCCTTATTGGAAATAAATAAAGTAAATATTACATACTGTGAAAATGACCATATTACCCTTATTGGAAAAAGTGCAATAAATATTATGGACACTGTGAAAAATGACTAGACTACCCTTATAAAAAATAAGTAAAGTAAATATTACATACTGTGAAAATGAACATATTGCCCTTATTAGAAGAAAATTGCAATAAATATTATTACCGATTGTGAAAATGACCATATTACCCTTGTTGGAAATGAGTGGAATAAATATTATGGAGACTGTAAAAATGACCAGACTACCCTTATCGGAAATAGGTAGAGTAAATATTACAGACTGTGAAAATAACCATATTACCCTTACTGGAAATTATTGCAATAAATATTGTGCAGACTGTGAAAATGACCAGACTACCCTTATCGGAAATAAGTAAAGTAAATATTACCGATTATGAAAATGACCATATTACCCTTGTTGGAAATAAGTGGAATAAATATTATGGAGACTGTGAAAATGACCAGACTACCCTTATCGGAAATAGGTAGAGTAAATATTACATACCGTGAAAATGACCATATTACCCTTACTGGAAATTATTGCAATAAATATTGTGCAGACTGTGAAAATGACCAGACTACCCTTATCGGAAATAAGGAAAGTAAATATTACCGATTATGAAAATGACCATATTACCCTTGTTGGAAATAAGTGGAATAAATATTACGGAGACTGTGAAAATTACCAGACTACCCTTATCGGAAATAAGTAAAGTAAATATTACCGATTGTGAAAATGACCAAATTGCCCTTGTTGGAAATAAGTTGAATAAATATTTTGGAGACTGTGAAAATGACCAGACTACCCTTACTGGAAAAATCATTGCAATAAATATTGTGCAGACTGTGAAAATGACCAGACTACCCTTATCGAAAATAAGTAAAGTAAATATTACGGACTGTGAAAATGACCATATTATCCTTGTTGGAAATAAGTGCAATAAATAGTCATGTCATTTTCACAGTCTGTAATATTTACTCTACCTATTTCCGATAAGGGTAGTCTGGTCATTTTCACAGTCTCCATAATATTTATTCCACTTATTTCCAACAAGGGTAATATGGTCATTTTCACAGTCTGTAATATTTATTTTACTTATTAGCGTTAAGGGTAGTCTGGTCATTTTCAATGTCTCCATAATATTTATGACACTTATTTCCAATAAGGGTAATATGGTCATTTTCATAGTCTGTAATATTTACTTTACTTATTTTCAATAAGGGTAGTTTGGTCATTTTCAAAGTCTCCATAATATTTGTTGCACTTATTTCCAACAAGGGTAATATGGTCATTTTCACAATATGTAATATTTACTTTAGTTATTTTCAATAAGGGTACTTAATTAATAAACCATGAAACTTGGTAGTTATCTTATCCTGGTGGCTGAAAGCTACTAACCACACCAACAAACTAATAATGTCTTGGTACAAGTGTCTGCCAAAAGATTGAATTGGTGGCTGCACATAGTGTCTTGAAGTATTTACCTTCTAGTTTACTTTGTAGTTGTCAAACTCTCGTGGTTGAAAGCTACTAACAACGCCAATAATTTGATGGTTGGTTGAGGTGTCTACCAACAGCTTGTTTCGTGGGTAAGATAAGTGGCAAAAGATATGTACCTTTTAGGGTACGTTTTGGTTGCCCAAACATCATGGTTGGAGGCTAATAACAACCAATACGATATTTCAGTTGTTGAGTTGTTCATAATAAAGCCTTCCACCCATTATCGTTGTTGAGAAACTAGTGGTTAGACAATTCCGCCCACCATAGCTGGTTTCAGTTACAAACAGTTGTTGCTGAAGAATTCCACCAACTGTAGTTGGTAAGAAAATAGTCGCTAAATCCAAGTTTTCTTGTAGTGTGTTAATTTGTTTGGGGTGTGTTTAAGGAGACAATGGTTCTTTCTTTGGTTGCTTTCATCAGTTTAAGGAGACAATGGTTCTTTGTTGGGTTGCTTTCATCAGTTTTAAAACAATGAGTGTTTCAGAAAACAATGTTGATCTATTAACTTGTTTAAATGTTGATCTGTTGGCTTGTTACATTTTAATGGTTTTTATATGAATGAATGGAAGTCAATTAATATATATTTGTGTGCATAGAAAAGCAATTTTAGGTTTTTTTTTTCTTTCTAAAATATAAAAGAATCACAACTCACAACAAGAAAATTGAGCTTTAGGGACTACTTGGATTCGGTTGGTACAGGGGCATTTTTAGTGTTTAGATATCTATAGCAACCAACATGGCAACAGATTGTCTATGTGTCTGAAGGCTTATTTGCTGGAGATCTGTACCAACCATGTTTTTGGAATAGATGTCTTTCAACTATTGTGAAGCGACTCAAGTTGAAGTTGACAGACATATTCATTAACCATTAGCTTTCGTTGGTAAAACACATAAATCATTTGTCGCTGAAACATTTAACCCACACAAACATTGTTGTCTCAAGACTTAAACATTGTTGGTAGAGGTGGCCATTATACAACGTTTTCAGCCGCTAAAGGGTTTGACTGGCTCAATCTTAGTAGTTGAGGGTGCTGGTGAAGGGTTGGAGTCGCTATATGTCTCGATGGAAGAGAGTTTCCTTCCACTGAATTTTAGTTGCTCAAGAATTTAAGCTTCAGTTATGTTTGTTGGATGAGAATTTCAGCTGTTGTTTTTGCAGTTGGCTCAAGGGTTATGCAACCACCTATTCGTTGGTCAAGGTGTCTAGGCATCGGTTTATTGGTTGCATCAAGTGTTAGCTCAGTTGGTGAAAATTTATATACACGGTTAATTCGGCTGCTTAATGGGTTTGAGCCATTACAAACCAGTCAGTCAAGGTGATATAACTGTTGCTCAAAGGCTTGTCCCTTCCACGGATTTGAGTTGAGTTGCTAGAGAGTAGTGTCTCCACAATATCATGACAAAATAAACATAAACTTAATTTTGATAATAAAATATTCAACTCACTAACATTCAAAATATCCAAAATATATTCAAAACATCAAACTACAGTGTATAGGTGATTGAGTAACGGTTGAGAGTCTGGATCTTAATTTTTTAGCTATGCTCTCACTACAAAAATACCTGGGTATCTGGAGGAACACCTTAATTCCCAAGGTGTAGGGATCATCGGGATCCTCAGCTCCAGTGTTCTCTACAACAACAATAAGGCATTGGTTTGACTAATGCACATACACCCCCATGAAGTTCCCCACATGCTGAAGTTATTTACGGCAAAACACAACTACCACTCGCAGAATACTTGCCTACACAAATTCATGGTAAGAACAGAACATTTTAGTACAATTGTCTTCGCATGCTGATTTGCATCTGTTAAAGAACCAAAAAGCATTAAAAGAGTTTTTTTTATCATTTGAGTTATGCTTTGAAACCAAGTTAAAGAGGTGACTCACATAGACTATGAAGTTTAGAATTGGATCATTTGCTCCAGATAAAGCTTATAATGAGCAAGCAATTGATCTGCATCTGCAGTCGTACCAATTGAAACTTTCAGCTTGAACCAGGTCTTCATCCCATAGAAAAGCATAAAACTTTTCCCTCCTTGTTAATCTTCTTTAGACCTTCAGCATCCATGTACTCCAGACTGATCGATGTTCTCAGCCTGTAATTTGAAATAAGCAAAGTACTATAACACAACCACAGATTCAATGAGGAACTAAGTACATAGATTTTAAAAAAAAAGTTGGAATTAAACTAACACATGCAGCATATGACTTCTTTGAACCATCTTCTTGTACCATAGGCCCATCAAGCTCTGTCAATTTCCGAACTTCAATTTGCACTAGTTGAACTTGAGGAGGCTCTTCAATCTCTTCCTGCACAACCACCTCTGACTCATTGATGATGATGATGAACTTCAACACCATTACTCAGCTCCTCCGCAATAGGTGCTATAATATTTGGCACGGCGAGAATAGGGACATGAGATGGTTCTGAAAAGGAAAAATAATATTCAAGTTCCATCATAATTAATAAAGAAGCAGAAAGAAGAATAAAAGAATGATACCACCAAGTTCTTGAGTTGCTGCTGTAATGATTTCACTTGTTCCGTTAATCAATACGGGCTCAGGCTTTAGCACTTGACCCTCTCACGATACATAAAAACTTCATTCCGAACGTAGTATCCGCTTTCCTGTAGGGCCAAGAAAATGACTGTGAACTTCCTGTAAGACTTCAATATTTCTATTTTCAACGACTAACCAAAACATAAGTGTATAACTAACTGGGGAGAGTCAAATAAAAATCACACAGGTATGTCGACTATTATTAAACAGCATGAAATGCAATCAACAAATAGTCTAAACGACACCAAACCCACTACAAAAGAAGATTGGAGAATTTAAGAATGTGACTGATGTGATATAAGACTACTTTTCACTTATATTACTGCTAAAGATGCAAACCAACATGCAGAGCCAAGAGGAACGCAGGTTTAGAAATAGTCATTTCTTCCGCCATCTCCATAACCACCGCCACCATTGTTATAGCCACCGCCACCAAAGTTCCAGGTAGGTCTCTCATTAGCATAGCTTACACGGATTTGTCTTCCACCAAGATCCTGAACAAACAACAATGCCCATTTGGCATCATTGTGGATGAACCACATCTAATTGAATAATTGCAAATGTATTAATTTCATTCGCATTTATACCTTACCATCCATAGCATTCTCTTCACAGCTGTAGCGGACAAATCAAAGCCCATTGACCTCCAAGTTTCTCTGTCCGTGATAACACGAGCTGCACTAAATATGGTCCCATAAGTATTGAACATCCATTTAAGATAACACAAGGGAAATTTTCATTTATCTCAGCAATATTTGACATTTCAAATCTCAAAATCTCAGCAATTTCTTTTTGGATTTTTTCTTTTTCCATGAGAGCAGGCAAAACTATAATCCTCGACATCCTAAAGAACAACTTGGTGCTCATACACAAGAATGGACAAAACCACTATAGCCAAAACCTACAAGCAATAATAAAAATCGAGTTAACCAGATGAAAAATATCATTTGAGGATCCAAACTCCAATCTATCACTCTCAAATACTTCCATACCTCCAACAAACAGCTTTGATCCTCCAGGCCCTCCTAACATGCCTCCTGACATACACCGGACAGCATTGTACATAGATGCCAAAGAACCCTGCACATTTGATGCAGACAAATTTTGCCTCGCGAGGCTCCCAAGTTTACTAGCAAAAGCCATCTTTACTTAAAGTATGATTCTACAAGATACAATACAGAAACAAAAAAAATTGTTAAAAATTGAAACATAGAGAGTCTACTTCACAAACATAAGACTTGCAGATAATTAGATCAACAGGTGCAAACCAAAAATCAGCAGCCCAAAAAAACCCTACAAATCTAATGCATTACAAATGTATTTGTTAACAAATGTTTAGGGTTTAATGTTTATAAGCAAGATTTCATCTCTAGGGTTCAAGAAATTTCATCTTTAGGGTTTAAGAAACAAATCATGAGGTCGTTTAATGAGGTGATTAGAAAATTACAAAAAGTAAAAATAAATTCAACAATTGTTAGGGTTTAGTAGATGGTACTATAGTTGGTCTAAAGATCTAAACAAGATCAAGCAATACCCATACTCATAAAGCTTGGGTAATTGTTCTATCATCAAAAACCAAGGCAGAAACTCAAGGAGACAAAATTATAGTTGAGATGTTGACAGATGCTTTATAGGCGAAGCGCTGAAAACAGATGTTTCTTTCTGAGGATTATGAGATCCAGGGATAGATATCATACATCTTCTGATACTTGGGTTCAAGCATTGCTCTTTCCTGAAATTGCTTCTATTTAATCAAGTTACGTCTGCAATCAAGGAACAATTATGTCATTAACCCCTTTTTAGTAGAATAGAAGACTTACAACTTATGGACTTCACTAGAGAAAGCAAGAACGGACCAGGCACAAGTATCAATTAATCTGAAGTGACACGTATAAAATTCATATTCCCGAAACAAATAAGATCGAAATGGATTTTTGGATGATATACCTGTAAAGCTTTCGGAGAAACACTTCTTTGTTAATAAATAATATGTGAACAATTAGATTCATTGGACGACTAACCCGTCAATAGATAACATTGTTGGAATTAAGTTACAATATTCGTATGCAACTGAGAAATAAAGCTTGGATTACACAAACAACTCAAGAAACATGAGAAAAATACTTAACACTCACTGATGTGTTACTGTTATACCGGAGACGCACTGATGATAGTATCAAAAACTTAGTAGAGGCACGTATGAGATACGCTGAGCTAAAGGTAATATTGCCTGCTACTCCTCCTCGAGATGCTATAGCAATTAACAAATTACCTCCAGGATACAACTATCGTTAGTTCTCCTCTATGTGTAGCATACACAGAGAGAACCCTTAGAACTTGGCAAAGAAATAATGAAAACAAAAACATAAATCGAAACTACAACCAGTTTCAGAGAAATGTAAAAACTAATTTATGTTTCTGTAAACCAACTATGTTTTTGTAAATAGAGAAGTAGTATTACAAAATTATGTTTCTGTAAACTAAAAAACTCTATTTAATGTTTCTGTAAACTTAAATAAAATTTCTGAAAGAAAGAAGAAGAAGAATTTCAGAGAGAAGAGTTCTGAAAGGTATAAGTTGAAAATGAAATTCTTCTCTCGTATTTATAGCAAAGAATTCGAACGTTTGAGACACAGATCCGTAAATCACGCGTTCAATTTGTCGGACGAGTAAAAGCAAAAAGCATCCGTTAAAAATACAGTGAAATTCTTTTTTGTCGGACATTTAAAAATTCTCGAGATTCTTCTCGAGGCACAAAATCAAATGCACCGTGTGACACGCGTGAAGGAAGATACTTCTCGAGGCTGTCGGATATCCAAAACCGAGAAGGCAAAGAATTAAAATTCTTTGCATGTGTGGGAGAAGCGTGTGGAAAATTTCAGTAAAAAAGATAGGGTCGGGTAAACCCACACCCACACCCACACCCACACCCTCCCTCACCTCACTCCCTCTCCCTCCGCGCCCTCGCCCTCGCCCGCGCCCACGCCCACGCCGCCACGCCGCCCACGCCGACGCCCACGCGCGTGCGTGCGTGCTTCGTGCGAAGCACCGCGCGAACGGGAAAGGCAATAAGAAATGCAATAAGGTTTAGGCAACCTTGCCATAGTCTAGGGCTTTCCCCATACACAAAGGTCTAAAGACCCAAAGGGCCATACCCTTAAGGCTAAACCAATGCTATTTAAGTCTAAAACTCTAAGTGTTTTAGTCTATATGGGACTAATGTTTTATTCATTCACATGAAAAAACATCTAGGGAGTAATAGGTCTTGGGATCAAAACATGGTCCATGCATTTTTTGATTAAAACAAAACATTGTTTTTTCTAACAATCCCCCACATGAATAATAAAACATGTCGATAAAACACGAGAAAACATAAGGCAACAATTTAGGCTAAGGTGTCCCGAGGATTGAACCTTAACTTAGTGAGAGGTTACCTGAACTGCTTGTTGATACGGTGAACGCAATGTCTTGAACCGCCAACAATGAATGCAATTCATAAATAACAGCCACACTTGATGCCTCAACCGAAGAAAACAGCTGCCAAGCTCTTGCGGTTGTGCCCATTTTGGCCGTGGGCTAAAATCCCGGACTTAATGAATGTCTCTAGAGAATTAGCTCAAATTCTCATAGGAAGCGGCCCCACTTCCAACATCCACAAAGGTGAGTCCATAAAGAGTGTCCTGCCACACCCCGCTTTAATCAAAGCCATGGTACCCATTAAGATCGCAAAAGATCATCCTTAAATTCTGCAGGTAGCACTATCGCACAGTTACACCATAGGGAGGGACAAAGATAGTGCTTTACCCAATATCACCATAAATTAGTTGTCTCATTGAACCTTGATTTTGGAAATCCAATCACAAGGTTGAGTATCCTTCATGGTGATTTATTCAATGAGCTTAAGTCCCATCCCCCTCGATGTAAATTTAACTTCCTCTCTGGTTAAGCCTTTCGTCAAAGGATCTGCAAGATTATCTTTGGATTTTACAAAGTCTATCGAGATAATACCAGTAGAGAGTAGTTGTTTCACCGTCTTGTGTCTTCTTCGTATATGTATAGACTTCCCGTTGTATACATTGTTCTTTGCGCAACCAAGAGCAGCTTTACTCACACAAAGGATTGCGATTGAAGACACAGAGCTTGGGCCAGAGTGGAATTCCTCCCGGAAACATCGTATCCATTCAAAACTTCCTCTCCAGCTTTTTCCAAGGCTATAAATTCAGACTCCATAGTGGATTTAGCTATACATGTCTGTTTGGTGGACTTCCATGAGACAGACGCACCTCCAAGTAAGAAGATGTACCCACTAGTAGACTTGCACTCTTCTGAGTCTGATATCCAGTTGGCATCACAATACCCTTCCAAAGACAGCAGGATACTTCCCAAAACTTAAGCAATAGTTTGAGGTCCCTCTCGGTAACGTAAAACTCTAAGAGAACATTCCAGTGATCCCGCCTCGGTTGCAAGTATACCGCTTAATCTACTCACAGAGTAAGCAATATCAGGTCTTGTACAGTTCATCAAATACATAAGACTACCAATAATGCGAGAATACTCAAGTTGATCAATACCCTCACCCTTGTTCTTTTTCAATTTACAAGTGGGATCAAATGGAGTAGATGCAGGTTTAGAATTTTCATAATTAAATCTCTTTAATACGGTTTCAGCATAATGAGATTGACTAAGACTATATCCATCAGACGACTTTCTGATTTTCATCCCTAAGATTACATCAGTAGGGCCTAAGTCTTTCATGTCAAAATTATCTCTAAGCATGCTTTTAATGGTATTAATTATATCAAGGTTACTGCCTAATATGAGCATATCATCAACATATAGGCACACAATAACATGAGAATCATCCACAGACTTAATGTAAACACATTTATCAGATTCATTAACCTTGAAACCATTAGTTATCATAACATGATCAAATTTTTCATGCCATTGTTTAGGTGCTTGTTTTAAACCGTAAAGAGATTTGTTCAACTTGCATACTTTGTTTTCACAACCTTTTACAATAAAGCCTTCAGGTTGGTCCATATAAATTTCTTCATTCAATTCACCATATAAAAATGCAGTTTTAACATCCATCTGATGTATATGCAAATCATAAATTGAAGCTATAGCAATCAACATCCTAATCGAGGTGATTCTAGAGACTGGTGAATAAGTATCGAAGAAATCTAATCCTTCATGTTGTCTATAGCCTTTAGCTACCAACCTAGCTTTATATTTATCTATAGTTCCATCTGTTCTAAGTTTTCTTTTGAACAACCATTTACAACCTATGGATTTACTACCAGGAGGTAAATCTACAAGCTCCCAAGTTTCATTTTGCTGAATGGACTCCCATTCATTTAATGAAGCTTCTGGAGAAGTCATAGCTTCTTTGTAGGTTTGGGGTTCAGACTCTACCGTTAGAGTCAAAAAATCTGGGCCAAAACTTGTTTCAGTTCTTACCCTTTTACTTCTTCTCGGTTCAGTCTCATACTCCAAAGTTGGAGTTTGACTAGTCGATGGAACATCCGAGAGGTCATCATGGACCCTTTTTCGAGGTCCAGACCTTAAAGGAAAAATGTGTTCATAAAACACAGCATCTCTAGATTCCAATATGGTGTTCTGACCAATGTTGTTATGGTCAGAACTGATGACCAAGAACCTGTATGCAATTGTATGCTCAGGATACCCTAAGAAAACACAGTCAATTGTTTTAGGACCTAATTTAGTTTTCTTGGGATGAGGAATGGCCACCTTGGCCAAACATCCCCACACTTTAAAGTATGCATAGGAAGGTTGTTTACCATTCCACAATTCATAAGGAGTTTTATCAAATTTTTTAAATGGAACTCGGTTCAAAATATAGCAAGCAGAGAGGATAGCTTCCCCCCACAAGTTCGAAGATAACCCTGAACTTGTCAACATAGCATTTACCATATCTATGAGTGTTCTATTTTTTCTTTCAGCTACACCATTCGATTCTGGTGAATATGGTGCAGTAGTTTCATGAATGATTCCATTATGTTTACAAAACTCACCTATGGGTATCACATACTCACCGCCACGATCTGACCTAAGAGTTTTAATTTTAACTCCTTTTTGAGTTTCTACTTCAATTTTATAAAATTTGAAGGCCTCTAAGGCTTCATCTTTACTTCTAAGAAGATGAACCTGACAATAGCGTGAGTAATCATCTATAAAAGTGATGTACCATTTTTTACCACTTCTTGTTGGTGTTGATTTCAAATCTCCTAAATCAGAGTGTATTAGTTCCAAAGGAACTGTTTTACGTTCAATCCTTTTATTAAACGGTTTTCTTGTATATTTAGATTCAACACAGATTTCACATCTTTGATTTTTATCATAGTTTATTTTCGGTATGCAACCTAAATTAGCAAGTCTTTCTAGAGATTTGAGATTAACATGCCCAAGTCTATCATGCCAAACATGTGAAGAGTCACAAACATAAGCAGAAGGAGATGCATTAACATTTAATTTCAAATCAGATACACTAAGCTTAATCATGTTATCGGTAACATAACCTTTTCCTACGAATTCACCATGCTTAGAAAGGAAAACAGTATTAGATTCAGCAACAATCTTAAATCCTTTTCCTAGTAAGATGGTTTCTGAGATAAGGTTTTTGCATATGTCTGGGACGTAAAATACGTCATTCAATGCGAGAGTTTTTCCTGAAGTTAACTTCAGTTCGACCTTGCCTTTCCCCTCCACTTTCGCGGTGGTAGAGTTTCCCATGAACAATTTTTCATCATCTCCTACTATGGCATAAGAGGAGAAAGCATTTCTGAATTTACAGACATGCTTGGTGGCTCCAGAATCAAGCCACCAGTCTCTCACATTAGTCACACTAGAGACAAGGTCGACTTCAGACACCATGCCAGTAAAGTATCCAGGATCATCTACTAGGTGTGCCTTATTTTTCTGTTTTGGATCATATTTGATCCTTTTAGGGGCCTTACAGTCTTTAGCCATATGTCCAGGTTTTCCACAGTTAAAACAGTCGCCTTTGATGGTGTGCTTAGTGACACCACCCTTAGGCTTAAAATTGTTACCTCTGGGTTTTCGACGTCTGTTACGTCTATTACCAATTTTGTTGGATTCTCCAGGAGTTTTCTTTGAAGCAGCTTTATCATCCAAAACATGAGCTTTGTAGGTCATGTTTTTGCTCAGCAACATGCTCTTGTCCTTGCTGCACATAAGCTCCTCAACCTGGATCTTTTTGCCAAGCTCCACCATGGTGATTTCACGAGTCTTGTGTCGCAGCCTCCTCTTGTATTCGCTCCATGAGGGTGGAAGCTTTTCAATCACAGATTGATACTTGTAGAGCTTCATCAAAAGTCATGCCTTCAGCAAGAATCTCACGATAAGGAGTTGAAGTTCAACGAACTGTTCTACCACAGGCTTTTCGTCAGTCATGGTGTATTCTAAGAACTTAGCCATCAAGAATTTCTTACTTCCAAAGACTTGAAAGATGATATTTTTCTTCTAGAGCTTCCCATAAATCAAAAGCATTAAAATCTTCTTTTGCATTATAGAAGTCATACAAGGAATCATCAAGACAATTAAGAATATGATTCTTGCACAAATAATTCTTCCTATTCCACCTGTCCAATTTTCTTCATTACCACGGCGATGAAGTTTTCTCGAGGGTTTTTCTAAAGCATATCCATCTAACCTTTGGTCATTTAGGAAGAATAGCATTTTAGACTGCCATCTCTTAAAATCCTTACCACTGAACTTTGGTGGTTTTTCTACGGTATTTTTTCCCATGTTCTTACAGCAATTACAATATCACAATATTACAATATTACAATAAGGCAAGATATTACCTTTAGATTGTTGGAATTAAGTTACAATATTCGTATGCAACTGAGAAATAAAGCTTGGATTACACAAACAACTCAAGAAACATGAGAAAAATACTTAACACTCACTGATGTGTTACTGTTATACCGGAGATGCACTGATGATAGTATCAAAAACTTAGTAGAGGCACGTATGAGATACGCTGAGCTAAAGGTAATATTGCCTGCTACTCCTCTGAGATGCTATAGCAATTAACAAATTACCTCCAGGATACAACTACTGTTAGTTCTCCTCTATGTGTAGCATACACAGAGAGAACCCTTAGAACTTGGCAGCAAATAATGAAAACAAAAACATAAATCGAAACTACAACCAGTTTCAGAGAAATGTAAAAACTAATTTATGTTTCTGTAAACCAACTATGTTTTTGTAAATAGAGAAGTAGTATTACAAAATTATGTTTCTGTAAACTACAACTCGTTTTTTATGTTTCGAACTAAACTAAAAACTCTATTTAATGTTTATTTAAACTTAAATAAAATTTCTGAAAGAAAGAAGAAGAAGAATTTCAGAGAGAAGAGTTCTGAAAGGTATGAGTTGAAAATGAAATTCTTCTCTCGTATTTATAGCAAAGAATTCGAACGTTTGAGACACAGATCCAATGTAAATCACGCGTTCAATTTGTCGTGACGAGTAAAAGCAAAAAGCATCCGTTAAAAATACAAAGAAATTCTTTTTTGTCGGACATTTAAAAATTCTCGAGATTCTTCTCGAGGCACAGTGCAAATGTCAAATGCACCGTGTGACACGCGTGAAGGAAGATGCTTCTCGAGGTTTTTCGGATATCCAAAACCGAGAAGGCAAAGAATAAAAATTTTGCATGTGTGGGAGAAGCGTGTGGAAAATTTCAGTAAAAAGATAGGGTCGGGCCCACCCACACCCACACCCACACCCACACCCTCACCCTCTCTCCCTCTCCCTCGCCCTCGCCCTCGCCCTCGCCCACGCCCACGCCCACGCCCGCACCCGAGCCCGAGCCGAGCCGAGCCGAGCGAGCGTGCGTGCTTCTGTGCGAAGCACCGCGCGAACGGGAAAGGCAATAAGAAATGCAATAAGGTTTAGGCAACCTTGCCATAGTCTAGGGCTTTCCCCATACACAAAGGTCTAAAGACCCAAAGGGCCATACCCTTAAGGCTAAACCAATGCTATTTAAGTCTAAAACTCTAAGTGTTTTAGTCTATATGGGACTAATGTTTTATTCATTCACATGAAAAAACATCTAGGGAGTAATAGGTCTTGGGATCAAAACATGGTCCATGCATTTTTTGATTAAAACAAAACATTGTTTTTTCTAACAATCCCCCACATGAATAATAAAACATGTCGATAAAACACGAGAAAACATAAGGCAACAATTTAGGCTAAGGTGTCCCTAAGATTGAACCTTAACTTAGTGAGAGGTTACCTGAACCGCTTGTTGATACGGTGAACGCAATGTCTTGAACCGCCAACAATGAATGCAATTCATAAATAACAGCCACACTTGATGCCTCAACCGAAGAAAACATATGCCAAGCTCTTGCGGTTGTGCCCATTTTGGCCGTGGGCTAAAATCCCGGACTTAATGAATGTCTCTAGAGAATTAGCTCAAATTCTCATAGGAAGCGGCCCCACTTCCAACATCCACAAAGGTGAGTCCATAAAGAGTGTCCTGCCACACCCCGCTTTAATCAAAGCCATGGTACCCATTAAGATCGCAAAAGATCATCCTTTAATTCTCGCAGTAGCACTATCGCACAGTTACACCATAGGGAGGGACAAAGATAGTGCTTTACCCAATATCACCATAAATTAGTTGTCTCATTGAACCTTGATTTTGGAAATCCAATCACAAGGTTGAGTATCCTTCATGGTGATTTATTCAATGAGCTTAAGTCCCATCCCCTCGATGTAAATTTAACTTCCTTCCTCTCTGGTTAAGCCTTTCGTCAAAGGATCTGCAAGATTATCTTTGGATTTTACAAAGTCTATCGAGATAATACCAAAGAGAGAGTAGTTGTTTCACCGTCTTGTGTCTTCTTCGTATATGTATAGACTTCCCGTTGTATACATTGTTCTTTGCGCAACCAAGAGCAGCTTTATCATCACAAAGGATTGCGATTGAAGACACAAAGCTTGGGCCAGTGGAATTCCTCCCAGAAACATCGTATCCATTCAGCTTCCTCCTCCAGCTTTTTCCAAGGCTATAAATTCAGACTCCATAGTGGATTTAGCTATACATGTCTGTTTGGTGACTTCCATGAGACAGACGCACCTCCAAGTAAGAAGATGTACCCACTAGTAGACTTGCACTCTTCTCGAGTCCGATATCCAGTTGGCATCACAATACCCTTCCAAAGACAGCAGATACTTCCCAAAACTTAAGCAATAGTTTGAGGTCCCTCTCAGTAACGTAAAACTCTAAAGAGAGCATTCCAGTGATCCTGCCCTGGGTTGCAAGTATACCTGCTTAATCTACTCACAGAGTAAGCAATATCAGGTCTTGTACAGTTCATCAAATACATAAGACTACCAATAATGCGAGAATACTCAAGTTGATCAATACCCTCACCCTTGTTCTTTTTCAATTTACAAGTGGGATCAAATGGAGTAGATGCAGGTTTAGCATTTTCATAATTAAATCTCTTTAATACGGTTTCAAAGATAATGAGATTGACTAAGACTATATCCATCAGACGTCTTTCTGATTTTCATCCCTAAGATTACATCAGTAGGGCCTAAGTCTTTCATGTCAAAATTATCTCTAAGCATGCTTTTAATGGTATTAATTATATCAAGGTTACTGCCTAATATGAGCATATCATCAACATATAGGCACACAATAACATGAGAATCATCCACAGATTTAATGTAAACACATTTATCAGATTCATTAACCTTGAAACCATTAGTTATCATAACATGATCAAATTTTTCATGCCATTGTTTAGGTGCTTGTTTTAAACCGTAAAGAGATTTGTTCAACTTGCATACTTTGTTTTCACAACCTTTTACAATAAAGCCTTCAAAGTTGGTCCATATAAATTTCTTCATTCAATTCACCATATAAAAATGCGCTTTAACATCCATCTGATGTATATGCAAATCATAAATTGAAGCTATAGCAATCAACATCCTAATCGAGGTGATTCTAGAGACTGGTGAATAAGTATCGAAGAAATCTAATCCTTCCTGTTGTCTATAGCCTTTAGCTACCAACCTAGCTTTATATTTATCTATAGTTCCATCTGTTCTAAGTTTCCTTTTGAACACCCATTTACAACCTATGGATTTACTACCAGGAGGTAAATCTACAAGCTCCCAAGTTTCATTTTGCTGAATGGACTCCCATTCATTTAATGAAGCTTCTTCCCATAAGGGAGCTTCTGGAGAAGTCATAGCTTCTTTGTAGGTTTGGGGTTCAGACTCTACCGTTAGAGTCAAAAAATCTGGGCCAAAACTTGTTTCAGTTCTTACCCTTTTACTTCTTCTCGGTTCAATCTCATACTCCAAAGTTGGAGTTTGACTAGTCGATGGAACATCCGAGAGGTCATCATGGACCCTTTTTCGAGGTCCAGACCTTAAAGGAAAAATGTGTTCATAAAACACAGCATCTCTAGATTCCAATATGGTGTTCTGACCAATGTTATTATGGTCGAACCGATGACCAAGAACCCGTATGCAATTGTATGCTCAGATACCCTAAGAAAACACAACAATTGTTTTAGGACCTAATTTAGTTTTCTTGGGATGAGGAATGGCCACCTTGGCCAAACACCCCCACACTTTAAAGTATGCATAGGAAGGTTGTTTACCATTCCACAATTCATAAGGAGTTTTATCAAATTTTTTAAATGGAACTCGGTTCAAAATATAGCAAGCAGAGAGGATAGCTTCCCCCCACAAGTTCGAAGATAACCCTGAACTTGTCAACATAGCATTTACCATATCTATGAGTGTTCTATTTTTTCTTTCAGCTACACCATTCGATTCTGGTGAATATGGTGCAGTTGTTTCATGAATGATTCCATTATGTTTACAAAACTCACCTATGGGTATCACATACTCACCGCCACGATCTGACCTAAGAGTTTTAATTTTAACTCCTTTTTGAGTTTCTACTTCAATTTTATAAAATTTGAAGGCCTCTAAGGCTTCATCTTTACTTCTAAGAAGATGAACCTGACAATAGCGTGAGTAATCATCTATAAAAGTGATGTACCATTTTTTACCACTTCTTGTTGGTGTTGATTTCAAATCTCCTAAATCCGAGTGTATTAGTTCCAAAGGAACTGTTTTACGTTCAATCCTTTTATTAAACGGTTTTCTTGTATATTTAGATTCAACACAGATTTCACATCTTTGATTTTTATCATAGTTTATTTTTGGTATGCAACCTAAATTAGCAAGTCTTTCTAGAGATTTGAGATTAACATGCCCAAGTCTATCATGCCAAACATGTGAAGAGTCACAAACATAAGCAGAAAGAAGATGCATTAACATTCAATTTCAAATCGATACACTAAGCTTAATCATGTTATCGAACATAACCTTTTCCTACGAATTCACCATGCTTAGAAAGGACAACAAGATTAGATTCAAAGAACAATCTTAAATCCTTTTCCTAGTAAGATGGTTTCGAGATAAGGTTTTTGCATATGTCCTGGGACGTAAAATACGTCATTCAATGCGAGAGTTTTTCCTGAAGTTAACTTCAGTTCGACCTTGCCTTTCCCTCCACTTTCGCGGTGGTAGAGTTTCCCATGAACAATTTCTCATCATCTCCTACTATGGCATAAGAGGAGAAAGCATTTCGAATTTACAGACATGCTTGGTGGCTCCAAATCAAGCCACCAGTCTCTCACATTAGTCACACTAGAGACAAGGTCGACTTCGACACCATGCCAAGAAAGTATCCAGGATCATCTACTAGGTTTGCCTTATTTTTCTGTTTTGGATCATATTTGATCCTTTTAGGGGCCTTACAGTCTTTAGCCATATGTCCAGGTTTTCCACAGTTAAAACAGTCGCCTTTGATGGTGTGCTTAGTGACACCACCCTTAGGCTTAAAATTGTTACCTCGGGTTTTCGACGTCTGTTACGTCTATTACCAATTTTGCTGATTCTCCAGAGTTTTCTTTGAAGCAGCTTTATCATCCAAAACATGAGCTTTGTAGGTCATGTTTTTGCTCAGCAACATGCTCTTGTCCTTGCTGCACATAAGCTCCTCAACCTGGATCTTTTTGCCAAGCTCCACCATGGTGATTTCACGAGTCTTGTGTCGCAGCCTCCTCTTGTATTCGCTCCATGAGGGTGGAAGCTTTTCAATCACAAACCGATACTTGTAGAGCTTCATCAAAAGTCATGCCTTCAGCAAAGAATCTCGCTGATGAGGAGTTGAAGTTCAACGAACTGTTCTACCACAGCTTTCGTCACCATCTTGTATTCTAAGAACTTAGCCATCAAGAATTTCTTACTTCCAAAGCAGCTTCAAGATGATGATATTTTTCTTCTAGAGCTTCCCATAAATCAAAAGCATTAAAATCTTCTTTTGCATTATAGAAGTCATACAAGGAATCATCAAGACAATTAAGAATATGATTCTTGCACAAATAATTCTTCCTATTCCACCTGTCCAATTTATCTTCATTACCACGGCGATGAAGTTTTCTCGAGGGTTTTTCTAAAGCATATCCATCTAACCTTTGGTCATTTAGGAAGAATAGCATTTTAGACTGCCATCTCTTAAAGTCCTTACCACTGAACTTTGGTGGTTTTTCTACGGTATTTTTTCCCATGTTCTTACAAAGAATTACAATATCACAATATTACAATATTACAATAAGGCAAGATATTACCTTTAGATTGTTGGAATTAAGTTACAATATTCGTATGCAACCGAGAAATAATACTTTGATTACACCGATTAGTAAAAACAACTCAAGAAACATGAGAAAAATACTTAACACTCACTGATGTGTTATTGTTATACCGGAGATGCACCGATGATAGTATCAAAACTTAGTAGAGGCACGTATGAGATACGCTGAGCTAAAGGTAATATTGCCTCGCTACTCCTCCGAGATGCTATAACAATTAACAAATTACCTCCAGATACAACTATCGTTAGTTCTCCTCTATGTGTAGCATACACAGAGAGAACCCTTAGAACTTGGCAGCAAATAACGAAAACAAAAACATAAATCGAAACTACAACCAGTTTCAGAGAAATGTAAAAACTAATTTATGTTTCTGTAAACCAACTATGTTTTTGTAAATAGAGAAGTAGTAGTTACAAAAAATTATGTTTCTCAAACTACAACTCGTTTTTTATGTTTCTCAAACTAAGAACTCTATTTAATGTTTCTAAACTTAAATAAAATTTCTTTTCAAAAGAATAAAAGAAGAAGAAGAATTTCAGAGAGAAGAGTTCTGAAAGGTATGGTTTCAAATGAAGTTTCTTCTCTCGTATTTATAGCAAAAATTTTGAACGTTTGAGAATCAATGTAACAGATCCCGTAAATCACGCGTTCAATTTGTCGGACGAGTAAAAGCAAAAAGCATCCCGTTAAAAACACGTGAAATTCTTTTTGTCGGACATTTAAAAATTCTCGAGATTCTTCTCGAGGCACAGTGTCAAATGCACCGTGTGACACGCGTGAAGGAAGATGCTTCTCGAGGTCGTTGGATATCCAAAATCGAGAAGGCAAAGAATTAAAATTCTTTGCATGTGTGGGAGAAGCGTGTGGAAAATTTCAGTAAAAAGATAGGGTCGGGTAAACCCACACCCACACCCACACCCACACCCTCACCCTCTCCCTCTCCCTCGCCCTCGCCCTCGCCCTCGCCCTCGCCCTCGCCCTCGCCCTCGCCCACGCCCTCGCCCACGCCCACGCCCACGCCGAGCCGAGCCGAGCCGAGCGAGCGTGCGTGCTTCTGTGCGAAGCACCGCGCGAACGGGAAAGGCAATAAGAAATGCAATAAGGTTTAGGCAACCTTGCCATAGTCTAGGGGCTTTCCCCATACACAAAGGTCTAAAGACCCAAAGGGCCATACCCTTAAGGCTAAACCAATGCTATTTAAGTCTAAAACTCTAAGTGTTTTAGTCTATATGGGACTAATGTTTTATTCATTCACATGAAAAAACATCTAGGGAGTAATAGGTCTTGGGATCAAAACATGGTCCATGCATTTTTTGATTAAAACAAAACATTGTTTTTTCTAACAATCCCCCACATGAATAATAAAACATGTCGATAAAACACGAGAAAACATAAGGCAACAATTTAGGCTAAGGTGTCCCAAAGATTGAACCTTAACTTAGTGAGAGGTTACCTGAACTGCTTGTTGATACGGTGAACGCAATGTCTTGAACCGCCAACAATGAATGCAATTCATAAATAACAGCCACACTTGATGCCTCAACCGAAGAAAACAGCTGCCAAGCTCTTGCGGTTGTGCCCATTTTGGCCGTGGGCTAAAATCCCGGACTTAATGAATGTCTCTAGAGAATTAGCTCAAATTCTCATAGGAAGCGGCCCCACTTCCAACATCCACAAAGGTGAGTCCATAAAGAGTGTCCTGCCACACCCCGCTTTAATCAAAGCCATGGTACCCATTAAGATCGCAAAAGATCATCCTTTAATTCTGCAGGTAGCACTATCGCACGGTTACACCATAGGGAGGGACAAAGATAGTGCTTTACCCAATATCACCATAAATTAGTTGTCTCATTGAACCTTGATTTTGGAAATCCAATCACAAGGTTGAGTATCCTTCATGGTGATTTATTCAATGAGCTTAAGTCCCATCCCCCTCGATGTAAATTTAACTTCCTCTCTGGTTAAGCCTTTCGTCAAAGGATCTCGCAAGATTATCTTTGGATTTTACAAAGTCTATCGAGATAATACCAGTAGAGAGTAGTTGTTTCACCGTCTTGTGTCTTCTTCGTATATGTATAGACTTCCCGTTGTATACATTGTTCTTTGCGCAACCAAGAGCAGCTTTACTGTCACAATGGGATTGCGATTGAAGACACAGGCTTGGGCCAGAGTGGAATTCCTCCCAGGAAACATCGTATCCATTCAGCTTCCTCTCCAGCTTTTTCCAAGGCTATAAATTCAGACTCCATAGTGGATTTAGCTATACATGTCTGTTTGGTGGACTTCCATGAGACAGACGCACCTCCAAGTAAGAAGATGTACCCACTAGTAGACTTGCACTCTTCTCGAGTCGATATCCAGTTGGCATCACAATACCCTTCCAAGACAGCAGATACTTCCCAAAACTTAAGCAATAGTTTGAGGTCCCTCTCAGGTAACGTAAAACTCTAAAGAGAGCATTCCAGTGATCCCGCCTGGTTGCAAGTATACCTGCTTAATCTACTCACAGTAGTAAGCAATATCAGGTCTTGTACAGTTCATCAAATACATAAGACTACCAATAATGCGAGAATACTCAAGTTGATCAATACCCTCACCCTTGTTCTTTTTCAATTTACAAGTGGGATCAAATGGAGTAGATGCAGGTTTAGCATTTTCATAATTAAATCTCTTTAATACGGTTTCAAAGATAATGAGATTGACTAAGACTATATCCATCGAGACGTCTTTCGATTTTCATCCCTAAGATTACATCAGTAGGGCCTAAGTCTTTCATGTCAAAATTATCTCTAAGCATGCTTTTAATGGTATTAATTATATCAAGGTTACTGCCTAATATGAGCATATCATCAACATATAGGCACACAATAACATGAGAATCATCCACAGACTTAATGTAAACACATTTATCAGATTCATTAACCTTGAAACCATTAGTTATCATAACATGATCAAATTTTTCATGCCATTGTTTAGGTGCTTGTTTTAAACCGTAAAGAGATTTGTTCAACTTGCATACTTTGTTTTCACAACCTTTTACAATAAAGCCTTCAGGTTGGTCCATATAAATTTCTTCATTCAATTCACCATATAAAAATGCAGTTTTAACATCCATCTGATGTATATGCAAATCATAAATTGAAGCTATAGCAATCAACATCCTAATCGAGGTGATTCTAGAGACTGGTGAATAAGTATCGAAGAAATCTAATCCTTCCTGTTGTCTATAGCCTTTAGCTACCAACCTAGCTTTATATTTATCTATAGTTCCATCTGTTCTAAGTTTTCTTTTGAACACCCATTTACAACCTATGGATTTACTACCAGGAGGTAAATCTACAAGCTCCCAAGTTTCATTTTGCTGAATGGACTCCCATTCATTTAATGAAGCTTCTTCCCAGAAGGGAGCTTCTGGAGAAGTCATAGCTTCTTTGTAGGTTTGGGGTTCAGACTCTACCGTTAGAGTCAAAAAATCTGGGCCAAAACTTGTTTCAGTTCTTACCCTTTTACTTCTTCTCGGTTCAGTCTCATACTCCAAAGTTGGAGTTTGACTAGTCGATGGAACATCCGAGAGGTCATCATGGACCCTTTTTCGAGGTCCAGACCTTAAAGGAAAAATGTGTTCATAAAACACAGCATCTCTAGATTCCAATATGGTGTTCTGACCAATGTTGTTATGGTCAGAACTGATGACCAAGAACCTGTATGCAATTGTATGCTCAGGATACCCTAAGAAAACACAATCAATTGTTTTAGGACCTAATTTAGTTTTCTTGGGATGAGGAATGGCCACCTTGGCCAAACACCCCCACACTTTAAAGTATGCATAGGAAGGTTGTTTACCATTCCACAATTCATAAGGAGTTTTATCAAATTTTTTAAATGGAACTCGGTTCAAAATATAGCAAGCAGAGAGGATAGCTTCCCCCCACAAGTTCGAAGATAACCCTGAACTTGTCAACATAGCATTTACCATATCTATGAGTGTTCTATTTTTTTTTTCAGCTACACCATTCGATTCTGGTGAATATGGTGCAGATGTTTCATGAATGATTCCATTATGTTTACAAAACTCACCTATGGGTATCACATACTCACCGCCACGATCTGACCTAAGAGTTTTAATTTTAACTCCTTTTTGAGTTTCTACTTCAATTTTATAAAATTTGAAGGCCTCTAAGGCTTCATCTTTACTTCTAAGAAGATGAACCGACAATAGCGTGAGTAATCATCTATAAAAGTGATGTACCATTTTTTACCACTTCTTGTTGGTGTTGATTTCAAATCTCCTAAATCGAGTGTATTAGTTCCAAAGGAACTGTTTTACGTTCAATCCTTTTATTAAACGGTTTTCTTGTATATTTAGATTCAACACAGATTTCACATCTTTGATTTTTATCAAAGTTTATTTTTGGTATGCAACCTAAATTAGCAAGTCTTTCTAGAGATTTGAGATTAACATGCCCAAGTCTATCATGCCAAACATGTGAAGAGTCACAAACATAAGCGAAAGGAAGATGCATTAACATTTAATTTCAAATCGAGATACACTAAGCTTAATCATGTTATCGGTAACATAACCTTTTCCTACGAATTCACCATGCTTAGAAAGGACAACAAGTATTAGATTCAAAGAACAATCTTAAATCCTTTTCCTAGTAAGATGGTTTCTGAGATAAGGTTTTTGCATATGTCTGGGACGTAAAATACGTCATTCAATGCGAGAGTTTTTCCTGAAGTTAACTTCAGTTCGACCTTGCCTTTCCCCTCCACTTTCGCGGTGGTAGAGTTTCCCATGAACAATTTTTCATCATCTCCTACTATGTCATAAGAGGAGAAAGCATTTCTGAATTTACAGACATGCTTGGTGGCTCCAGAATCAAGCCACCAGTCTCTCACATTAGTCACACTAGAGACAAGGTCGACTTCGACACCATGCCAGTAAAGTATCCAGGATCATCTACTAGGTGTGCCTTATTTTTCTGTTTTGGATCATATTTGATCCTTTTAGGGGCCTTACAGTCTTTAGCCATATGTCCAGGTTTTCCACAGTTAAAACAGTCGCCTTTGATGGTGTGCTTAGTGACACCACCCTTAGGCTTAAAATTGTTACCTCTGGGTTTTCGTCGTCATTACGTCTATTACCAATTTTGCTTTGATTCTCCAGAGTTTTCTTTGAAGCAGCTTTATCATCCAAAACATGAGCTTTGTAGGTCATGTTTTTGCTCAAAGAACATGCTCTTGTCCTTGCTGCACATAAGCTCCTCAACCTGGATCTTTTTGCCAAGCTCCACCATGGTGATTTCACGAGTCTTGTGTCGCAGCCTCCTCTTGTATTCGCTCCATGAGGGTGGAAGCTTTTCAATCACAGCCGATACTTGTAGAGCTTCATCAAAAGTCATGCCTTCAGCAAGAATCTCGCTGATAAGGAGTTGAAGTTCAACGAACTGTTCTACCACAGGCTTTTCGTCAGTCATGGTGTATTCTAAGAACTTAGCCATCAAGAATTTCTTACTTCCAGCAGCTTCAGCATGATATTTTTCTTCTAGAGCTTCCCATAAATCAAAAGCATTAAAATCTTCTTTTGCATTATAGAAGTCATACAAGGAATCATCAAGACAATTAAGAATATGATTCTTGCACAAATAATTCTTCCTATTCCACCTGTCCAATTTTTCTTCATTACCACGGCGATGAAGTTTTCTCGAGGGTTTTTCTAAAGCATATCCATCTAACCTTTGGTCATTTAGGAAGAATAGCATTTTAGACTGCCATCTCTTAAAATCCTTACCACTGAACTTTGGTGGTTTTTCTACGGTATTTTTTCCCATGTTCTTACAGCAATTACAATATCACAATATTACAATATTACAATAAGGCAAGATATTACCTTTAGATTGTTGGAATTAAGTTACAATATTCGTATGCAACTGAGAAATAAAGCTTGGATTACACAAACAACTCAAGAAACATGAGAAAAATACTTAACACTCACTGATGTGTTACTGTTATACCGGAGACGCACTGATGATAGTATCAAAAACTTAGTAGAGGCACGTATGAGATACGCTGAGCTAAAGGTAATATTGCCTGCTACTCCTCTGAGATGCTATAGCAATTAACAAATTACCTCCAGGATACAACTACTGTTAGTTCTCCTCTATGTGTAGCATACACAGAGAGAACCCTTAGAACTTGGCAGCAAATAATGAAAACAAAAACATAAATCGAAACTACAACCAGTTTCAGAGAAATGTAAAAACTAATTTATGTTTCTGTAAACCAACTATGTTTTTGTAAATAGAGAAGTAGTTTTACAAAATTATGTTTCTGTAAACTACAACTCGTTTTTTATGTTTCTGTAAACTAAAAAACTCTATTTAATGTTTCTGTAAACTTAAATAAAATTTCTGAAAGAAAGAAGAAGAAGAATTTCAGAGAGAAGAGTTCTGAAAGGTATAAGTTGAAAATGAAATTCTTCTCTCGTATTTATAGCAAAGAATTCGAACGTTTGAGACACAGATCCGTAAATCACGCGTTCAATTTGTCGGACGAGTAAAAGCAAAAAGCATCCGTTAAAAATACAGTGAAATTCTTTTTTGTCGGACATTTAAAAATTCTCGAGATTCTTCTCGAGGCACAGGTGTCAAATGCACCGTGTGACACGCGTGAAGGAAGATACTTCTCGAGGCTGTCGGATATCCAAAACCGAGAAGGCAAAGAATTAAAATTCTTTGCATGTGTGGGAGAAGCGTGTGGAAAATTTCAGTAAAAAGATAGGGTCGGGTAAACCCACACCCACACCCTCTCCCTCGCCCACGCCGAGCCGAGCGAGCGTGTTTCTGTGCGAAGCACCGCGCGAACGGGAAAGGCAATAAGAAATGCAATAAGGTTTAGGCAACCTTGCCATAGTCTAGGGCTTTCCCCATACACAAAGGTCTAAAGACCCAAAGGGCCATACCCTTAAGGCTAAACCAATGCTATTTAAGTCTAAAACTCTAAGTGTTTTAGTCTATATGGGACTAATGTTTTATTCATTCACATGAAAAAACATCTAGGGAGTAATAGGTCTTGGGATCAAAACATGGTCCATGCATTTTTTGATTAAAACAAAACATTGTTTTTTCTAACAAACATATCAATTCCATGAGCTCCTAGACCAGAATAACACTTGGGGAAATCAGTTCAAGTATCATACCTCTCCCTTTGGTTATTGATGAATATCATCTTCTTGTTGAGTGGTTAAAAATGAAATCAAACATAAGAGTTCATAACAACCAGTCCTGGTGCATCCATTACCTTCTCGGCCATGTTCTTTGGATGCTTGAAGACCCTGATAACCTGCAGTACAACGAAGTATTCATATCTCAGTATCATAGTAACAAAATAAGCCCTTGTAGTAAGAAAAATTGCCAATGCAACGACCTTTCCTAATCACAAGAATAAGACAATATGATGTGATACCTTAACAGCAGTGGGATTTTAGGCAGTGCCCATCATTAGTAACCTAGACAACACTTTCAAAGTTCAAGATGTCTGCCTTATTCATTCACTGAACCTTGAATTTAATGGGAAATGTTCTCTTTTACCTAAAACATGAAGATAACACATCCAAGATATTTGAATTAGTATCTGTTGATAAGCAAGAATAGATAAATGAAAGACTACACCATACTCCCTTCTTCCCTACAACAACATAAAAAAAAAAAATCCCTGACATCACCCCGCAGTGGGAGATGAAGTTAGTGGTGGTCGTGGGACGTGATGGAAGAGATTGATAGCCAAGGGTAGTTTGCCCCTGCAAGTGTGAAAAATGAAAACCGATTTCACTTTTGAAAGGATAAACCTAAGATTTTGATATACTACTACTATGTCAACACCTTACCCACACGTCCCAAACAAAGACGTGTCCAGCGGAGCTAAATGGTCTCTGGAACACATGAACTGTTGAGTAGAGTGCAGTGGAGCGTATTGGCTCCTCAAGCCCCTCACATGATCGAGAGTCTTGGAAATGCAATATGCGCGTATGGGCACATCAAAGTCATAATGGCGCAGAGCCAAGCTTAGTGTCCAGCCGGTATCACTAAGATATTTTTGGCTGGAGAGCTAGGATACTTTTTTTTTGGTATCGGTATCATTATGTTGCTTTTGTACGTGTTTTTGTTTTTCGAATTTTTAGTATAAAACTGTGAGGAAAGTACGAATATCACCACGACACTGGCACTAGAACTATCACCACCACCACCAAAAAAAATCTTTCAAACTTATAATCTTTTACAACAATATCCCACCATTTTAGTGAATGTCGACCAGGATGCACTAGCATGCACCACCATCACTAGCGCCACCGCAGCCATCAGTGTCGTGCAATTATTCTTAATGTCTACCCATGGCATATTTGGCTGTCAATTTGACACTTAAAGATGGCACAATCATAGATTAATCAAAAAAATGAACATAATGAGTAACATATTGAAAACAAATACCAATTCTTTCTTATTCATTGTCGGGTTGTAAATTTGGTATGTCGCTTTGGTGAACATATTCATTACAAAATACAAATTGATGAACATATTCCTTTCCAATTAAAATAAAATTGGAAAATATAGACCCTATACACCAACAAGGCATTAGTCATAACACCAGCACCCCTTCTGCCCCCGTGCCATTATGGCACGGGCAATCCACTAGCTGAAAATGTGATAACCAAATTTTATTTCATTACCTTTTATTGGTGTTTGATCTTCTGTTTTGCAATTGGATATGAATTTCTCTCGAGACCAGCCACAAGAACCATCGCTAATAGCTGCAGAGAATTAGGCCTTTTATCGAACAGATGATGTGCATTTCTCAAGTTATTGATGGCGGAAACTATGTTGTACTTGTTCTCTTTCTCACTACCTGCAAATATGATCACAAGCATAATACATCACTCTTAATTCCATCATAAACCATTCACCCACCAGATTTTTACTTCTTCAGTCCCCTACAACAATATTCAAAACCTAAAAAATAAAGGAAAAAAATAAATAAAATTGTTTACATGTAAAATCCCTGATAAAACTAACATCAGAATCGAACCCTAACATAAAAATTAGATGAAAAGGAAACCCTGAAATTCAAAAGAGAGAAGGTTTCTTTAGAAATCAAATTTAAAAAAATAATGAAAACTTTAAATCGAATACACCCTAAAACTTGAAATCAAATACAGAACTGCAACCGTCTACCAGGACCACCAACTGAAAACATCAACCTCATTCCATTAGCAACCATAGTAAGATGAGTATCTTGAGATCTTCAAAACATGACAACATAAGATACATAAGCACCAAACTCAAGGAGTTGAAAGAATCACCAAGCGAGAAAAGATCTGAATACCTATTGACCATATTTAACTTCTTTGCATTAAAAACATAGTTGTACAACATAAGATCATAATCGGTTCCTACTGGTATCGGTAAGCTAAAGCTCCCCATAGCACAGCAGTTAAACCCTTCCAAACATTTAAGAAAATCCCAAAACAAAAAACAGAATTAGAAGGCATCGGTTGAATTGGTTACCAAAAACATCCAATTCCTTTATAGTTTCGGTGAACCAAATTTCCGCGAAACACCTGTAATAGCAACAATTTTCAGTCACATATAGTCACTCAACTGGTGAAAGTTTCAACTCACTCATACCCATGAAATATAATCTATTATGATCTAAGAAACAGTGTAGGAATCAAACTCAGTTCAATAAACCTGAGTCTATAACAAATATAATCCTTTACAGTAAAAGAAGAAATTTACAATCTTTACTTTCCCTCTCCAAACACCGATTCACCACCACCAGTTCAGTCCATAAAAATACTTTAAGTAGAGGCCGCAGCAAGATTGGCAGCTTCTCTAGTGTTATCTTGCTTTGTTGGGTTAAATAGTTGAGGCTGTATTCCCTCTGGAACATCATCATCCTGGTCAAAGAAACACTGGTCAGCCTAACATATAAAATTGACCCAAATCTACATTAGAAAGACACTAATATCCCCATTTCTGAAAATCACATTTCTTGTAGGATCCACTACTGTAACAACAACCTATATTGTGCTTAAACCTGAAAACGAATTTTAATAAATCTAGGACTGCACATACAAATATGAATCTGATTTCTGAAAATCTGAATTCTGAAGCTTAAATTTCAATTGGCAATAGACTAACTTACAACATAAAGCTGAAATCCAAAAAAAAAAGGCTAATGGGAGTACCTGAGGATGAGATTTCAAAAAATCCTTGAGGCAGGATCGAAAAACCTTCCCCAGACTTGAAAATCACTTCCCAGATTCATAATTTTGGGGCAAAGAGGGAGAAAAAAAAATCTCATTAACATCAAATCGATTTCAAACAAGTAAAAGTACCTGAAGGCTGAAAATCTTCAAAAAAAACAAAAAACGAATAGGAATAGGAATAGGAATTGCTACAATGAATATGTTGGTTCTTCTTCTAGGAATTGCTACAATGAAAAACGAATGATAATTAAAACCCTGTCAACAAAATAAAACCTTAACTTAAATAGGAAAAAATAAATTGCAAGCCCTAACTTTTACCTGATAAGATTTGTAGAAAATCAAACCCCTAACAGCAAGCACGAAAAGAAAATTGTGAAGAAAAAAGAAAATGGGTTTCTTTCGAATATGAAATTGATTCAAGAACAATAGAAAATGGATTTATGTTGAAGGTAAGGGTTCTGATGAAATGGTTTTAATATAAGGGATTTCAGTGGTTGAGTTTTTCTGTGGTTTTTAGCTTCGTTAAGGTCGATTCGTTTAGGTAATTAGCAAATGGATCTGGAGAGATAAAGAAGGTTACAAGAACAAAATGGGTTTTCAATCTTGTTATTAACCAAAGGATGAAGATGAGATCTAACTAACTTTGGGTTCCATATGGAGAGGATAACGAGAGAATGAGAAGAAAGGGAAAACTAAAGCTATAACCTTTGAGATTTCAATACTGGTTTAGCAAACAAGGTGAGGGAGAAGGAAATTTCTTTTCTAGTTCTGAAAGGGAGGTAAACAAGGTGAGAGAGAAGGTGAGGGTAATGATACAAAAAGAGAATAAAGAAAATATTATCGGGACACATGGCGCCATATTAGGGACAACGTCATCTTGACTTTAGTTAGCTAGAAAATAAGAGTATCGTTGTCTAAGTCAACAAAAGTCATGACATAACGACATTCTGACTACAGTCAATTGCACTTTTCGTACATAATTATATCGTGATATCTAGTTTGTGTCGTTTCATAATGTCTTAGATAAGCTCATTTTCCACTAGTGATACGATAAAAATCGAAAGAATTTTAGTATCAATGTTGGATATTGTTATCGACTTATGTTAAGAACATCATCAGGTGTTCCGTTGAGAATTTCGACTTCGGTGAAAAGGTCATTAAGAATAGTTGACAAGCATCCATAGATTTAAGGTTCCTCTAAATATTCTAGCTTAGTAATGAATCATAAAAATTAAAATTAAAATCAAAGTCTATAGATGTTAATGAATTATGAAAAACACCAGAAGAGGAATATGACAAGACGCGATATGTAAAGGTCTAAGCATATTTCATAAGTTCGATTCAATTATAAAATTGGAACAATTTGTATTGGAATCAATTTATGTAAATCTCCAAGAATACCCAATATGTTTTTTGGGCTTATTCAATTCCATTTTTATCAACCGATTTCACCAAATTTCCTTGAAGCTCGCTCAAATTCGATCGTCGTCAATAAATAACACATTATCTCGACGAATAATCCAAATTGAACAAACTAAAGCAGAATAATAGTGAGCTAATGTAGGAAATTTATGGGATTACCGGAATAAATAATGATATCAACTTTGAACGAATTCGTGTAAAATTGAAGAAACTGAAAATTGAATCATTTTGACTCGAGGAGATTGCATGAGTTTGTATTATCATATTCACAAGTTGAAACTTTAGTTATAATTTATATTGGAAGAAATTCAGAATTTTCTTATAAAATTTTAATCGAACTCAAGGCAATTATGATGAACCGAAAAAAAATTTGAAAATAGATGAGGGAGTAAACCCATTTTCACATTATTATTATAAACTAAGTTTCTAATTTATATTTTTAGTTACAAAGATCATGTTCGATATTATATATATATAACTATAAACTTTATAGTTTTTCCGATCTCACCCTCACTCGGTCTCAAGGATACTTAGGAACTTACATTAATTTTTCCTAACTATAAACTTTGGTCGGTCTTAATGCTTAAAATTTTCACCTTGTATGTCAAGCATCCAGTGTAGTTAGAATAATTCTTTGTTATGTAATGAAGCATATGATTATCTATGCCTTAAACAGGTAGCTAATGCATGCTAAGGAGTGGCATACTTTCCTGAGGTTGAGTCATCAATATGACACGTGATTATATCAAATCTTTGAGGAAGCTACAACTTCTTGATTAAAAAAAAGGTTTATATACCTAGGGATTTATATACAATTATGAGGTGGTTTTGAAGCCTTCATTTCTCTATATTTGGTTTAATCTTTCTTTGTTAGTATATGCATGCACCTTGGTCATCCGACAACCTATTAGTTCAAAATTATTATTCGTCTGGCATTTTGGATTCAGTCCTAAATAACTCACTATACATAATTTCATAATAGAATCCACTTTTGTTAATGGATCATATTGATATAATTTTGTTTTTTTCTTTCAAATAGTAAGGTGATGTATTTATATCATCTAGCTATAGCGATAAACTCGCCAAGAAAATTTTTTTTTTAAAAGAAGAAACTTTTCAAACGATATGATGCTCTAGCGATAAACTGGCCAAGACAAGTTTTAATTGTTTCAAAAGAAAAAACTTTTCAAACTCTAATATCTTTGCGTACTTAATTAATAAACCATATGTGAAACTTGGTAGTTATCATATCCTGGTGGCTGAAAGCTACTAACCACACAAACAAATAATGTTTTGGTACAAGTGTCTACCAAATGATTAGCTTGGTAGATACACATGGTGTCTTGAAGTATTTACCTTCTAGTGTACTTTGTAGTTGTCAAACTCTTGTGGCTGAAAGCTACTAACAACGCCAATAATTTGATGGTTGGTTGAGACGTCTACCAACATGTTGTTTCGTGGGTAAGATGAGTGGCAAAAGATATGTACCTTTTAGGGTACGCATTGGTTTCCCTAACATGATGGTTAGAGGCTACTAACAACAAATACGATATTTCGGTTGTTAAGTTGTTCATGCTTAAGCCTTCTACACACTATCGTTGCTGGAAAACTGGTGGTTAGACATTTCCGCCCACCAGAGTTGTTTTTAGTTACAAACAGTTGGTGCTGAAGAATTCCACCAACTGTAGTTGGTAAGAAAATAGTCGCTAAAGCCAAGTTTTCTTCTAGTGACTGCTAAACATGGTTGGAAAAAGGGTGATCACTACACAAGATATGGGTTGTGAAACAGTAATTATACAACACAAACGGGTACTGTGAAATATTTTTTATGCTACACAGGATATGGGTTGTGAAACAGTAATTATACAACACAAACAAAATATTGTGATACATTTTTATGCTACACAAAGTAAGGGTTGTGATATGGAAATAATGGTTGTCATACTTGTTTCTGCTACACGTCGTATTTGTTGTGAAACAATTCACTAGATTGTGGAAACAAACTTCTACTACACATACAAAGGTTGTGATACACGTTTCTGCTACACAAGTTAAGGGTTGTGAATAGCATGTCTTACTACTATAATCTTGGTTGTCATACTAGTTTCTGCTACACAAGTAAGCTCTTGTGAATATGATGTCATACTACTATGAACCTGGTTGTGATACGAGTTTCTCCTATACATATTTTGTTGTGTAAGAAGTACTTACATCCCAAGTAATAATTGTGAAACACGTCTTAGACTACGCTTCCATAGGTTGTGATACGGGTTTCTGCTACACTACACTCTTGTAGTGAAACATTAGTTAGGAAAGTCCTACAACTATAATAATAGTTGGGAGAATGGTATATACACAACCATTATATTGGTTGTCTTAGATATTTCTAAGACTTATAACTTTGTTGTGAAACAAATTATTATAACCTCTTTATGAGTTGTGTGAGATGTTGCCCAGTAATTTGGATTAAGTATCACAACTGAAGCAAGTGTTGTATAAAATTGAACCACAACCAAGTTTACGACCCTAGCTTACGAGTTGCAAACAATTGCAGACTTTCTATCGATAAACATCGTCTTATGTGGCACCACAACTGATTTCCGGGGTAGTTAATCGATGTTTTTCTCGTAGTGACATATATAATCCATTTTATCCACTTAATGCCAAAACCAGAACATTCAAGAACACTTTGAATGGTGTGCCGGCTCACATTATCAAAGGATTTTTGTATGTCCAGTTTTCAGAGGATACCCGGAGATTTGCTTTTCAATCTTGAATTAATGAGTTCTCCAGCAATTAATATACCATCAAGTATTATTTTGTCTTTTATGAATTCTCCCTGATTTTCAGTAATAAGTTGAGGAAGAACTGTTTTTAATCTTTGTGTAAGAATGTTGAAGATCACTTTGTAGACACTACTGACCAAACTAATTGGTCTAAAATCTTGCGGAGATCCAATTTGTTCTTTCTTGGGAATTAATCTTATAAATGAGCAATTTATTCTCCAATCTAATCTCTCATTCTGCTGAAACTCCCTTACCACCACCATGAAGTCCTTTTTAATGACTTTACAAACCACTTTGAAGAAGTCCATGTTGTAACCATCAGGTCATGTGGACTTGTTTGGCATGAAATCTTTGATTGCAGACCATACTTCTTCTTCAGAAATTTGTTTCTCAAGCCATAAGCTTTCTTGATCTGAGATTTTTGTGAAGTGATCTTCATTCAGTTGTGGTCTCAGAGTATGGTTGTCTTGAAACAGATTGTAGAAGTAGCTAGAAATTTCATCTCTTATATCTTCTTGGCAGAAATTATCCTCACCATTAATTACCATTTTCTGAATTGTATTTCTTCTCCTTCTTCCATTTGCTAATGAGTGAAAGTATCTAGTGTTTGCATCACCTTATTTGAGGTGTTGAGACTTTGATCTCAATAACCACTTTCTTGCATTATCTAAGTTTAACTGTTTCAGTTGAGATCCCAGTTCAACTCTGTTGTTGAATTAAGTGCTGGAGAGAGCCTCAAATTCTTCTAGAGCATTTAGTACATCTATTTGAGCAGTGAGATCCTTCTTCTTTTGTCCCATTCTACCATAAGCTCTTTTTCTCCATCTCTTTAAGAATTTTTTTAGATTTTGCAACTTTTTTGAGAAGGTATAACTGGGTGAGCCATTGTGTATCATTGTTTCCCACCACAAAGCAACATTTTTCAGAAATTCAGGGTTTGTAAACCAATGATTTTCAATTCTGAAAGGAGGGTTTTTTCAATCCACATTTAAGGTAGTTAAGAGTAATGCAGAGTGGTTAGATAAAGTTCTTGACAGGAGAGTTTGTGTTAGAAGTGGAAATTGACCTTCAAATTGAGGAGAGACAAGAATTCTGTCCAGTCTACATAGTAGTGGATCTGCCTGCATATTGCTCCATGTAAAAATCCCTCCATTGAGTGGTAAATCTATAAGTTCATGAGACCCCGTGAATTCATTAAAAAAATCTTCTTACTCTGAGATTTCCTCCTGGCTTGTTCCTCTCCCTTCTTCTTCTTGTAGCATTAAAGTCAACTCCTATAACCCAGTGTTATGAAGCCCAACCTGTAATATTTTCCATCTCTTCCCAGAACTCAAACCTCTCCCAATATGTACAAGGAGAATATACATTAGTAACTGTCCATTCATATTCTTCAATTTTTGACTTGAATTTGTAAGAAAGGGAGTTAGGTCCAACCAATTCATCTGTTTTCTCTAGTAGGTTATCATCCCATATGGTTAAGATTCCTCCATATAAACCTTGTGATGGGATAGCCGGCCATTGACAATTGTCATTACCCCACAGATTTGAAATCCACCAATCTGTAATCATCATCATATGTGTTTCTTGTTTCAATACCACAAATGGTATTGTTTTCTTTATTAGATTTTTTAGAGAATCCATTTTGTCCACTGCAGTAAGACCTCTCATATTCCAGATAAAAATCTTAATATCCATTTAAACCATCTGAGGCCAAGTTGAATGCATCTTCATACACTTCAGTGTCTCCTTATTTCGCTTCTCCAGATTCTCAATTGTGTCAGTCGCTGAAATAATTTCATTTATAAATGGGAATTTCTTGTTCATCTTCTCTTCTCCCAATTTGAATTGTTTAGCCACCATTTCAGTATACATGTCTCTGATTTTCCCCACATGTGTCCCAAAATTAGCCCCTAAATTGGTTGTAGCTTCCATTATCTGATCCACTGTATTATGGATTGTATTGATTTTTTCAATTTCTCTGTTTAGGTGTAGAGACAATTGAGTTGTTTCCTGCACCGCTAAATCAGTGTTGTTGATGTAGTTAATTTCAGGTTGAGTTTATGCTGGAGAGTTCGGAATAGAAGTGATAATCTCCTGCTGAAATATTGGTGAAGCAGTCTTCTTTTTGTAATTTTTGTTGAAGAAAGCTTGAATCGGTTTTTCTTTTTGAATGACCGTTACTTCTTGTCTCACCATTTCAGTTTTAAAGGGTTGGCAATGGTTAACATTTGGTTCCCAACAAAACCATTGGCCAAACGGTTCCTACCTGCTAATGCATGTTGGAAGGGGTGAAGTCTGTTCAGGCCAAACATTCTGGATCTTGGGAACAGACTCTTTTCCCTTATTTTTCAGTCACCATTTTCTCTATAAAACCTCCTCTGATTTCCCAATTCAAAAATAAGTTTTCTCTCCCTGTTTTATGTCAAGTTTAGAGTGTCAAAGAGATTACATAAAAAACACAATTTAGTTTGATGTTCTTGGCTGTTTGAAGTGCTGCATCAACCAAGAAGGAGATTGTTGTATCCGGGGAAAAGAACATCAATTAACCATACTGCATCATTGTGGGGGCGTAGTTGTTTTAAGGACATAGAGAATTCTCTAGCCTCAATCACTGTTTGATATTTATATTCCCTAATTCTATATCCTTTTTCTTTTCAATTGTCTTATTGAGTTGAATGCTTGAATTACTTTGAAACTATGCTTGTTATACTCACTGGCATGTTTATGAAGCTGGGTATTGAATGAAATACACCAATACTGAATTTTTGGTAACATATCTTGTATTTTGTACATTAACATGTCTCTTCTAATTGTACTTAGTATATTTTCCAACATGTCCATGCTCCACGTGGGCGTTTTTCCTCCAATTATTTTGAATTGCTTCACTAGACCCGTGTCTGACAGGAGATTCAAATTTTGAATTATTTTTTTGAGAAGTGGACCAAGATTGAATCTGTGCCAGAGTATTCCGATAGGAATTAACCGTTAAAGTTGTTTCCAGTGAGTATCTGAAATCCCATTCAATTGCTAAAGCCCATTATTTCCCTTGTATGTTTATCTGAATAGCAGCTGGAATGTTTTGTGCTTGAGATTTTACTCATAGGCGGCATCAGGCTGTATTTATTGCAAGAGTTCTTTATCCACCTCTGCTAAACCTCCTAATGCTTAACCAACCTGATCAAAATGATCTTTGGACCACAACTGAACTGGGAATCCTTTTATTTTTATCCAGTTTTGAGGCATTATAAGAGTTCTTACATTAATGGCAACGTCTTCATCGATCCATCTCTTGACCTCAATGAGTGTATCTTTGTATTTCCATTTGATTGGTTTCCAGCAACTCTCCCATTATTGATTACATTGAGTTGTGAAGAGAGCCATGTTCTCATTAATGACTGAGATATGAAGGTATCTCTTCCATTTAAGTTTAGCCGCAATTTCCCTAGCGACTTGATTCCAAGAGATAGTACCATGTGCAACACAAATGAAGGATCTGGGTGGTCTTGTACTTCCATTATTAATGCTTGTGTTTGCTGGAAAATCATTACCTCTAGGATGTTGTTGTTGTTGAACTGCCGTTTTACCAATTAATCTATTAAATAGATCTTGAAACCTTAACCAACCATAGTTAAGTTTTCCCCTGGGAATGTATAGTGCTTTATTACTTGCCCTCTGTTCATCAGTTCTAGCGACTTTAAGGAAGTCTCCCCTCTGATTTTTGAAATTACCTTCCCTTTTAGTCCATTTGTGTTTGTTTGAATTCTGATGGATTTCCTCAAGAACTTGACTCATCCATGATCCAATAGCCGCTGAGAATATGATTTTGAAGTTTAATCCACCTGCTCCCTTTTCCACCACCTTGAATCCCTGTTGATTTCCTAGTTTTTGGTTTTCAAATTCAAAAGTTTTTTGTTCAATTTGAGTTACTGAACAATTTGTTGCTCCTCTCTCTCTGACACTCTCTCTCATCTCCTCTCTCGACAATTCTTCTGTGAACTCGAGCAGGAGTTAAATTAACTTTTTGTTATTAGGCCGATCGAGCGAAGCGAGGGAGGACTCTATATATGGTGATTTTGTGTCAAATGGGACATGACTTTTTTTTCCAATTGAAATAAAAAGATTGGATTTGGTTGGGTACTTGAAAAGACTATCCTGCCCTTATATTTAAAAACCATTTCCTATTTTAATAAAAATCAAGTAGAGGTCATGGGATCGAATCCCGGCCAACTCCTAATTAATTTTTTAGTTTTTTTTTTTCCTTCTTCTCCTTCTATTTTTTTTCTTCAGAAAATGGGATATATAGCCAAAATTGTGTGTTTCCTGGGCCATATGGACAATTAGGATTCAACTTGGGTCAAATGTCCAAAGGAATCTTTTTAATTGAAATTGTCCCAATTAACCATACCTTTCTTTTTCCTCTCTGGATATATCGATCTCCCTCTCCAGATCTCCACCATTTCCATTCTTTCTTCTTCTTCTCTCGATCTTCTGTTTCTCCACCACCTCCGTTTCAGTCATGGCTGTTGTTACTTCCGTGAGAATTGAGAGGTCATGGGTGCTGTTAATTCCGTGAGATCGATAATTGAGAGGTTTGATGGACAAAGAACATGGGTATGATGGCTAAGATCGAAAACTCAGTAATGGGTTGACTAGAAATTGAATTATGAAATTTAGAGTTGCAGTGAACGAATAGAGTTAGGGTTTGCTTCTTCGGGTAAATCAGATGAAGAAATTGTGAAAGTTCCTTGCTGGTGCAAACAACAATATTTCCCAGAAAAGGTACTTCACTTTTTCTTTATGCAACATTTTCTATCTTCTTTTCTTTTTTCATTTATCAAAGCTATTTTGTTTTTGGCTTTTTATGCTTGTCTCTTTCCCGAAACTGAAAAAGGCTTCTCTTTTTGTACGTACTGCTTTATCTTGTTGGTTTCTGGATTTTGATTCTGTTTAGAAGATTTTGATTTTCTTATGAGGATTTTGATCATGTTTAGTGATTATCAGGACTAGTACTGCTGCTGCACCAGTTGTTGGATGGCCACCAATTCAGTCATACAAGAAAAATCTGTCAAATTCTGCAACCAATCCAGTTGCTGAATTAGAGAAGGTAAAGATGCCCAAGGATAATTGTGTGAAGATGCCTGAAAATTGCAGGAGGAAAGGTTTGTTTGTGAAGATCAATATGGATGAAATTGGGAAATATTGTTGTTTGCAGCAGCAGGAGTTGAAAATTTTCTTCCATCAATTTCACCGGTAAGTTTCTTGATCCTATTGGTTTAACTTTTGTAAAATCCATTTTAAAATTCATTGAATTTTGTTTGTATGTAATTAGTTTCATCTGGATTAAGCTTGTGTAAAATTTGGATTGACCTGAGATTGCTTTTATCCATGTTATACTAGGATGAAAACCAATATCATCCTGTTTTGGATTGAGCTAGTATTATTTCCATCCATGTTATACTAGGATGAAAACCAGTATCATCCTGTTTTGGATTGATCTGGGATTATTTCCATCCATGTTATACTAGGATGATAACCAGTATCATCCTGTTTTGGATTGATCTGGGATTATTTCCATCCATGTTATACTAGGATGAAAACCAGTATCATCCTGTTTTGGATTGAGCTGGTATTATTTCCATCCATGTTATACTAGGATGAAAACCAGTATCATCCTGTTTTGGATTGAGCTATGATTATTTCCATCCATGTTATACTAGGATGAAAACCAGAATCATCCTGTTTTGGATTGAGCTGGTATTATTTCCATCCATGTTATACTAGGATGAAAACCAGTATCATCCTGTTTTGGATTGAGCTATGATTATTTTCATCCATGTTATACTAGGATGAAAACCAGAATCATCCTATTTTGGATTGAGATGGTATTATTTCCATCCATGTTATACTAGGATGAAAACCAGTATCATCCTGTTTTTGATTGAGCTGGTTTCATCATGTTTTAGATTAAGCTAAAACTATTTTCATATAACTTTAACAAATATGGTAATGGTTTCGTCCCTTTTTTTTAAATAAAATTGTATTATTAGTTGATGAAATACATACATGCTCAAATTATATAACTACGCGAGATATAATGATGCACTTATTACTTAATGATGGCTCCTAATTTAAACCCCTCGATCGGTGGTTTTTGATTGATTAAGTCTGAGTTTAAACTTTGAGGACATCAATGAATTTAGTCTGCTGCAGTTAGTAGTTTAGTTAGGTGGCTGACAATTAAAGATGCCTAGTAAAGATTTTATAGGATTGTATTTTGTCATACACGTACCCATAGAAAGAAATTAGACTAAATGTCGGTGAAAGTGAGTCTCCTTTATATGGTTCTTCGCTTTTATGATGAAAAAGCTCTGGTATGTTGGTATGCCTTATTTTTGTGTTCCATGCAAAAAAAGAAGAAGAACCGTTACTTCTTATCCTCTTAACATAAGATCCTTGAAGAAGATCCTCTTAACATAATCCCTTGAACTGAGACAATTGCAGGAAATGTGTGAATAAAAATGCAGCTGGTACCTAACAGCTGTGAAGGTTTTAAATACTCTCATTATCACAGTTGGATTTTGCATTGTTTACGACAGATAGAGTTGTCGTAACAGATAACGGACTGCAATACATGAACCTGTTGTTGGAAATAAATGACAATATTCGTATATAACTGAGAAAAATACTTAGCTCGCACTGCTGTGTTATTGTTATACCGGAGATGCACTGATGAATGTATCAAAAATCTTAGTAGAGGAACGTATAAAATACGCTGAGCTAAAGGTAATATTGCCTGCTACTCCTCTGAGATGCTATAGAAATTAGCAAATCACCTCCAGGATACAACTATTGTTAGTTCTCCTCTATGTGTAGCATACACAGAGAGAACCCTTAGAACTTGGCAGCAGAAATGAAAACAAAAACACAAATCGAAACTACAACCAGTTTCAGAGAAGTGTAAAAACTAATTTATGTTTCTGTAAACTAATATGATTCTGTAAACTAATATTTTTCTGTAAATGTTTCTGTAAACTAATATTTTTCTGTAAATGTTTCTGTAAACTATTTTTGTTTTCTGTAAACTAAGAAGTAGTATTACAAAATTATGTTTCTGTAAACTACAACTTTGTTTCAGTGAAGAACTCAAGTTTTTCTGTGTGATAAGTGAAACGTAAATAATAATTTAGTTTTCTGAAAGCAGAGAAGAAGAGGAAGAAGAAAGAGAACTTAAGTTCTGAGGTATCTCTCAAATGAAGTTTACAACTCGTATTTATAGTAAAAAATCGTTCGAACGTTGGAAGAGAATCCAAAGCACGACAAGATCCGTAAATTGCGTCTCTCGAACATTGAAAAGGTTAAGGTAAAAGCAGCGTTAAAAATACAGTAAAACGATTTTGTCGGAATTCAAAATTTTCGAGATTCTTCTCGAGGTGCACAGGTGTTACTACACGATCGTGTATCAAAGATGCTTCACGAGGTTTTTATCACACGGGTCGGACACCCAAAACCGAGAAGGCAAAGAATAAAATTCTTTACATGTGTGGGAGAAACGTGTGGAAAATTTCAGTAAAAAGAAAGAGTCAGATACACCCACACCCACGCCCACGCCCTCGCGCTCGCCCCAGCCCGAGCGAGCGTGCGTGCTTCTGTGCGAAGCACCGCGCGAACGGGAAAGGCAATAAGAAATGCAATAAGGGAATGGCAACCTTGCCATAGTATAGGGCTTTCCCCATACACAAAGGTCTAAAGACCCAAAGGGCCATGCCCTTAAGGCTAAACCCATGGTATTTAAGTCTAGAACTCTAAGTGTTTTAGTCTATATGGGACTAATGTTTTATTCATTCACATGAAAAAACATCTAGGGAGCAATAGGTCTTGGGATCAAAACATGGTCCATGTATTTTTTATTTTAATAAAACATTGTTTTTTCTAACAATCCCCCACATGAATAATAAAACATGTCGATAAAACACGAGAAAACATAAGGCAACAATATAGGCTAAGGTGTCCCAAAGATTGAACCTTAACTTAGTGAGAGGTTACCTGAACTGCTTGTTGATACGGTGAACGCAATGTCTTGAACCACCAACAATGAATGCAATTCAGAAATAACAGCCACACTTGATGCCTCAACCGAAGAAAACATATGCCAAGCTCTTGCGGTTGTGCCCATTTTGGCCGTGGGCTAAAATCCCGGACTTAATGAATGTCTCTAGAGAATCAGCTCAAATTCTCATAGGAAGCGTCCCCACTTCCAACATCCACAAAGGTGAGTCCATAAAGAGTGTCCTGCCACACCCCGCTTTAATCAAAGCCATGGTACCCATTTAGATCGCAAAAGATCATCCTAAAATTCTGCAGGCAGCACTATCGCACGGTTACACCATAGGGAGGGACAAAGATAGTGCTTTCCCAATATCACCATAAATTAGTTGTCTCATTGAACCTTGAAATTGGAATATAAAAACCAATCACAAGGTTGAGTATCCTTCATGGTGATTTATTCTATGAGCTTAAGTCCCATCCCCCTCGATGTAAATTTAACTTCCTCTCTGGTTAAACCTTTTGTCAAAGGATCTGCAAGATTATCTTTGGACTTTACAAAGTCTATCGAGATAATAGTAGTAGAGAGTAGTTATTTCACCGTCTTGTGTCTTCTTCATATATGTATAGACTTCTCGTTGTATACATTGTTCTTTGCGCAACCAAGAGCAGCTTTACTGTCACAATGGATTGCGATTGAAGACACCGGCTTGGGCTAGAGTGGAATTCCTCCCAGGAAACATCGCATCCATTCAGCTTCCTCTCCAGCTTTTTCCAATGCTATAAATTCAGACTCCATAGTGGATTTAGCTATATATGTCTGTTTGGTAGACTTCCATGAGACAGACGCACCTCCAAGTAAGAAGATGTACCCACTAGTAGACTTGCACTCTTCTGAGTCTGATATCCAGTTGGCATCACAATACCCTTACAGTACAGTAGGATACTTCCTAAAACTTAAGCAATAGTTTGAGGTCCCTCCCAGGTAACATAAAACTCTGAAGAGAGCATTCCAGTGATCATGCCCTGGGTTGCAAGTATACCTGCTTAATCTACTCACAGGGTAAGCAATATCAGGTCTTGTACAGTTCATCAGATACATAAGACTACCAATAATGCGAGAATACTCAAGTTAATCAATTACCTTACCCTTGTTATGTTTCAACTTACAAGTGGGATCAAATGGAGATGCAGGTTTAGCATTTTCATAATTAAATCTCTTTAGTATGGTTTCAGCATAATGAGATTGACTAAGACTATATCCATCAGAAGTCTTTCTGATTTTCATCCCTAAGTCTTTCATGTCAAAATTATCTCTAAGCATGCTTTTAATGGTATTAATAATATCAAGGTTACTGCCTAATATGAGCATATCATCAACATATAGGCATACAATAATATGAGAATCATCCACATATTTAATGTAAACACATTTATCAGATTCATTAACCTTGAAGCCATTAGTTATCATAACATGATCAAATTTTTCATGCCACTATTTAGGTGCTTGTTTTAAACCGTACAGAGATTTGTTCAATTTGCATACTTTGTTTTCACAACCTTTTACAATAAAGCCTTCAGGTTGGTCCATATACATTTCTTCATTCAATTCACCATATAAAAATGCAGTTTTAACATCCATCTGATGTATATGCAAATCATAAATAGAAGCAATAACAATCAACATCCTAATCGAGGTGATTCTAGAGACTGGTGAATAAGTATCAAAGAAATCTAATCCTTCATGTTGTTTATAGCCTTTAGCTACCAACCTAGCTTTATATTTATCTATAGTTCCATCTGTTCTAAGTTTCCTTTTGAACACCCATTTGCAACCTATGGATTTACTTCCAGGAGGCAAGTCTACAAGCTCCCAAGTTTCATTTTGCTGAATGGACTCCCATTCATTTAATAAAGCTTCTTCCCAGAAAGGAGCTTCTGGAGAAGTCATAGCTTCCTTGTAGGTTTGGGGTTCAGACTCTACCGTAAGAGTCAGAAAATCTGGGCCAAAACTTGTTTCAGTTCTAACCCTTTTACGTCTTCTTGGTTCAGTCTCATAATCTAAAGTTGGGGTTTGACTAGTCGATGGAACATTCGAGAGGTCATCATGGACCCTTTTTCGAGGTCCACACCTTAAAGGAAATATGTGTTCATAAAACACAGCATCTCTAGATTCCAATATGGTGTTCTGACCAATGTTATTATGGTCAGAGCTGATGACCATAAACCTGTGTGCATTTGTATGCTCAGGATATCCTAAGAAGACACAGTCAATTGTTTTAGGACCTAATTTAGTTTTCTTGGGATGAGGAATGGCCACCTTGGCCAAACACCCCCACACTTTAAGGTATGCATAGGAAGGTTGTTTACCATTCCACAATTCCTAAGGAGTCTTATCTGATTTTTTAAATGGAACTCGGTTTAAGATATAGCATGCAGAGAGGATAGCTTCCCCCCACAAGTTTGAAGGTAACCCTGAACTGGTTAACATAGCATTCACCATATCTATGAGTGTTCTATTTTTTCTTTTGGCTACACCATTCGATTCAGGTGAATATGGTGCAGTGGTTTCATGAATGATTCCATTATTTTTACAAAACTCACCTATGGGTATCACATACTCACCGCCACGGTCTGACCTAAGAGTTTTAATCTTAACTCCTTTTTGGTTTTCTACTTCAATTTTATTAAATTTAAAGGCCTCTAAGGCTTCATCTTTACTTCTAAGAAGATGAACCTTACAATAGCGTGAGTAATCATCTATAAAAGTGATGTACCATTTTTTACCACCTCTTGTTGGTGTTGATTTCAAGTCTCCTAAATCCGAGTGTATTAGTTCCAAAGGAACTGTTTTACGTTCAACATTTTTATTAAACGGTTTTCTTGCATATTTAGATTCAACACAGATTTCACATCTTTGATTTTTATCAAATTTTATTTTAGGTATGCAACCTAAATTAGCAAGTCTTTCTAGAGATTTGAAATTAACATGCCCAAGTCTATCATGCCAAACATGTGAAGAGTCACAAACATAAGCAGAAGAAGATGCATTAACATTCAATTTCAAATCAGATACACTAAGCTTAATCATGTTATCGGTAACATAACCCTTTCCTACGAATTCACCATGCTTAGAAATTACAACAATATTGGACTCAACAACAATTTTAAAGCCTTTTCCTAGTAAGATGGTTTCTGAGATAAGATTATTGCATATGTCTGGGACGTAAAATACGTCATTCAATGCGAGAGTTTTTTCTAAAGTTAGCTTCAGTTCGACCTTGCCTTTCCCCACCACTTTCGCGGTGGAAGAGTTTCCCATATACAGTTTCTCATCGTCTCCTACTATGGCATATGAGGAGAAAGCATTTATGAACTTACATACATGCTTGGTGGCTCCAGAATCAAGCCACCAGTCTCTCACATTAGTCATACTAGAGACAAGGTCGACTTCAGACACCATGCCAGTGAAATATCCAGAATCATCTACTATGTTTGCCTTATTTTTCTGTTTTGGATCATATTTCATCTTTTTAGGGGCCTTACAGTCTTTAGCCATATGTCCAGGTTTACCACAATTAAAACAGTCGCCTTTGATGGTGTGCTTAGTGACACCACCCCTAGGCTTAAAATTGTTACCTCTGGGTTTTCGACGTCTGTTACGTCTATTACCCATTTTGCTGGATTCTCCAGGACTTTTCTTTGAAGCAGCTTTATCTTCCAAGACGTGAGCTTTGTTGGACATGTTTTTGCTCAGCATCATGCTCTTGTCCTTGCTGCACATAAGCTCCTCAACCTGGATCTTTTTGCCAAGTTCCACCATGGTGATTTCACGAGTCTTGTGTCGCAGCCTCCTCTTGTATTCGCTCCATGAAGGTGGAAGCTTTTCAATCACAGCAGAAACTTGAAAAGCTTCATCAAAGTGCTAGCATTCAGAAAGAATCTCGCTGATGAGGAGTTGAAGTTTGACGAACTGTTCTACCACAGACTTTTCATCAGTCATATTGTAATCCAAGAATTTAGCCATCAAGAACTTCTTACTTCCAGCAGCTTCAGCATGATATTTTTCTTCAAGAGCTTCCCATAAATCAAAATCATTAAAATTTTCTTTTACATTATAGAAGTCATACAAGGAGTCATCCAGACAATTAAGAATATGATTCTTACACATGTAATTATTCCTATTCCATTTTTCCAATTTTTCTTCATTACCACGGTGATGAAGTCTTCTCGAAGGTCTATTTAAAGCAAGTCCATCTAACCTTAAGTCGTTTATGAAGAATAACATTTTAGACTGCCATCTCTTAAAGTCCTTACCACTGAACTTTGGTGGTCATTCTACAGTATTTTTTCCCATGTTCTTACAGCAACAAATATTACCTTTAGATTGTTGGAAATAAATGACAATATTCGTATATAACTGAGAAAAATACTTAGCTTGCACTGCTGTGTTATTGTTATACCGGAGATGCACTGATGATAGTATCAAAAATCTTAGTAGAGGCACGTATAAAATACGCTGAGCTAAAGGTAATATTGCCTGCTACTCCTCTGAGATGCTATAGCAATTAGCAAATCACCTCCAGGATACAACTACTGTTAGTTCTCCTCTATGTGTAGCATACACAGAGAACCCTTAGAACTTGGCAGCAGAAATGAAAACAAAAACACAAATCGAAACTACAACCAGTTTCAGAGAAGTGTAAAAACTAATTTATGTTTCTGTAAACTAATATTTTTCTGTATCAAAGATGCTTCACGAGGTTTTTATCACACGGGTCGGACACCCAAAACCGAGAAGGCAAAGAATAAAATTCTTTACATGTGTGGGAGAAACGTGTGGAAAATTTCAGTAAAAAGAAAGAGTCGGATACACCCACACCCACTCCCTCGCCCGCGCCCGAGCGTGCTTCTGTGCGAAGCACCGCGCGAACGGGAAAGGCAATAAGAAATGCAATAAGGGAATGGCAACCTTGCCATAGTCTAGGGCTTTCCCCATACACAAAGGTCTAAAGACCCAAAGGGCCATGCCCTTAAGGCTAAACCCATGGTATTTAAGTCTAAAACTCTAAGTGTTTTAGTCTATATGGGACTAATGTTTTATTCATTCACATGAAAAAACATCTAGGGAGCAATAGGTCTTGGGATCAAAACATGGTCCATGTATTTTTTATTTTAATAAAACATTGTTTTTTCTAACACCTGTTTGATGCTATGACCGATGCATCATATGGAGATGGGTTCCTGGGATGGAGAACATTCTTCATTCTGAGTCTGTCATGGTAGAGGAATTGGGTATACAAAAAATAAGGCACATTTGGGACTTCGTAAGGATGGACTGGAACACCGCTCTTTTGCTCGAAATCTTCGATCAGGAGACGGTAAATCTTATTAGTTGTGTTAGACCAAGGCTAACTGGAGAAGATATCTATAGATGGAGTCTTACCAAAAATGGAGAATTCTCCACCAGCTCGGCTTATGACCATCTCGATAAGGTAAATATAACCATGTCTATGTCAAACCCCCTTAGTAAAATTTGGAAAATCAAAACAACTCCTAAAATCAAACTCTTCCTTTGGAGATGTGCTAAAGAATGTCTCCCGGTGAGAGATATCTTGGCAAATCGAATGGAAATCGAAACAGATAGGTGTCCTATGTGCGATTCCGACAGGGAAACCACTAAACATCTTTTTATGGAATGCCCTTATGCTAGGGCAGTCTGGTTTGGTCTAGCTAGAGCTTTCAGATTAGGAAATGATCATAACATCCTAGATTGGATAAAAACTTGGTTCACAAACCCCATAGGATGGGATAAGACTATGATAGATTGGGTAGCAGTGTGTGGCATCGTAACTTGGAATATTTGGAAAGCAAGGTGTGATACGGTCTTCGCGGAACATAAACTGTCTGTAAGAGATTTGACCAACAAGATAGAAAATGAAATAACAGTACATAATATGGTGTTTACCGAGATTACGAAGAAAGGGAAAGAGCACCGAATGATAGCGGAAAAACAACCTTGGTTACCACCTCCAGAAGGAACGATAAAAGTCAACTACGATGCTTCTTACAAGGAAGGGGAAACAACAGTAGGATTGGGAATTATTGACAGAGATCAAAAAGGCAGCTTCGGGTCGGCTCATACGGTTTCGACAATGGCTACTTCAGTTCTTATGGCAGAATGCTTGGCAGCAAAGGAAGCAGTTCGACGGTCTATTCAGAAAGGGCTCACAACAATAATTTAGGAAGGAGATAATCAGGACATAAAGGACTACATGGAAGGTGGTAATATGAATATGGATTGGCAATGCAGGAACATTCTGGAAGAGCTCAAGGAAATGGCAAAGGTCTTCAACAAATTCAGGGTATCGCACACGAGAAGAACAGGGAATGAAGTGGCTGATTACTTGGCAAAAGAAGGAAGAAAAGGTAGAACAACGACGTACACAGACTCCAACATCACACAAAATTTGCTCAAGTTAATTTACATTGATTCTAAGTTCAGCACCGGATTTTCGAATGTAATTGATTCCACCCTGGTGGATAACAATTAACTTTTTTAATAATATTTTGACTATAAAAAAAATAAAAATATGCAGCGATCGAGAAGGTTGGTGGATCTAATGTCGATATTGTCATCGCCGAAAGTGGATCACAGAAATCTACCCTGTTAAAAGAAAGTGTGTCATCAAAGTTCAATGAAAACAAGATTGTCATCAAAGTTCCATCTTGATGTGAAGTTTTTGATCATTTGACTTGGATGTCCTTTCTGGTACACACTGGATAACATTATTGTACAATTGGTTAGTTATTTATATAATAATGCTGGAGGTTTTATCTCTGCTTCTGTAATGGGATTTTTATAATAGCCATTTCACATTTGTGCTGTTCTATGCGAAGGTAGTTCCGCGAAGTTCTACCAACTCAGAAAAAGATATACTGAAAATACGAGATGGTACGGATTCAACATCCATAATATATTACGCAACCCTATTCACTTATTCTGTGTATTTTTAACGGGCAATGACTAATGAGATTGATGTAACAACTAAATGTACAAATAGACAAAGGTTAAAAATAATATGCTGGAAGACTTGATCTCATCTCTGGCTTGTGTCGGAGAACTAATTCTACGACTCGATCTTTTTTCTGTATGATACAACACAAAGAGTGTCATTAAATTCTTAAAAAAAATCCAATTAGTGCTATTTATTGTTCAATGAAAAAAATAGTGTCATCAAAGTTCCTTGTTTTCCTTGATAAAAGAAAGAACATGAAAGTTGAGGGGTATTTTAGGTGATTGATATTTTTTTATTTTTATTTTCCTGGGTCGAATATCCATTTTGGCTAAATGAACAGTATTTTTTAATTTTTTGGCTATATAAACAGTATCTAAACTTAGCAATCCATTTCACCCAGAAAATGTTTGTTTTGGTATTTTTGACTAATTTTGTGTATTTTTTTCCCCAAACATTTCGTGTTTCTTCGTTCACTTTTGTTCTTCTTCGTTCGCCACCGTAACCGGCAACACCACTACCGCCACCTGATAATTTTCTTCATTCACTTTTGTTCTTCTTCGTTCGCCACCATAACTATAACCGGCAACACCAATACCGCCACCTGAAAACCACCAGCTCCACCACCATTTCTAACGACGGCACTTAATTTCTTCCCCAATACCACCATCTCCGCCACCTCCGCCTCCAACAATAGCACCTCCACAACCACCAACATCTCTAACGACGGCACCTCCACCAATAACATCTCCACCAGCAGAAACACCGCCGAAGACACCGCCACCACCACTAGAATACCGAAGAAACCTGATAAGAACAAAATGCCTTTCCGCGTTTTTTTTTTCTTCTTACATTCAAATTTAACAAGATCTTGATATTTATTTCACATCTAAACAATAGAAAATTAATTCAATCACGGCAATTGCCTATTGAAACAATAATAATCCAGATCAAATACCCATTTCTCTATATTCATCAATTACATCACATAATCTAATTACCCATGCTAGCTAATCAATTGATATATTATGAATAAAAAAAAATGATTTCCAATTCAACAAATTCCGTTAGTTTGATGTTTTGACGGCGGAAGCTTTGGGTATCGATTATTCTTCAAATATTGTCTTGAGAGAAATAGATAGATGCATCGAAAGAAGCTGGGACGTAAAATTTGTTGTGAAGTCAATCTACAATACTATCCTAAATTTGTTGTGAATATACACTTAGTTAACATGAAGCCACGCGTGGAGCAAGAAAAGAAGCTGGGACGTATCTTTAATACACGTGTCCAAGACTTGAATATACTAATTTGTGCTGGAGGTTTAACTTTCTTTCATTTTCTCCGACATGGATCATAGCTCATGGCTCACATATGAAATCGGCTCTTAGTACTAACTAGGATTGGAAATACTTATAGTGGGTTTGGATGTAGAATTTTAAAGGTGGAATTTATGGGTTCAGGGGATCTGGTAGAATTACGTTTCCCTCGGTATGTTTGGTTGTCCGAATCTTTGGAATCACGTTTCCTGTGGGATTCAGTTTTCCAGCAAATCCTTCATATGGAGTCTGACCCCTCCCCCTAAGATTTGCTGGAAAACTTAACAAGGGATTTATGGGCCCATTTTTTTTAAACTCTAAATCCCATATATATGCAATTTCAAGATTTGAGGGTAATGCCAAACAGTATAAAGACTTTAAAACAAGAAAACCCAATAAATCCCAGGAATTTTAATTGAGTTACCAAACACACATGGAATTTATATGAATCCCGGAATTGGTAATCCCATGGAATTATAAATTACCGGAATATGTGAATTCTACAAACAAACCCACCATATGGCGGAACTAATAAATTGTAAGTATAAAATTAATTATGTGTTAATTTTTTCGGTCGGCCTTCCCACCGTGGCAGCGGTCATCTAGTTTAAGACCATTGCTAATTTACTTATTAGGAACCTAATTTTTTTATCTAATTAATTCCCTTATAATTTCAATTTTAATTAAAAGCAATCAAAGATTCCCCAAAAATGACGGAGAACAAAAATCCTTAAAAGTTAGAATTACTAGCTTGCACATTCACATTTACAATGCTCAAGTTTGAAAAACAGAAAAACTTAATGACATGCTCTCTTGAAACAACTCACGCACCCAGAGTTTTGAATCGAGAGTTTTACTTCAGACATTGAAGTTTTTGTGAGAAACAAAAAAATTGTGCGCAACCTGATTCTGTAGTTAAGTTACATCTAAGGCTGCACATGGGCGGGTATAAGCTCAAACCAACCTCGCACCCATAGACTGCGTTTTTTTTTTTTTTCATAACCAACCCCGCACCCACAAATAGTGGGCGGGTTTTGGTATCCGCCCGCTGCGGGTAGGGCGGGTATGGGTTTAAACCCGCAGGAATTGTTCACACACACATTTATATAGAGCAACGCCTGATTACTTTTTCAAACTTGCCAAGCACAATTTATTGAATAATACACACTTGGTCGGTAATGTTTAGTGGTATACCACGAACTTCATGAACAATAGATATTCTCTCTTCCTCTCCTCTCTTCACTTTTGAAACCGTTTTTTCCAATATCCGATCTCCAAATCTTCCCTACATATTTTCATTGTGATCCAAATCTGTTGGATTTGATCTGAATTTTTCAGATCTTCTTCACAGATTTGGTTACAAGTAGTATTTGTATATATTATTAGGTTTATTAAATAAAACATCATTGATTCAAGCGATATTTAGGGTTTTCTATTAACCCGGTTTTTTTTATATTTTCTACAGGCTTTCTTCTCTAATGGCTTATATATGCTTGTTAGATGTTTGTAAAGCAGTTTCTCATAGACTTGAAGGTGTTTCAATCGATTGGTACAATGGTTTCATATATATCAATAGGGGCGATTCATACTGGCAGAAAGTGATTCTCCATTTTTGTGAAGATCAATGGCTACCGGAAGCAATCGTAATGATGTTGTGTCCATATTACTCCCTTTTGGGACAATTCTATCTTAATGAGGAAAATAGTGAAGAAGACAGAATCTACAAATCCTCCAAATGGCCGAATCTTAATTCAATGGTCATCCCTCAAAAATCATCAGATTTCTCTTTGAAATTCATGTTCTTAATATTTATGTTGGTGTATTACAATGTACAAGACATTTGTATTTTACCATGTATTTCATTTTTGATGTATCTGGGATTGTTGTATTCAATTTTATCTTATCAATGAAACAGAGGGTTACCTCTTTCCTTCAAAAAAAATAAAATAAAAATGAACAATACGAGTTGAGGCATGCACGATCTTATGGTGATCGATGACAGGAAGGACACGTTCGTCAACGCGTTGGGATGTTATTTTGTCAACTATAGAACATACAGATTTTCCGAACCTGGTAAGATGTAAGTTAAAGGGTTTCTATTGGTTGGGTCATTCAAATTGATGGAACCAAAGGGATTTGCAAGGGTGGGATTAGTTTTATCTAATGGTATATATTTTGCGGGTTTTTCGGGCGGATATGAGCGGATATGACCTAAAACCAACCTCGCACCCACATACATCGGTTTTTTTTTTCTTAACCAACCTCGCACCCACAACGGGCGGGTATGGACAAAAAACCCACGGATTTTGCGTGTACGGGCGGGTTTGGGTATCGTGGGTGGGTCTTGTGCAGCCCTACATCTATCTATCATTTTCTTAAAAAGAAAAAAACCATGGTCAAGTGTCCTATATCAAATATCTGGGCGCCTTAATCTTGAAAGCATTGGACAGATGTCGTATGCATGTTACCCACTTTTTAGAAAAACAAGAAGGGTATTTTGGTGATTTGGCAACCTAAATAACCAAAGGAAAATTTAGGTTTTCCCTTCGCATTCTTCTTTCTTCTGCTTCTGTTTCTTCTTTCTATCTACGACTACCGCCGCCCTTCATTACAGCTTGTTTCTCTCTTTACCGCCGCGACCACCACGTTAGTAGATATACTACTGTGAGGAAAATAACTGTTTTGGGAAAAGTGGTGACTCACTGAGCGTGTAAGTGATTCGGTTACTGAATTGAACTTCTTTTTTTTATGCTCTTTTTTTTGATTGATTAATCCATCAAGTTATTGTAGAAATCAAATACTCTGTAATTTGGATGTGTAATAGATAAAATTAGGGATTGGGGTATGATTGAATTCGTTATTTCTTAGAAAATTGGTATAAATGGTTCTGATTCACTCAATTTGATTTCTGATTTTGTCACTTTGATAAAATTATCAATCTGAAAATTCTTTAATCAGGAGCTATAATGTTAGAAATTCCTTTTCAAATTTGTGAGATAAAATTAGGGAATGGCGTATGATTGAATTCGTTATTTCTTAGAAAATTGGTATAAATGGTTCTGATTCACTCAATTTGATTTCTGATTTTGTCACTTTGATAAAATTATCAATCTGAAAATTATTTAATCAGGAGCTATAATGTTAGAAATTCCTTTTCAAATTTGTGAGATATAGGATAGTTAAGCTGTCTACTGCAAACAAAAAAAAACAAAAAAACAAATTTTTTTTTGAAGAAAAACGATCGAGGAGTAATTTTGAAAAACGATTCGTACTGAGATTTTGAAAAATGATCGAGAAGAAAACTAAACTAAAGTTCGCCCCTTTTTTTTTTTTTTCTTTATTGATATCAGGTAGCGCCATAGCAGGGATACTCTCTCGAAAAACACGTCCATGGCGGCCAAAGCAAAAGCTTCCCTTTCATCATCAAAGAGGAAGCTGATAAGAAGTATCAAAAAAGCAGCAGACGATGTAGATTCATTACCATGGAAATCTTCTGTTTCTCAAGATGACGATCCTTTTGTTCTTCCTCAAGGAGCTAATGATTTTGATGGCGGTCTCTCTCTCCCCCCTCTCTAATTAGGTTTTCATATTTTAATTTCTGGATTCTTAATGCTGTTTGTTTTAGTTGCAGGTTTTATTTCTCTTGAAGAGATTGATGAAGTTGATTATGGTGTTTTGATAAATAATCCTTTTGAATCCAAGAAACGGATGCATACTGAGGACTCTGGCGACGACGAAGAGAAAGTTGACAAGAAAGTAAAGAAACCAAAGGCTAAGAAAAAGAAATCAAATTCTGGTCAGTAGCTATTTTCAGTTATTTAATTTTGGATCAAATTTGGAGATTTCATAAACAAATCTTATGTTAGGATTTGTTAAGCGGCTTACTACGAAAAAAAATGCGTGTGCAGTTTAGAATATTAAAAGATTGTTGACATTATTAGGGTTTTAGAATATTAGATTACTGCTATATATTTTTGGCTATAGGAGTTTACAATTCAGGGTTTGTGTGGAATAAGTTGTAATTTATTTGATCTACAGGAGGGAATTCTACGAGTTTGGGTGTGGTGAAAGATGATAATGACAATGAAGTTGAGATAGGAGAGGCAGTAGTTGATGAAGCTGAATTTTATGAGTGGAACGCATTGAGGCTACATCCATTGTTAATGAAATCGATTTACAATCTTGGGTTTAAAGAACCCACACCTATTCAGAAAGTTTGTATTCCTGCTTCTGCGCATCAAGGAAAGGTTGGTTACTAGCTAAAAGATTTATGATGTTAGCGTAAGCACGTTGGATTGAAATCTTGTTGTGGTATTAATCTTGTATTTTATTGTAGGATGTGATTGGTGCTGCGGAAACAGGATCTGGGAAAACGCTTGCTTTTGGGCTTCCAATTTTACAACGTCTACTTCAAGAGCGAGAAAAAGCAGGCGTATCACTTACAGAGAGAGGAAATGATGTGGAAAAAGGAGCTCTTGGACTTCGGGCGCTCATCATAACTCCTACAAGGGAGCTGGCACTACAGGTACCGTGTAGTTCAACATCTGTTTTTTCTTTAAGTTTAGTCATTAACATTAATTACTAAGAATCTGAGATTTGAGTACTATGGTTTTGTTTTGGTTACAAGATATTGGTGCCTCAATTTGGTTTATTTTCGTTAGTTTGTTGTTAATATGCTCCTCCTTAAACAGGTTACTAATCATCTCAAGGTGGCTAGTAGCTTGACAAACATCAGGGTTGTCGCAATTGTTGGTGGGTTATACTCAGAAAAGCAGGAAAGGCTTCTAAAAGCAAGGCCTGAGATTATTGTTGGGACTCCAGGGAGGTTATGGGAGCTTATGCAAAGGGGAGATCCACACCTTGTTGAGGTACTCTTGAATTTATCATTTGTAAATTAATCGTAAAATACTACTTTGCTCTGGCCAGTCAGGAGTAGATGACTTTGCTACCTACATTTTTCTAGTGCTGTTTACTTGTTATTCCAAGATGCACCTTAGAATGTGATGCAGTTCTATTTTACAACCTTGTTGGGCTTTGGGACCCATTAGGATACTATATAAGTGATGTGTGATAAATGGTGTTTGGTTTCTTGCATTGGCATGAGACACGGTGACCCTTAAGCCATAATGATATTGACGAAACACTTTTTTCAGAAATTTTTTCAATCAATTATAACTTGTCTACATCTTAATCGGTCGACCTCCTTTTGCAGTTACATTCGCTGTCGTTCTTTGTTTTAGATGAGGCTGACCGTATGATAGAGAGTGGTCATTTTCAAGAGTTGCAGTTTATCATTGACATGTTACCTATGACTGCTGCACCTGATGAAGGGCAGCTTGAAAATTCACAGAGTTGTGTAACGGTTTCAAACATCCAAAGGAAGAAAAGGCAAACATTCGTCTTTTCTGCCACTATAGCATTATCTTCTGATTTCCGTAAAAAGCTGAAGGGTGGATTTCATAAATCCAAACAATCTTTGAACGGCGAGTTGAGCTCTATAGAAAAGCTTTCAGCACGAGCAGGGATGAGGGAAAATGCTGCAATCTTTGATTTGACAAATGCTGCAGTTATGGCAGATAAATTAGAAGAGTCGTTTATGGAGTACGTGGTCCTCTTTTAGCCCTATTTTAAATATTTTGGAGCATCTTTCATTTGATCTTCATGCATTTTGGCTTTCTCTACCTTGTGACATCAGTTCAATTTGTTTGTGCAGATGCAGGGAAGAAAATAAAGATGCCTATCTATATTATCTTTTGAGTGTTCACGGGCAAGGCCGGACTATTGTTTTCTGCAGGTCAATAGCAGCTTTACGTCATGTTTCTTCCCTTTTGCGCCTCCTTGGCATTAATCTGTGGACTCTTCACTTTGAAATGCAGCAGCGAGCACGCTTGAAGGTACTTTCTCCAGTGTTGAAATATTTGATCTTTTCTGTGGCCTATCCATCCTTAAATGTTACCTCATTAATTCTTCTGATGATGGTACATAGTGAAGTGCAATACTAGTTTTCCTGGTAGATGCAAACAAGGGGCTACCGAGAAATAGATGTAGCAAATGACAAATTGGGCAACCCGCAAATGGTTACTTGAACACTGTTTGCAGAATGCTATCAGTATATGATTCATGAACGTTGTCTATTTTATTATGACCTACATACAAGGTAGAATATGGGCTAGTTCATATTTCAGCCAGAATTTGGAAAAGGACATTTGATTCTTATGGAAAGGATTATATAAACTTAAAACTGGTGGAAACAGTATAAAAAAAACAGGAAGAGCGTCATTGTTGGCATTTCACTAACTCAAAAACTACCAGAGAAGTATATAACAGTTGAAACAGTATTAGTGAAGGAAGATGCAGTATGAATTACTTGTTATTTTTCTTTTATGAGAGTTTGAATTGAGTGAAACCTAGTGTTGTTCAGCTAAACTAAATCTCTCCAATAATTTTTTGTTTGTTTGTTTTTCTTCCACGGCTTACGTAAATTTTACATGAGGGATTTGGCATTTAGAAAGAAGTAACTAAGTATTTTGCTTCCAGGGAAAGTAATCTCAAAGACTGAAACCCACATTTCTGTTTAATTAATCACTGTGTGTCGATCTGAGTAATGGAAATAGACCAAGTTGATGTGCCTGTTTGGACCTAGTGTGGATCAGCTTCACCTCTTTGCATTATTATAATATATAGTTCTCTATAAATCTCCACAACATGTGATCCACTTACACCAGCGTATATTCTTCATTTTTTTTTCCACATCTTTGTGTGTAAACTAGCACTAATGCTCTTCTCTTTGATCTCTTGGCTTTTCAGGCGATGGATCGTTTTCGTGAAAACGACAATGGTATACTTATTGCTACTGATGTTGCAGCAAGAGGTCTTGATATCCCTGGTGTTCGAACCGTAGTCCACTATCAACTTCCAGATACCGCTGAGGTAAATAGATTCAAGGAATTGTTGGTAATGTTAGCTGTTATTCTGCACTGGCTTTTTTGACCTACTAACTTGAAGTTATTTTCTGTAGGCCTATGTTCATAGAAGTGGAAGAACTGCTAGAGCATCTGCAGATGGTTGCAGCATTGCATTAATCAATCCAAAGGATAAACCAAAGTTTTCATCCTTGTGCAAATCTTTGCAAAAGGTGAATTCCCATGGAAAATGGAGTAGTTATTTGCAGGAATATGTGGTGATCGAGTATTTTTCATTTAGCATCTTACCATATGTGATAACAACTAGCCTTATCTGTTCTCAGGAAAGTCTTCGACGGTTTCCTTTAGACAACTCATACATGCCAGAGGTTATGAAAAGATTATCTGTTGCGCGTCAGATAGATAAGATCACACATAAGGATTCCAAGGTAACCAAATTATGTCTTGGGTGAGGATAGTGCATTGTATATTGTTTAGTTTACTTTAAAATTACCATTTGCACACAACTTTATGCTGAGTTTGCACACAATGTTAAATTATTAATTCAATTTCCAGCTTCTCATACTTTTAGAGTAGGTACGCAGTGGTGATGGTAACCCCTAATTTCACTTCACCCCCTAAATTATTTCGCAATCTAGTTGTAGAAATGTGATGTTCTAAAATGGCTTAGCCCAATAAGAACTTCGAGTTGTGTATGACTTGTTTGTTTCATGTGCTTCTTCATTTGTTTCACTGTTTTCCAGGAAAAGGCAAACAAAAACTGGCTTGAACATAATGCCAAATCGGTAGAATTGGTTCTAGACGAGGACGACAGTGAGGAAGAAAGAGTGAATAGTCATAAGCAAAGAAAAGCCACCTCGTCTAGATTAATCAAGCTGCAGACGGTATCGTGCAGCATCTCCTAACTTCACTTTTTACCTTATTTCTGTATAAGTAGTTGATCTTGCTGTTGAATGTTATAGTACATGGTACACCTACCTGACCGGAAGTTCCATCTGGATAACTGATGAATTTTTATTGCACAACTTCAGGAGTTGAAGAGCCTGCTTTCCAGACCTTTACAGCCAAAATCATTCTCACATCGCTTTTTGGCTGGGGTAACTTCTATAATCAAACTTTTACTAGTCTGTTGCTTTAATATTGGCAGCTGTTTGAGTCGTTTCCCTTGTTGTATGGTTTCTTGTTTTTATATCATTATTTTGTATTTCTCAGTCTGGCGTTTCTCCGATACTCCAACACCAATTCCAAGAATTATCTGCTAAAAATATGGGTGCCAATCGCAATGTTGGAGAAAACAGAAAAAGGAAACTAGTTGTTATTGGGCAGGATTGTATTGAGCCACTTCAGGCACTTCGTAACGGCGGGCATGAGGTATAACATAAATGAGACATATTTAGTAGTTTGGTGAGACATTCCTACTGCATTACACAAAATTGGTCCTTTTATAACATAGATCAATTATCTGACATTACGGTAAATTTTGAGATAGAAACTTCATCATCGTGTTGCTCTTTTTTAATTGTTAATCTCATTTACTATTTTGAGGTTTCCATGAACGGGAAAGAGACATCGCGAAGTGGAAGGAACATCATAGAGAATGCAAAAAGAAAGAAAAGAGAAACTAAAAACCGTAAGTGTATTATTTATCTGTATGAATTTATAAATGAGTAATATTGTACGTAATTGTACTTTCATCTCCCAGGTGCCAATGACCAAAAGAGAAGAGACAAGAAAAGACTGAAGAGTAGAAGAGCTTTTTAGGATCTCATAAGTGTGATGAGTAATGGAAGAGTTATTATGTATTTTACTGTACTCCAAGTTTAGCCCAAGGGGAATGAAAGCCCAATTTTGTTTCTTTTTTGGTTCTCATAATCTGTAATGATGGTAACACTGTCCGCAGTGCTGGTATCATACAGCCATCATATTTGTAATCCTTCAGATCGTTCGGCCTCTGCTCATGGTACACTAAAACCATAGATTTTCATTTTTGGTTATTTACACTAAAACCATAGATTTTCATCAACCATACTATGGTCCATTTGGGGTAAAACGGTATCCATTATGAACCCGTTTAGAGTTGATTCAAATCTTTATGAAGATTCAGATTTATAAGTTATATTATCAATGTCATTTGGTTTATTTCAATTATTACTTGCTGGGAAACTACATCTTGGGATTTCGTTAGGTTGGGTTTCGGTGGCCGCGCTTTTCTTAACTAGAGTTTATACACGACTCCTCGTGGAACTTGCTTGATCTTGTGGCGATGAACATAAAGGGTTGATAGCGTATGCATGTTTCTTGATTTACATGTTCTCTTTGTTGGTAATATTAGGTCTGCTGCATGGCATAATATTCAGATTACTGCAACCAGTCCATATAATGACAAAACATGAAAAAACAATTACTAACCGTGAATCCATAAAATTACTCCCAAGGCATCTTCTCCCTTAAAGGCCTAGACAAATAAATATCTCACATTAAACGGTGATGAAATCCTCGATCTTATTGGCCTAGAAAGGCCTTTTCTAATCTGCGAAGCTATGGTGAGGACACTTGGCATAAATCTATTGGTTGTAATAATTAAAATTTGGTTATAATTTGGGCACATTAAATACTTAATTGTCCGTTAGTAACGGTGATGGAAAAAAAATAGGTGGACAATACTTATGTTGAAATTTAAACTTTTAATTACACCGTATTTACACCTATACTTAATGATATTTTAATAAGGGTGGACAAAACCTACATCCAAATCATTAATTATTTTTTGAAAACATAAATAAAAATCATACTTAATACCGGAGATCCCGTTAAAAAGGAAACCGATTACTAAGCTTAAAAAGGAAATCAGTGATTTCCTTTTTTTTTTTTGAAAATAAGATATATATTACTGAAGCAACAACTAATCTACAAATTCAGGCTCTTCAGAGATGGACTCACGAAGAGTTGCTCTTCCAATGGCTGAATTTGATTGATTAGTCTTTGGTAGAAAGTCGATCTGAAAGCATTGGTATTGAAATTACATAAATCATAAGCTTTGATCATGTCAAAAGCTATTGCGAGAAATAAAAAAGCGAGGGGCTGTTGATTCCAAGAAACTGTACTATTTGAGGTCCTTCCCTTCTTAGCTAACAAGTCTGCCACCTTGTTTGCTCTTCTATGAACATCTTTGAAATCCTAAAAAGGAGCCTAATTGTTCTGTTAAAATTATCACTTCATCTAATATAGCTGCGCATTGCCACTGAATGTTCACATTCTTTCCCTGGAGATACCATATTGTCGCCTGATTATCCCCTTCTATTACCAGATTTTGCAGCTTTTTTCCGATAGCCCATTTAGTTGCCTTTAGCAGAGCTACATCTTCTGCCTCTTCGTGAGAAAGGTCCTGCAGCATCCCATTTCTGCTGCTTGAAAGGTACCTGTACCATTACGAAGAATCATACCATAGCCTGCATTAGTAAGTTCAGAGAGCCAAGAAGCATCACAATTTAATTTAAGAGAGTTAATCTCTGGTAATTTCCAAAATATGTTTTTATTTATACTAATGTTATTAGCTTCTGTTAAGATATTGGTTCTGTCAGGGTTCCAGTAAGCAAAATGTCTAGAAATGGCATTAGCAAGTTGTTGAGGTGATCTATTTTTATCTTCAAAGACCCTAAGGCATCGTTCTTTCCAGATAAACCAGCATGTTGTTGCTGCTAAAGCCATTGAAATAGGATGTATGTTTCCTTCCCTCCAATCATTATAATTATCTAGAAAGGAACGATTAACATTAAGAAAATTTAGATGTACTCCCTGAGATGCCATTGGTGGTAAACTCCAAACATCTTGAGCATAAACACATTCAAAGAACAGATGATAAGTTGATTCCAAACTATTATTGCAAAAAGTACATTTTTTGTCATTCTCCCGGGCAGAACCCAACTTTTGTTTAGTTGGTAGAGCATCCTGTAAACATTTCCAAACAAATAGTTTTATTCTTTGAGATGTGTTCATGCTCCACAAACCCTTCCAAATTTTTTTGGACGAATGTGAAGCAGTAGTGGTAGGGTTTAAAAGTTTAGCATATAGTGATTTCACTGAGAATTCACCATTCCTAGTTAAAGTCCATCTCAATCTATCTTTCTTTAGAATGCCTCTCCTATTAGTAAACAGGTTGATATTTAGAATTTCTTGAACTAAAGTGTTATCAAAGAGTGAATGTAATATCTGCAAATTCCACTTCTTCGTGTCTGAATCAATCAATTCAGATACAAGTGTTATATGTGTGTTTGCCCTGATGGCTGAATTATGTAAGGTTTCTGGTCTTGTTGGTAACCATCTATCTTCCCAAATGTTTATAGATTTTCCATTTCCCACTTCCCATATGCTATACTTCTTTATGTGCTTAATTCCTTGTAAGATGCAATTCCATAACCAAGATGCATTAGATTTCTTCTTGGCTAATAAAGCACCTGTTTTCTTAAAATACTTACCTTTTAGAATCTGAGCCCATAGGTCATCTGGGTGGCTTACCAGCCTCCAAGCAATTCTGCTAATCATTGCTTGGTTAACCTTATTGGCTTCTTTAAATCCTAACCCACCCTGGTCTATAGGTCTACACAGAAAATCAAAAGCCTTAATATATATCCCTTTAGAGTTCGTGTGTTTCCCCCACCAGAAATCACGCTAAATGTTGTTTATGCGTTTTGTTATTTTCTTGGGGTAAAACAAAGCATCCCATACTAAAGATAGGCATACTAGAAAGAAAAGATTTAATTAAGACAATCTTACTAGGCTGAGAAAGGATTTTTCCTAACCAAGTTCTTATGCGTTGTTCCATCTTTTCAATAATGTTATCAAAAGCCTTTAATTTGGATCTATCTATGAACAGTGGAATTCCTAGATGTGTGTCTTTTATGTCTATTTTTCCGATTTTCATGAGTCTGCAGATTATGCCTTGGTGTTTCTTATGGACTTTTTTACTGAAAAACAACCCTGACTTAGAAAAATTAATAACTTGTCCTGAAGCTTTGCTAAACTTTTGTATTGCTAGAAGAAGGTTGTTACAGCTAACTAAGTCAGCTCTTGTGAAAAGTAATAGGTCATCTGCAAAGAACAGGTGAGAAATAGGGGTTGCTTTGGGAGTTAATTTGATGCCTTGAATCTGTTTTAGAGTTTCTAGATGATTGAGGGTTCTTGAGAATATTTCCATGCATAAGATGAAGAGATAAGGAGACAAAGGGTCCCCCTGTCGAATACCCCTTGTAGGTTTAAATTCGTTACAAGGATTTCCATTTAGTAAAACAACAATGGATGAAGTTGATATGCACTGGTGAATCAGTTCACACCAATCTTCCGAATATCCAAAAGCTTTTAAAGCTTTTATTAAAAAAATCCAATTCACCCTGTCGAATGCTTTCGACATATCAATCTTTAAACCTATGTTTCCTACTTTTTTCTTGCTTTTCTTCATAGAGTGCACTATCTCATGAGCAACTATGATGTTATCAGAAATCTGACGGGACGAAAGAAAAGCTGACTGAAGTGGAGATATGATATGTTCTAAAGATTTCTTGAGCCTATTTGCCATTAACTTAGCTATGACTTTATAAGGTGTGTTGCATAAGCCTATTGTCCTGTAATCAGCAGGCGATTTTGGATTTTTTACTTTAGGTATTAAGAATAGGTATGTTTTGTTTAGATTGCTATTTATCTGTTTAGTTCTGAAGAAATCTTGCACTAATGCCACTAATTGAGAGCCAACTATCTCCCAATTATGCTTGAAGAAACTCACCGGAAAGCCATCAGGCCACGGCGCTTTGTTGGATTTTAAATTCTTTACCACCTGCCAAATTTCCTCATAAGAGGGAATAGCAGTTAACATCAAGTTTTCTTCAGTGGTTATAGTACTCCTAATGTTAGCAAAAATTTCATCATCATCATCAGTAGAAGTTTCAGTGAATAATTCAGAGTAATATGTCGTCAAAACCTCGTCTATTTCTTCCCTAGAAGAGACCACCAATCCGTTTTTGTCTTGAATGCAGTCAATATTGTTTCTTTTCCTCCTTTTTAGTGTGTGTATGTGGAAGAATTTTGTGTTTCTTTCGCCTAAGGCAATAATGTTGTGTCGAGATTGTTGTTTTGCTATCTCCTCTTGAGTGTCGTAAAGAGCTTCTTATTCTATATGTTTCTTATTTATTAATAATTGAGTTGAAGCTGAGGGATTTTTTGCTTCTAAGCTTTCTATGATTCTTAATAAGCCTCTGATCTTTTTATCTGGATTTCCAAAAATGTCTTTTTGCCATATGCTTAGATTGTTTCCTAGAATAGAAATATTTTTTAGCAAATCTAAAGCCGGGTTATCGGTGTTGATTTTCCAGGACTGTTTAATTACCTCTAAGCAAGTATTGTCTTTTAACCAATTATCATAAAACTTAAACGTAGGAGTTAAGTATAAATGCCTAGGTTCTAAAGAAAGTCCAATTGGCCCATGATCTGATCCAATAGCTACCATGTTATGTAATGATGCATCCTTGAATTCTTCGATCCAAACAGCATTGGCCATAGCTGTGTCTAACCTCTGTTTGATGTTCGCATTCCCTTCTCTCTTGTTGCTCCAAGTAAATATATTTCCAGTGAATCCTAAATCTTCTAATCCAATTCTCTGTATTAGGTCTAAAATAGGTTCTATTTTTTTCTATTGAAAGGTAAACCACCTTGTTTTTCTTCATTGTTAAAGATTAAATTTAGATCACCTATTACCATCCATGACATAGCTTTCCAATTCAACTGTTGTGCTATGTTTTCTAGATAACCCATTATCTCTAACTTGTGTTAATTCCTGGGTGCTCCATAAAAGCAGGTTAAAAGCCATTCTTTCGATTGAAAATTATTTTTGACAATTACATTGATCATGTTAAGGTTTGACTGAACCACTTCAAAGTGTATTCCATCAACCCAAGCAACCGCTAAACCTCCCGCTGTTCCCACTGGGTCTACTATGTGATTATTAGGGAAGTGATCTAATACTCTTCTCACTAAATTCCTCTGAGACTTGGTTTCAGATAAGAACAGGATATCCGGTTAATAATGTTCTTAAATGTTGCTGAGTAGTTTTCCTACCACACCCTTGAGTGTTCCAAGCTATGATTTTCATTACTAAGATAAAGAGAAGTATATTTAGGCTCTAAAAGACCCTTTAGGAGGATACCCGACCTACTACCTATAGTAAGCAGAAACCTTAAATGCAAGACTAAACTAAAAGGAACTACCGTCAGCAGGGAATATAAAGAATTTATAGGGCCAAAAATAAGACTCCCTAAGTTAGCTGAACCAAAGCACCCACCAGAAAGCCACAAAAACTGAAACTGATGTAAATTCTAAACTACCCCCCACAGCTAATGAATTGTGGAGCAGTAATGCAGAGCAAAGATCAAGAAAATAACACCCTGAAACTGATGTTCTTTAGAATTGCTGCACTTAAGTAGACTAGTAGGCCAAAAATAAAAGCAGCTCAACTCGCAAAAAATTGAGCTCTTAAAGCAGAAGGTATGCAGATATTTCGTTTATCAAGACCATGATGGTATGCAAAAAATTGCTGCACTTTAGAATTTTCGCAAAAAATTGAGCTCTTAAATAAAGGAAATCCTCCTAATGTTTTATTCGTTTATTTATTTGTTTTTGAAGGGCTTTAATGTTTCCCAGTATGTTAACATAGATATTTCTTCTACGCTTCCTCCTTCAAACTTCTCTCCGCCTCCGATCTTTCTCATTAAACAACAAAGCCAATCACAGATTATATATCAAGACCATGATGATATATCCCGATGCAAAATTTTCTTTCGATCTGATAATGATTTTATTTGATCTTCTGAGATGCATACAAAGTTTTCATTGGCATATCTATGGTTAGTAATCATCTTATGAGATATTTTTTATTTAATTTGATGTTGGGTACTTCTGTGTTTGCAGAATTTGTATACCAACAATGGTGAATTTAATCTTAACTTCGATCCACAACAAGGTAATACTGTTTTATTTATTATTATTTGATTCTTTTTTTTTTGGGTAGAAAGGTTAATATATTGAAAAAAGAAAAAGAAATCAAACATACAGAAAAAGGAACAAGCACATCAGTGCAAACAAGAGCTCAGGCTACATCCTAACTCACACCAAAATAGAGGAACTCTCTAGCATCAAGCTAAGCCAAATAAACAAAATCAACAGGCTACCCTTTCTTCTTGGCAGACTTCCTATGTCCTCTACCTAGATTGTCATTGCCCAAATCATTCTTCAAACCTAGTTTCCCAAGCTCCCTTTCCAATTTAGTCTTTTGGTATTTATCATTTATCTCGCTGAAAATGCTCATCTTTGCTTCTTTTGAGCACCCACTATCGGCTCCTAACATAACTGAAAAATTTAACAAATTTTCCACATGTTGAGTGCTAGTCCTTGGTATCCTGTTTGGGATAACATCCAGAGATTTGGTCTTCACTAATTCCATATCATCACTTAAAGGGTCCATATCTTCATTACTATTTCCGATGACAATAGAATCTTCAATACCACGAGAAACGCTAGACTCTGGAACTTCCTCAAATATCTCCATACCAATAGTTTCAGAATCAGAGTCAAGTACACTATAAGTATTCAAAACTTGTGTATTCTTCATTGTCTTGTTTCCTTTTTTCCCAGCTTTTGTCTTCTTTGGATTTTCCCAAATTCTATCAGACTCCATCTCCCCTGTTTGTTCTCTTTCAAGCACCGGGACCTCACTTGTAGCATGTGTTTCAACCACCATTTCAAGCACCGGGACCTCACTTGTGGCCTGTGTTTCAACCACCATAGGGATTTGAGCAACTACAGTTGGAACTTCAACTTTATCACTTGTGTTCACAATCAAATCTACATTGTTTTCAACAACTACAATTTCAGAATTGACTGGAGTTGAAATCAGAGGCACTGACATATCCTTAGGCTTAGGAATTAAACTACATTTGGCATCTGAATGCCCAAAAGTCTTGCAATGGGAACAAACATTAGGACGCCATGGGTACTCTGCCTTCACTACCAGTTTTACATTATCCACTAGAATAGGTAAATCTTCTGGAAATTCACAATCAGCTGCAACTTCAACCAAAATCCTTGCGTAAGACATTCTGGTCTTCAACGTTGTTGGAGTATCAGTCATGATTGGAGTGCCAACGATACTTGCAATCCTAGATAACCCCAATTCATTCCAAAGGTAAAGAGGAACCAGCCTAAGATTCATCCACACCAGAACTGAGGTAATAACATCAATATTTTGCTCAAGAGCAATAGACCAGGGTCGAATTAGAAAGAGTTTCTTAGTTATGAAAACTGAACCCAATTCTAAAACTTTAATCCTGTCTTCTTCTTGAGCAAATTTGAACAAAAAATCTTGTTCACCATGAATAGTCATGGAGAAATCTCCTTTCAACTTCCACTGAGCAATTAAACTTTCTTTCACAAAGGGAAATTGGATTTTCTTTCCAACAAAATACCCTACTACATAAGCTTCACAATCAGAAAAGTGAGTTTTGAGTTCACCTGAATTAAAAACAGCTGTAGATACTCCATCGATTTGCTTTGCTGCATCAAAAGCAAGCTTGGTAGAGAGGTTTGCCTTAATATTGCTGCTACCTAAACATCCAGAATAGCTTAAAACTTTCTGAGATTGATTCGAATTCGAGGTAGATTGTGGATCTGAAAATGGATTAGGTTTAGTTCTATTAGCCCCCAATAACGGTGGAAAATCTCCAAACCCAATGTTAATCTCAGCTAAAGAAGCAGGATTAGGTGAATCTGCAATCGAAATAGAGCAACAAGGAGGAAAGGCAGAAGAATCATGGCCTGCAGCCATGGAAAAACTCGGAAGAAAAAATCGCCTCTAAGTCTCTAGCCACGTCATCAGACGATGAGAGAGAAGAAAATGACTGAAAATAGTTTCTAGTAACATAACTGTTATTATTTGATTCTTGATATAGATTTAGAAATTGTGCTGGAGAATTAAGTGGATTCGACGGAATTTATGTTTTTAGTCTTCACTCCTTTTTGTGATTCATTACAAGATTTGGGTACTATAAAGACGATGATTAACATCCATGCTAATTTTGAGATTCTGCTTTAATGAATTAAACCTTTTGCTCCTCCTGGAATTTTAAGGGAAATTAATTAACTCGCTGTAAAACTAGAGTCTCTGTGATTTCACAGAGGATGTGACTCTTTTCTTGCAAGGTAAACTTAAATTGTCCAGTGCTTATTTAGTCTGATTGGCAATTGTATCCCTAATTCTGTAAAGACTAAAAACATAAATTCGGGATGTTAATCATCGTCTTTATATGTATCCCTAATTCTGTAAACTGTCAATTCGGGATAACAACCAACTATTTCTTTCTACAAATTAAAGTAGTGGTCTACACAATTGCAGATATGCAACCAAAGCTATTTTTCACACCTTTCCTAATTAGTACATCAAAACTTGGCCCAACAAAAATAGGCTGTCAAAAAAAACGTTTTTTGGGCTTTGGGGGTGGCTTGAGCTAGGGGAAGCCTGCCCGTAGTTCCGCCCCTGGCAGTATGTTATTTTTTTCCAATTCATGTATGCAAGTTTCATTGTTAATCTCTTCAATCTATTCATGTATAGAAGTTTCATTGAAGGGGTGACTAATTGCTTTAGTCTGACTGCTAGACTGGCCAAATATTATACAAATCCTTTAATGTGTGCTCTAAAGTGAATACACCATGTTTGTGGGAGTAATAGTGTTATTTTGTTGATTCTTTATATAGGGGAAATGCAAATCCTTGATAAAAATTATTTGCGAAATGGAATCTAGGAAGTTGCAGGATGGGATGATGATTAATCAATAAAGCTTAGCCAAATTTCTTGGATACTCATTGATGATGCTGAACCTAGCATATATTTATTGTCATGAACTATATTTTAGGTGAAAGTTGATCAATTGAGTCATACGGTGTTACAGTAAAAGATTCATAAACATTCCTCTTTTTGTGTTTCTGATTTGAGAGTATCCTCATGTTAGGTGATTATCTATTATGGTGTTTAAAAAGATCAACTGTATTACCTAACAAAGCCTAGCTATGTCATTACAACTAATTCATAGATTTCATGTGAAGGTAATCAAGTACGGCACATTTTTGGCACACTTGGTTTATTTCATTGCAGAGATAGGGGCATCTTATACTTTACACTCATGTGGTGAAGTCTGGGTTAGTTTCCTATTCCAAGGTAACATCAACAATATATGCTCCATGTAAAAGGGTAGTCATGTTGTGGCTAAAGTTATGTTTGAGAAAAAGCCACTAAACACATTATGCTTGCACATGAGAAAGCAAGATGTCCTAAACAGATATATTTCCGTAAAGTTTGTTGTAAACCTGGATTGTTTCCAGTCGGTTTTTGGGGTCGTGGTTAGAGAAAATAAATCCCTGCGTGACATTTTGGGGTGATAATTGTAAGCCATTTCTTCTATGCATGAGAGTATTGGGGTGGCGGTGGTGGTTAAAGTATGATGCGAACAAACCTATAAAACTCATATGACATAGTGGAAACAAGATATGGCATGATGATGGACATCAATCAAGTTAATTAAGTTAAGATAGGTTATCTGAACTTGGTTAGAGTTCATAATTTTTATTTTTCCGATCGACTATGTTTCCTCTTTTGAATTTACTCAAGGATTCGAATTCATGTATGTCATACAGAAAGGGAAAACAACTCCGTTTAAAGAAATATTTTTGGCTATAAACTCAAGAGTTATTTCCTGCTACATTTCACATTTCTATGTTGTCATGCATGAAAATCTTATCTTTATGGGCATCAAAATAGAAAAACTTACTTTTGCAGAGAAGGTAAAAATACTTATGAGGCATGTGGGTTGAACTTTACTGTACATGCACAGACTAAATAAGAATACTGACAGATGTACAATTTGTGAGACCAAAATAAAGACGCAAAGGCTTAGACAAATAGTGAAATAAATACATAAGGCCGACAAAAAACACCTCACATATTTTCTGCGAAAATAAAAGGGAAAAATAAATAATCTTCGGATGTTTTTTATATTTGACGGGTCGAGGCGACACCAAATTATAAATACATTTTCACGGGGCGGGGTGAAGCCCGCGCACTCCAAATCAAAAATACGGTTTAAAGAAAATGCCCGGTGCGTAGCATGGGCACTAATCTAGTATCAATAAAGAAGCGGACGTGCCTATCTTAATGGACGCCTGGTGCTTGCCATTCCTAAAATGTGCCATAAAAAACTAGCAAGTCAGATTACATGAAGCATCTACCTAAAAACGAATGAGAACATCAACTTACCAAAGGTACATCAACTCCTCCTTTTTTTTGCTAGATAAGCAACAACTATATGACAAATTTCCCAGTTTCAAAGCTCTCATTAACTGTTCATAAGAAACCCCAAAGGATACACTGATTCAGTGGTTGATAACAGGACTTCGAATGCTAACACACACACACACAGAAACCGCAAAACCTCAGCTCACCGCAAGATTAGAGTTTTCTTTTTTATTCTAGATTTCACAGCTGAGTAGTGGATGAGTAGATTAGAATTTGGTGTCACTTATGTTCGAATTTGGTGTCACTCATGTTGGATCCATTTCATGGATTCACTTATGTTCGATCCTTTTCTTATAGGTAGTTAATCTTTTAAGCACGAATGAAGCATTTTTGGAACATTTTTTTATCTAGGTGAATTGTTGTAATTCTACTTATTCAATACTATTTGCTTTCATTGATGTCTACCAATTTTCTGAACAATTCCTCTTCACTTTTTTTCAACTAATATTATAACCCATCTGTTGAGGTGGGTTAATTTGTGCCAATACAGAGTAATCAGATATTTATGTAATTCGTAGTCTATGATAATCCTTTTGGAGTCTGTAGCCGCTGTGTGGCTTAAACTTTGTTTCGACTTATTATCGACATTATAGCACAAATCTATCATTCTCAAAAAATCTACATTCGTGATCTAGAATTTGCTCAGTGACCAAAATAAAGGCCCGGTCGCCAGAATCTTCCACATGACCCAATTTTCTTTTAGTGATCAGTCTGACTACAACTCAAGGTTTAAACCTGATTAAGCTAATGACCAAGTTGACATGCACTCAGATTAGCTTACAAGCAATAAGCTGAAAACTTGTAGATTAAAGTAAGATGACACTGGCTGGGATGGCTTGGCAGTACAACTCTTGGGAAAGCCTATGGATTAAAATATATGTTGCTGCTAGCTGAAAATTCTATGAGATAAAAAAAGAGGAGACTGGAGAGATTTCATGCTATTCCCATTGATCCCCATGAAACAAGAAAAGAGAAAGGGTCTAATTGGAAGAAAAAAAAAAACCACACTATTTGCTTCAAAGCTGCACTGGAATTGTCCATAACATTCCCAACCTCACTTGCCTTGTATTTTTGGCCGTATAAGTACCAGAATTTGATTTTAACGTGTACACATATACTGCATGATCCCGTGTTAGACATACCAACTTGTAATCAGTAATGCTGCTATCATAACCAAAACCAAACCCATCCGTTATGATCCAGCCTTTTGGTAGTATAATTTCCTTGTATTCATTGGTTGCTGGGTTCCATAGAATCACTGTATCAGTGAAAGCGGCCCCTAAACAAAGCAAGCCATTACAAGATCCCAAAATACTCATCTGAAGACTTCCAATTCCATAATTTTGATCACTGGATTATCCATTAGAACAATTGCGTCAGACTTGTTTGATGCCGACGCTGTTAACAATGATGCATAAGCTACGGAATAAAACATATCTCCATCACCCCAGATGTTAGCATCTTTGATCATAATTCTAGTTTTGTTGTTAAGACTGAGGTGATCGTTGACAAATTTAGGATTACAAATTAATCCATTCCATCTCTTGCATACGGATTTCAAACGTCCGATGGATTTCACTGGTAACCTTAGTATAATCTCTCCCTGTATCTCTTCGGGAATGCTTGACATTCATGCCTCTTACTTCTTCTTTGCTAGCTCGTTGGGAAGTTAGGGATTGAAGATTTCCTGTGAATGTGCGATTTGGTTTTGTTCCCTGGTTAACATGGTTTATATATGGTGTACGTGGGCGCCAATCCGTCCCAATCAACCCGCAATTGGACGACTAGACACCCAACCCGCTTCCGGATGGATTGGATATGTATCCATATTTTAAAACCCATCAAATATTAGATCGCGGATGCATGTTTAGAAATCCATTGGACACCCGTACCCACTCAGCTAAGGGTGTTTTTAGAATTTGCTTTCATTGTTGTCTACCAATTTTCTGAACGATTCTTCTTCATTTTTTCCAACAAACTAGATTTTATGCCCGTGCTACGCAACGGGCAGCTCCACAAACCATCCTCCGCCACCTTTGTAATCACCTATGAATAGTTTAGTTGAATACCAAAGCACTATTTAGATTTCCATAAAAATGAGAAAAACGTTGCTGCATAACCCAAGAACATTGTTGAATAAGTAAATAAACATGACACCATATTTTTGATGGTGTGATATGGCTTCTCCATGCCACATCGCTAAGAGTTTTTGATTTGGGGTGGCTCGGCTACGCCTCGCTCCGTCCCGATGCATCTTTAATTTGGTGTCGTGGGATTTTCCCATCCCCGCCGCGATGCAGTTTTATTTGGTATGGCTCGGCGTTGTTTCACCCCGTCACTTAGGTATCCCACGACTTTTTGGTTGCCATTTCTGTTTTGAATTTGTTGATAACTTCAACATGGACTTGATTTAAGACATTGAAACAAAAACAAATAATCAGGTGACAATCACACCTTCGTTAAACTAAACTCAATACAAATCCTGCAAGTCATATATCGATTGAATAAGTAATGTGTTGTAGAATTGTAAAGTCTGTTGGGAATATCAAGAAATGAAAAAAGAGAAATCCATTCCAAACTCCAAAAACATTTGAATCCAAAATGATTGGATAGGGCACTTGATGAAGCCAAAAAAAACGATCAATAAATAATCTGAATAAGCAAGAAAAATCTAACAATAAAATTCTAGGATTTCTGTTTATATACCTTTTTCTTGTATTCCTCCTCATCATCTTCTGATTATGCTTTTCTTCCTAAACCCCGAAACAAAAACTTCACCAAAAATACAAAAAAGTATAATAGCTACAAAACTACAAAAGAGTTGTGAAAGTAGAACAAAAATTAAATAGGGTTTAGAATCTTAAAAACCCACAATGGAAGTTTAATTGCCCAAATATTAAGACTGGTTCATTTTCACAGTATCTTCATAAGCTTCCTCCCATACTGTGCAGCGGAAATTGTTAAATATTGGAGACTAAATTCCTCATAGGAATAGATTTTATAGGCAGTTAATTAAACTAAACAAACTGAACGTAATAGAACACAAAGAAACAACAAAATGCCGTAAAGTCCATAAATTGTTGTGATTCAGAATAGATAAAAGATTTGTGTAGTGCAAACTGAAGAGAACATTTATTTATTTTCTTTTGTGCGTCTCTTCCCAAGATTCCTCCAAGATTTACCTATCAATTCAATTTTACAAAATCTACTAATTAAGATATTCAGCTTTAATTTTCAAATAAGTCTTAAAGACTTAACCACGACTGTGGTTTGTTTACGTTGAAAGTTTAACTCTGCATCAGCGAATAGATTATCTCCTAACCCTTATTTGCTAAGAGAAAATCTGGACAACCAAAACTTAAAAACAAAAAAATGCACAAATCGATCGAAGAGTAATGAAAATCTTAATAGCTATGTTTAAATGATTTGTGTACCTTGTATACAAAGCCAAAACCTCCTTAGCGAAGCTTATTATTAGCAGTAACCAAATTCTTAGCGGCAACTCCTATTGTACTGAAGATGAACTGAACGGATTCGTTACTCAAAACCCTTCCTAGAAACAACCTGTTAACAAAAAAAAAATACAATTCTCACACGCCAGCACAATAAGCATCAAATATGGAAATACTATTTTATTACATGCTATTTTGTTTTATCTTTTTTTTTTTTTTTTGAAAGGAGAGGGGTTAAGGAGACCCCAACCAACAAGAAGGAAAAAAAACAAAAAGAAAAAACAAAGAAAGACAGAGTTAAGAAACCAAAAACCTCAAAACAACTCCATAATGGAGGAAACAATAAAATTAAACTCAAATTGTTTCTACTATAGACTTTCCCCTCAGCATCTTCTTGGATGATCTTCTTCAAATCTTCTGCGAAAGAGATTGGAATAATCTCCACAAACTCTCCACTAGGCCGATAGCTCGCAATATGATCTGCGGCTCTATTTGCTTCACATAGCGTATGCTCAGCATTGCAAGACTGGAGCTGACTACGTAATCTTCTTATAGACTCCCAAACATGATGACAAGTCCAAGGCGGCTTAGGGTTACTCTTTGAAAGATAAGAGACAACAGTTTTTGAGTCGAACGTAAGGAAACTTCCTGTGACCATTTTGAACAGCAAGTTTTAGGCCTGCTTCTACCCCTTGAAGTTCATGTAAGGTAATAGTACCTGGGTTTGCACTGCCAGTCACCGCACTCGTTGGAGTACCCGTCTCATCTCTGATGATTGCTCCAAACCCAGCCCCGTTGTCATTCAAAGCTCCATCCGTGTTAACAGCAACCTCGCCAGGACTTGGTTTTCTCCAAGCTGTAAAAATCTTATTCATGAGAATAAACCTTGGGCATAACCCCCATTGCACTGACAGGCTCCTAATATTATCATTATCAGGCATAGCAGTGTCAGTTGAGCAAAGCTTATTCCTAACATCAGCACATATGAGATGGATCAACGTCTCTGCAGGAATAGATTTTTGAATGAAAATTCTTCTGTTCCTTTCACCCCAAACATGATAGATACACGCATTAAACGCCAGCTTCCTCAAGACTCCAACAGACTTGTTACCCGTGATGTTGGTCACACACCAATTAATCTGCGCATCCCAGTCTTGTTGTCTCGAAGCCCTTAATCCAAGTAAAGGATACAATTTTTCCCAGATCCGCACTGAGTACGAGCAATGAAACAGCAAGTGCAAATCATCCTCTAGCATTTTTTTACACAGAACGCAAACCGGGTCCACTTCCATGCCCCAAGAAAGAAGTTTAAATCTTGTTTTTAATTCTCTATGAAGAGAAACCCAAACAATAAAATAGTGCTTTGGTATGCAGTTAGAAAACCAAACCAGAGACTTCCATTTAACCTTGGTGGCTTGACTTCTGAGAGCATTATAGGTATCTTTGAGCTTAAAGTCTCCAGAGCACCCAGCTGTCCACACCACTCTATCCTCCATCAGTCGGTCTGTTTTTATGTTGAGAATGTCTATGTACTGATTACCCAGAAAATTCAACATGTTCGGAGAAATACTCCATTCTCCATTGCGAATCAGACTACTCACAGAGGCTTCCAAATGATGAGCAGAGTCATACTTAAGGTGAGGGGGGAAGATACTACTAAGGTCACCTTGAGGAAGCCATCTATCCTTCCAAAGTTTGGTACTCTCTCCATTACCTATTAGGTGCAAGAAAAAAGAGCTAGCCACCTCTCTGTGCTCCAGAATGCGCCTCCAGCACCAAGAAGAATCCGTCGGAGTCTTGATATGCCAAAAGTCCTTATCCCTTATCAAATTCATTTTGACCCACTCAACCCAAATTGTAGGCTTATTAGACACAATATCCCAAATATGACGAAGATTGGAAGCAATATTAGTAGTTTCAATGCATCTAATGCCCAAGCCACCTTCACTATAAGGAAGACAAGCGATTGGCCATTGAACAACAAGTTTTTTATAATTTAAATCACTACCAGACCAAAGGAACTTTCGAAAAATTGTGTTGATAAGATTTACCGTCTTCTTAGGAAGGACAAAACAAGAAATCCAGTAAATGAGCATGCTACTCAATATGACTTTAATAAGAAGGACCCTACCAGCAAAGGACAGGTTCCTAGATTTCCACGATTTTATTCTAGTGATGATGTGGTCGACTAGAGGAGAGCAGTCCAAATGAGAAAGTCTAGTAGAAAGAAGTGGTAGACCAAGGTATCTTACCGGCAGAGTGCCGACTTCGAACCCCAATACCGCTTTAATACCGTAGGCCGTCGTATCGTCCACTGATGACATGAAGATGTTACTCTTTGAGTTGTTAACAACCAATCCAGTCCTGTTGGAGAAGGTTGTTAGAGTATCAGCTAATGCCCTTGCTGAATGGCCATCCCCCTTCATGAAAACCAATAAGTCATCTGCAAAACAAAGATGCGTGATAACTGGATTTTTGCATCTGGGATAAAGAGAAATGAGCCCCCGATTGACCTGATTCAGCATAAGTGAACTAAACACTTCCATGACAATAACAAAAAGATAAGGCGACAACGGGAAACCCTGCCTAATACCCCTCTTCCCCTCAATATAGCCATAAGCAGTCCCATTTACCATGATGAAGAATTTTGGAGCAGTGATACACATGCTGATCCAATTAATAAACTTCATCGGAATACCAAACTTCTTCAGCGTAATAAGCAAAGCATCCCATCTAATGCAGTCATACGATTTTCTCAAATCAATCTTCAGAGCACACTTAGGAGCTCCATTGTTCCTGTGATAATTCCTCAACAGTTCATGAGCTAGCATTATATTGTCTTGGATAGATCTCCCAGAAATAAAAGATGACTGGCAAGGACTAACCAACTTCTTCATCACATTCTTAATCCTTATAGTTAGAATCTTTGTAATACATTTATACATTACATTACAACATGCAATCGGCCTGAAATCATTTAAGGTTGTTGCATTATTAGTTTTAGGTATCAAGGAAATTAAAGTTGCGTTTACCTCTCCTAGGAGCTTAGAACTTGAAAAACAGCTCTTGACTGCCTTAATGAAGTCCGCACCAATGATTTGCCAGCAATGTTTAAAAAAGTGAGAAGAGAACCCGTCCGGATCAGGAGCTTTGTCCGAATCAATGGTGGACAAGGCTAAGATAATTTCATTAGAGTTGACCGGTTTTGACAGAACATCAGCCTCCTCCAATGAAACATGGTTCCTTAGCTCAATTTCTTCCCATGACGAAGGATCAAAAGGGGTAGCATAATTACTGCCAAAAAGAGCTGTGTAGAAAAACACACAATCCTTAGCAATATCGGCATCAATAGTTAATTTTGAACTTTCAGAATCGTAAAGGTCCATGATCCTGTTTCTCGCTCTTCTCTCCACAATTGACTTGTGAAAAAAAGGAGTATTGCTGTCTCCTAGCTTCAGCCACTGAACCCTCGATTGTTGCTTCTTCATTGATTCCTCATAACGCATCTTCTTTGCATAGTCTTGTACTGCTTCCCTCTCAATGGAGATATTCACAGGACAAGCCGTGTTCACCTGAAGGGCTTTTTGAACAGTGTCAAGAAGAGTCTTAGCTGCATCCACCTGAGCCGCATAATTAGTAAACCTACTCTTCCGCCAAGGAATAAGAAGCTTCTTGACATTCTTTAATTTGGAGACGAATTGAAACATCGGGGTACCATGGACCTCTAAATTCCAAGCATGATTAACGACACCCACGAAATCGCCTTCATCAGCCTAAGTATTAAAGTATCTAAAAGCCTTCGGACCGGAACCTCTACCTTGGAAAACGTTTAAAATCATTGGCGAGTGATCAGAGATTCCACTAGTCAAAAAGTCCGTAGAAGAATCAGGAAACAGATCGAGCCATTGAAGATTTATAAGAACTCAGTCTAACTTTGAAGTAATTCTTGAGGCAGCATCTTGGTTGTTGGACCAAGTGTAGAAGCAACCCACAAAAGGGCAATCAAACAGCTGGGCATCTTGTAAGCAACCTTGAAAGCCACTAAGAGAGGACGGCTCCATATTATTCCCCCCAAATGTTTCATTGGTGTACAGACAAGCATTGAAGTCTCCTAAAATACACCACGGTAGGCCATTTGACGAGGAAAATCTGGAAATAGTGTTCCAAAGGTCTTCCCTCTTATCTTCAGCATTGTGACCATAAACAACAGTGAGAATAAACCAAGGACCATTCTTAACTAAAACTCTAGCAAAAATACATTGTTCCGAACTAAACAAATGATGAACCGTCGCCCAATTTGAATCCCACATAAGCCAAACACGCCCAAGATGATGATATTCATAATTGTCTAAATAAGACCAAGTAGGTTGGATGTTATTCCTAACCATACTTTTATTACCAGCCTGCACCCGAGTCTCAACCAACCCACAAATCTTGATGTTTTGACTATTAATAAGATTTCTAACCTCCACCTGCTTGAGAGGGTCATTAAGCCCTCTAGTATTCCATGCTCCTAAATTAATCATGGATAACTAGTCGTGAAGGGGTCTGTCTAATCCGACCATCTTTTTTAAGGTCAGTACTTCTAACACCCATAAGAGAACCGCTCACATTTTTGTTTGCATAATCTTTAGAACTATTCATGCCCAAATCTCTAGTTTGTTCAAAAACTTTACCCGATGAAGTAGAGCCAACCTCGCTAGTATTTGTGATATTTTTTCCAGCTAGTGTATCTCTTACCATGTCCTCAGTTTCAGCATCTTCAAGCAGTGGGGCGAAAGAATTCTGTAGCGTTTGTAACATTCCAGGATCTTCATAATTCCTTTCCGGCTCGAAACCTGGGGGGAACATTGGATAATCCTGGACTGCCAAAACAGGTTCCTTAAACGTTGTGTCTATTCCTGTCTTCAAAAGCTTTCTTTTGTGATTTACAACTGACCAATCTTCCTCAGTTCTTGGAGGCACCTGAGTCGTATCGTATTTTATGCACGCATAAGCTGTGCTGGCCTTCTCTTTTAGTTTTGGAATATAGTTCACTGCAGTTGTTGTTTGTGTAGCTCTTTTTGGGAAGTTTGTTTCGTTGTGGCAAAACGTCAAACACCCAGAGCACTGTGGTGGTTTCCACACATAATCCACTGTAACAGTGCACTCCTTTCCATTCTCGAAGACAACCGGAATATTTTTTTTTAGCTCACTTTTTGGATTGATCTCCACACAAACTCTCGCATATGCCATCCTTCTTCGAGTAGCCGTTGGTCCATCCAAGAGTAATGGTTTTCCAACAACACTAGCAATCACACTAAGTCCTTCAGGGTTAAAATTATGAAGAGGCACTCCTCTTATAGTCATCCAAATTGGAATCGTTTTGATTGATTCCAGTTCATTTTCAATAAAGGGTTTCCATTCACGAACCAGGAAAGGGCTACCCGAAATAAAAACTGGTCCATGTTCTAGAGCTAATAGATGATCTTCTTCGAAAGAAAATTTTATAATGTAAGCTTTTTCACCATGGAGGGTCATTGACAGATTACCTTTAATTATCCAAGCTTTTTCGATTGAGTTCTTGACATAGTTGAATGGAAATTTACGTCCTACAAATCCTCCGACGACCAGCTTTTCATAATTCACCATGTGATTTTCAATATCACTGTCTTTGATTGCCGCAACCGTTCTTACATTCAACTCTGAAGTTGGCCGATAGCACAATCCAGCTGATGAACTTAACGAAACTTGTTTAGATCGGCCGGCTACATCACGAAAATTGGGGATCGGGGTGCCCATGTTTTCGTATTGGAGATTTGATTGGTTGTTTGAGGTTGTTTCAGTATTGAAGTAATCAGATCCAGATGTAATTCCCGGATCCAGTTGAAGATGATTTTGATTCATAGTGAAACTTTGAGATCCCAATCTCTTTTGATTTTGGTCAAAATCGCTAGGCCAAAGTCAATGAGAGAGAAACTTTGAGATCCCAATCTTTGTTTGCATAATCTTTAGAACTATTCATGCCCAAATCTCTAGTTTGTTCAAAAACCTTACCCGATGAAGTAGAGCTTGTTTTATCAATGAACTACAAAGCATGCTTGTATATACACCAGATATGTTAGGCTAAAGATGCATCGAAATCAAACATATATTGAAGGATGAGTAGTAATTAGGTTTCCTGTAGCTCTTTTCCCCACACACTGCAATGGAATTATCCGTAATTCACCACTTAAGATTCCAAAATCCTACAATTTTGGGTCTGTAATTATTGACTCCATGAAGACCACCAATCCAGTCATTTACCTGCACAGTTGGATGATAATATATTTATGTTCCCGCATCAATTCAAATGTCAGAGTTCAACTGAACTCGACGATACATGTAGTCACGCATCAAAAAACTTGATCTTCAAAGACCATACCATTTACAATTCAGTGTCAAAATCATTTCTGAAGACATTCAAGCTTGTGTAACTGATGGCACAGAAAGTTGTTTAATAATGGACATAAATGATGTAACAAATTAATCTTATTAGCTCTATTACTTACCCCAGTGCGTACATATCGAGAAACAGTGAATCTTCATATTATTGAAGAGAGATATTCAATTATAGAGTTTGACATCTTACACAATTTTAAAGACAATCATATGGCCGTAATAATATAACAGCCAGACATAGAATTATTACAACACAAGTCAAGTCAACATTGACTAGTTGACTTGACACAGATTATTCACACACTCGCTGTTTACATGTTTATATCTCTAATACCCCCCCTGCAATTTGATACTGAAAAACACAGAAACATATTTACAAACAATAAACAAACAAAACACTAAGAAGAAATATCTGCAATCTGGACTGTAGAAGTAGCTGAAGAAGAACCCAATAGTCTATCCAAAATTATGGAAAAAGTAGGATAGCATAAGTCGTTTATAAAAATGTCTGCCAACTGATCTTCTGAGGAAATGTGCTGGAGTTGTAAAAAGACTTCTTCAACAAGCTCCCTAACATTGTGATATTAAATTTCTGTATACTTGGTCCTGGCATGAAAAACAAGATTAGAAGCCAAGGATAAAGCACTTGTATTATCACACAATAACAACACATTCTTAACAAGAATCTGTAAATCATTCATAGAATATGTGAACCATTTTAACTCAGCAACAGCTACTGAAAGACACTTATATTCAGCTTCTGCAGAGGACCTAGACACTGTAGGTTGCTTTTTAGATGACCAAGAAACCAAATTTGATCATAGAAAAACAACAAAACCTGAAGTAGATCTTCTTGTATCTGGGCACCTTGCCCAATCTGAATCAGTATAAGCTTTGAGACTTGTAATATCACTCTTTATTAAAGTAATTCTCATTCCAACTATACCTTTCAAATACCTTAAAATCCTCTTAACAAGCTATAAGTGCATATCAGAAGTTGAATTCATAAACTGGGAATCATAATTCACCCCAAAGGAAATGTCAGGCCTTGTAATAGTTAAATATTGTAGAGCACCTACAAGTGTCCTGTAATAACTAGGATTATCAAGCTTTACACAATTATGAATAAAAAGTCTACCTTCCTTAACAACTGGTGTATCGCATGGTTTACAATCTAATAAGTTTGCTTTTTCCAATAACTCTAATGTGTATTTCTTTTGTGTCAACAAGATGGAGTTATTATCTCAAACAACTTCAATTCCCAGAAAATATGCTAAATCCCCTAACTTTTTCATTGCAAACTCTTCCTTCAAAGATGTAATAAGATCAGTAATCAACATAGAAGAATTACCAGTTAACAATATATCATCCACATATAATAGCAGAATAAGAATACCACTTGAAGAAACCTTAACAAATATAGAATTATCTGAAAAAAAACTTCTTGAAACCACAATGAATAAGAAAAGATCTAAATCTGTGAAATCAAGCTCTTGGAGCCCACATAAACTCTTTTTAAGTTGACACACATAATGAGATGGATAATCAGGATTAAGAAAACCTTGTGGTTGAGACATATACACATCCTCATCTAAATATCCATGCAAAAAAAACATTACTCACATCCATATGTTTTACATGATAATTATAATGAAGAGCTAAACAAAGAACCACTCTAACTGTTGTAGATTTCACAACTGGACTTAAAGTTTCATTAAAATCAATCCCATCATGTTTATTATTCCCCTGAGCCACTAATCTAGAATTTAATCTATCAATTGAACCATCAGGCTTCTGTTTGATTTTATACACCCATTTGCAACCTAATATGTTCATGTCAGGTTCAGGTGCAACATATTTCCAAGTATCATTATTCCTCAAGGAAGTATATTCTTCTTTCATAGATACTTGCCACTTTGGATTTTCATTGCTTCCTTAAAGGTCTTTGGCTTAGTTAAAGTAGTCAATAAAGTTGTGTAATTTGAAGAAATAGGATGTTTAACTGACAGATAAATTACATGATCTGGAAAAAATTTGGGCTTTGAAATACCTTTTTGAGACCTAGTGACCATTGTACTAGTAGGAACAACTTCAGTACTAAGGTAAAAAAGAAGAAACAGTTTTAAGAGAATGTACAACATCTGAAGAATTAGACAAAGAAGTATGATAAAATTCATTTTCAGAAAAAACAACATGGCGTGAAACATAATACTTTTTATTAAAAGGATTGTAGCATCTTTATCCCTTATGAAGTGGACTATAACCAATGAAAATACATTTAACATACTTGGGAGAAAGTTTATCTGCTCTTGAATGAGCAAGATGAGGGTAACAAACTATTCAAAAAGTTTGAAGAAAACTATAATCAGGAGGAACACCAAATAAAACTTCAAATGGAGATTTAAAATTTAGAAATTTAGTAGGAGTTATATTAATGATATAAGAATTAGTACAAAAAGCATCATACCAGAACTCTTTAGGACAAGAAGCATTAAACAAAATGATATTACCCATTTCAGTAATATGCCTATGTTTACGTTCTGCCAAACCATTTTGTTTTGGTATGGAACTTACGTCTACATATACACTTCTATTTAATGATTTATCTATTGCCTTAATAAATGAAGAGAAAAACATCATATTATGCTCACATTCACTAATTAATGTTTTTCATTTTCTGCTGAGCAATTTTAATTTGCAGTTTATGTTATTTAATCCTTATATTTTCAGTTTCCTTACCCAGTTAATCTGTAGTTATCAAATGTATTAGCTGTATGTGATAGGGATTTAGAATAATGGGGTTTTGTATAAAAAATTAACACAATCTCATAATTGGGGGTTTTGGTTCTGGAAAGAAGTCAAGGTGGCAGAAATTTGGGGGGTTGTGAATAAGCAATCCTGAACATGTTTACTTCATTATTAAGGTATATTTTCATTGATTTATTGGGTTCAGAAATCTAAATAGCTAGTGTAAGTGTGTAACAAACAAATTTCTGGAATTGTGGAGATAACAATGCTTTAGTGAGAAATTTGCCAGTTGATGAAGTCTTTTTTTGTGTTAGTCTTCTAATGGTAGTGTTCTCGAGTCTTCACGCTTCTTTAAATACATTGAGGACTTGCTTCTTGGATTGCTAGCTTCTCAAAGATGATTTGCAGAAGTAGTTGATGTAATTTCTTCAACAAAGTGCCAAGATGTAGATACATTACCAGAAGTGAACAAAATTCTAATTGTGGTATGCCTTATGTAGATCATAATATCATCCAAATTCCTAAGGGGTTCTTATGTTAACTTAGTCTAACAAAATGACCTAGTTAATGGTGGGAATCCACCAAATAACCAAAATTGGATATAACTCCCACTTGGATGACCACCATGTTGAATAATTTGTCTTAGTAAAACCCAATGGGAAAAAATTTGGACAAAGGAAAAAGAGCACAATATCAACATTTTGAATTAAACGTCAGGGAGATGCTGCCTCGTTAAAACCTTGTCAAGGAAACCACATGGGACCAAACTTGAATGAAGGAAAAAGTGTACAACTTTTGACGTAAATATTAATACTAACCCAACTATATGAGTTATACAGAAGACAAGCATCAAAAAAACAACTCAAGTCCATCTTAAATAAGAGTTTAAGCTAACATAATTCTAACTGCAGATTTAAGGGGAAAAAAATTAGAATATATGCAGCTAAAGCGTGGATTTTTGTGTTTTTATGAACTCCTCAAGAGACCTATATATAAAGACGATATCATCAACTAATTAATCTGGATTTTTGGTTTGGTACCAAACTTCTAAAAACACATACAAGATTGTTAAACCTTACATAATCAAGTCAAGTGGCTGCCTGAATATAATTTGAATCCTCAAAAGAATACAAATTTGAATATGTTCTCCAAGCAAATAACTTGTGTGAATGCAATACGAGTCCTTCAAGAATACCACGAAAAATGCATCATATAGGGAGATGATATATTATTTAACCGATCCTCTGGTCTGAACTTATAACCCTCAATCGCTCTTAAAACGACTTATTTCTCTTAATACATAATACGACTACACCAACCTTTAAGTGTTAAGTCTTGGATCCAAAATCGCGTTAATCAAGAAATTAATCCAATCTAATTTGGAATATATGCCAACCAATCACATTGTCGATATTCCCCTGCAGAGGGTTTAACAACCACAATCTTTATTATTTTAGTAGCTACTGTAATATTCGACAATTGTTTTTGCTTATCACGATCTCACACAACTTCCAGTGTATGCATACTTTGAAAAATTCAAAATTTACTGGTACCAGTGCCCACGGGCGTGATAATCTCCAATTATTCAAATGCAGAGATATGAATTTTTAGAATGTGAATCGTATTATAATAGACTCCGTAGCCTATATAAAAATGATACATGCTTGCTAGATGTGATTGAGTTTGCCTTTTCAAATGACATAAGCTAGATGAAATATTTTCACGCCTAGTAAATGACAACTTTTTCGATTTGATCAAGATATGGGAGAAATGGATATAACTTTGAAGTTAATTAATACCAACGTTTGGTGATGTATAGTCTCCCCCTAATTATGGCGGAAATATTTTCATCTCATATACGAAGAAAAGTTTCGTAGAGTATTATCCGATTAATTCGAGGACATATACTCATAATAATTTCTGGATTACAAACAACTCCAGATTGGACAGTAGATTCTGATTTAAAGAGTCATAAAAGAAATTGTCCTAAAAATAAAATAAAATTATAGTCTTCTTGACATACAAAATTAATCATCAACCAAGGATTTTATTGGCTACATCCAAAAACATATAAAATGTGTAAATAAATATCCATATATTTACGTGAACTCTAAGGACAACGATCCAACGAGATAAAGATTTGGATTGAGATTATGGACACTTTATTTTCCAAAAGAAACTAAATTTTAAGATCAATTTAGTCACTACAAGGACTAATGATATATAGGCTTACAATCCGGGTGCGCACCCATTGGTCTTTTATGTCCTACCGTATTCCAACATCAAGTTGGACGGTCTCAATTTTGGAGAGTATTATCACGACGAAAAATTAAAATTGCTAAATATTTTTTAAGAATGTAGCAATTTTTATTCACTGGTACTTGGAATTATTTTAAGACATAATAGCGATATTTGTACCCAAAATTACTTTTGGGCACGAAACACGATGAATGGGTAGTTTGGTGTGAATTTGGGGTTAGGGGTCGATTTGAAGAACAAAAACAAAGACAGAGGTTTAACGTGGTTCGGCATTGTTTGCCTTCGTCCACGGACGAATCCCCTTGGGGATGATATTTTTTTGATATGTAAAATTATAGTGTATCTTTTTCCTCCTCTTGGCTACCTCCCATAATCATTTCTGCTCCCCCCTATTTATACAATTCAATATCTAATTTCAATATAAACATAAATTGCATTAACTGCTCATTCATGCCTCCATATTCAATTCTGTATGTAACAGCTGGAATTAATTCTGCATGTATGTAACTGTTGTAATCAGTACTGCATGGCTAAAACTGCTGGAATTTAATGGCTGATACTGCTGGAATTCAATGGCTGAAACTGCTGTAATTAGTTCTGCATGCCTCTATGCATGAAACTGTTTGCATGCTTCTTTGAATAATTTCTGCATATTGGCAGACGAGATTGATGATTGACAGGTACAATGGCTGGCAGTATGGATGGAGGCTGGCTGGCAGCATGGGTGGAGACTGGTTGGCAGTGCAGAAGATTTTTTGGCTGGGAATGGTTAGCTGCATTACTGGCTACAAGACTGAAAATTGGCTAGGGATGCGACTGACTTCGATAGTTGACCGACGGTTGACTTTGACCATTGACCGGTCGTTGACTTTGACCATTAATCTTGACCGGATGTTGACTTTGACAGTTGACCGACTTTATGTAATACTGGGTAGACTGGTGGACTTCCTCGGTTGAATGGTCAGTGGGCTTGGATGAGGACCAAAAGATGATTTAAGTATCAATTGGGCCCATTAAGTGGTATTTTTACTTATGGTACAAGCATCGCCCCCTCTTAACCTCCAACTTGTTGGGCGTTAAGAAAATTCCGTTTTCCTAAGTCAATGATAAAACTCGCCCCCAAGTGTGGATTATTGATAGTGAGGTGACTGGTGAACTTCCCTTGTTGTTTGCGAAAATCACAATCAAGACGCCCCCAAGTAAGGCTATTGTGATTGGGAAATCGGCGGAAAACAGTTGAGCATGAACCACTGTTGTATGCAAAGTCAGGATCAAAAGATGAATTGTTCTGAAACAGAAGCGTGATGCTCGAGCTGAGTGGTATTGTGAGTGAGCGACAACTGCTGATGTAAAACTGAACTACGGTAGTTGCGAAGGATTTAATTGCGATGTCCACAAAAAATTGTCTTCTACAGTAATGGGCTAAACTGGATAGTAACGTCATTGAGAAAAAATAATATGCATCAGCTTCAACCAGCTTAACTGTTACAACAACGAGCAAGAATGCACTGCAGCAGTTGCGGTCAGCTAGACTGCAGGGATTGCGAAAAGAGCTGGACTGCATCTGCTGCGATCAGCTGGACTATAACAGCGACGAGCAAAGTTGCACTGCAGCAGCTGCGACCAGCTGGACCGCAGGAACTACGAGCATAGATGGACTGTATCAACTGCGATCAGCTGGAATGCAGCAGCAACGAACAAAGCTGCACTGCAGCAGCTGCGATCAGCTGGACTGCTGGTACTGCGACCATAGCTGGACTGCATCAGCTGTAATGCAACAATAACAAACACAGATGCACTGCAGTAGCTGCGATCAGCTGGACTGCAAGAAATGCGAGCATAGCTGGACTGCATCCGCTGCGATCAGCTGGAATGCAACATCAACGAACAGAGATGCACTACAATAGTTCCGTTCAGCTGGACTACAGGAACTGCGAGCATAGATGGACTGCATCAGCTGCAATACAACAGCAATGAACAGAGTTGTACTGCAGTATCTGCGATCAGCTGGACTACAAGAACTGCGAGCATAGTTGAAATGCATCAGCTGCGATCAGCTGGAATACAGCAGCAGCGAACAGAGCTGCACTACATCAGCTGCGATCAGCAGGACTGCAGGAACTGCGAGCATAGCTGGACTGCATCAACTGCGATCAGCTGGAATGCAGCATCAACGAACAGAGACGCACTGCAACAGCTCCGATCATCTGGACTGCAGGAACTGCGAGCATAGCTGGACTGCATCAGCTGCGATCAGCTGGAATGTAGCAACAATAAACAGAGCTGCACTGCAGCAACTGCGATCAGCTGGACTGCAGGAAAGGCGAGCATATCTGGACTGCATCAGCTGCGATCAGCTAGAATGCAACATCAATGAACGGAGCTGCACTGCAGCAGCTGCGATCAGCTAGACTGCAGGAACCGCGAGCATATCTGGACTGCATCATCTGCGATCAGCTGGAATGCAGAAACAACGAACAGAGCTGCACTACAGCATCTGCGATCAGCTGGACTGCAGGATCTGCGAGCATAGCTGGACTGCATCAGATGCGATCAGCAAGACTTTATGAAAGACGAGCCTCACTGTAACAGGTGTGATGAGCTGGACTGCAGGAGATGCGAACATGATTGCAGTATCTGCGATCAGCTGGAATACAGGAATACAAACAGAGCTGGACTGCAGCAACTTTGATCAGCTTGACTGTAACAACTGTTGAGGGACTTGACTTTAACAGTTCGATAAACCTAGGTTTAACAGTTATAAATAAAACTATACAACATCATTTGCGTCCAACTGAGTGCAACCAGACTGCATCAGTTGCGTCCAACTGAGTACAGAATTCGTAAGCAAAACTGGACTACATCAGTTGCGTCCAACCAAGTACAGTAGTTGCCTTTGAACTGAAGTACAATAATTCAATCAACATAACTATAGCAGTTTAACATTACTGATTGTAATAATTGCGTAAAAATATTATGGTGTATGCTCGCCCCCTCTTAATCCTGCAACTCATTGGAGGATTAAGAAGTTCGGGTTACCTGAAGTTTCGATTTTCAGAAGCTTAATTCTTCATTGAAATTAGGTGCTATGTAACTCGCCCTCAAGTGTATGGAGTGCTACACAGCTCGCCCCAAAAGAGTTATTTTAGACCATGAGGTGTTACATATTTTTCCCCCAACTGATTGTCAGTCACGTTGAAGTGATATGCAACTCGCCCCCAGAAGATAGTGATTGCCATGATGCTCAATGCTCGCACAAGTGTGCACTGCCTTGCTGCATTTTGCTCGCGCATGGGATTTTGAAGATGTCTGTTATCTGGAATTCGCGCGGGAGGCCCATCCCACTATTCCTGATGCGCGTAGAATTGAAATGTGTGCATCTTCTCATGAGAAAATTCTCGTCACATTATATGTGTCTCACTGAACAAAAGTATGCACGATTATATGGAAAGATGTAAAAATATGTAAATTGTATACTTACCAGATTGAAAATGTTATTGTGACTTCGTTTATGAAGTGCTTAGGATGCCCACTGTCTATGTTGGTGTTTTCCAGCGACGATGACTAGTATAGTTGCCTTAGTGTCTCGTCTCAACTTAGTAAATTGATTTGTCTGTGGGACTGGAATGCACCAGTTAAGTCTAAACTGGATCGAAGACAGTTACCACAGAACTGCATTTCAGCAGCTGCGATCATCTGTACTGTAGAAGTTATGCATAAAACTGGACTGACGCAGTTGTGAGGAAAATTGTATTGAAACAGTTTTTGGGAAAATCGGACTACAACAGCTCGACCAACTGGACTGTAGGAATTGAAAAGGAATGCGGCAGTTCGATCAACATGCCAGTGGATGTTGCTGTGAAACTGGATTACAACAGTTCGATCAACTGACTGCAGAAGTTATGTGGAAAAGGATTGCAGTAGTTCGATCAACTGGACTATTGTATTTCTGAGGAACAAGATGTCAGCTGCTCGATCAATTGGATTGTAGCAGTTTTAACTAGCACCGAATATGTGTGTGTTGAAGTTTATGAATCGAACCAGCACCCACAAACTTGTACACGAGAGTTTTGTGGGTTGAAATTCGACGCAACAGCGTTCGCGAACTTCGAATATGATATGTAGTGATAGTCGTTGATGTGTCATTCGGAATGCCAAAAAATATTATTTTTTTCAAACTGAAGATTTTTTACCTCCATATTGTAGGAAATTGAAAATTGATTCCAACGAGCCAAAAATCACTCAATTCGGACTTGCAACGAAGAAGTTATTGACGAAACAAGATTTTCTCGTAGCGCGTGTGTGGGAGCTGATGTGGCACAGTAGACTAGATCACATCACTGACATGTCATGATGAATGGACCACTTCACTGACGTGGTATACTGACATGGCATCATTTCGCTGACGAGGCATGCTGACTGTAAAACTTCGCTGACATGGCATCATTTTGCTGATGTGGCATACTGACTGGACAACTTCGCTGACGTAGCATTATTTCACTTATGTGTCGTCTATGTGCTGGCGTGGCACGCTGATGTGTCGGTGTCGCAGATACCGTGGGTGAAAATCACCTTCACGTGGGTTATGATTAACTGAAGTAGGTGATGAAGACCTTAACGTGGGTGAGACAAACTGAAGAGGGTGATGAAGACCTTAACGCGGGTGACAGAAACTGAAGTGGGTGACCAAAACTTGAGTGATGAACGGATCTGCTCGCGATTTATTGCCACATCTGATTAAGGTCGCCGTTTTTTTTCTTTTTTTTTTGGAATTTGAAACTTTTCACAACACTTTTTTCTACGAACTGTAATCTTTCCTCCGAACATTTGGTGACAGTTTTGAGATACTATTGTCTTGCTTATAACCTTTTGTTTATGGGAGAAAATCGCCTCTGCCGATATTGGTAAATGTGTTGCACGTGAGCACTTTTGATTCGAGATATCAATCTGTACAACTCTGGCCTAAACCAAGAAGATGTCCGTTCCATATTTGCTTCGGTCACAAAGTGGAGGAGAAGGGTTGATTTGGGGAGGATAGCGAAGAGGGGTGATGAGACTAGAGAGTTCTGTCTAGGAAGTATCTCGACTTGTGTCAGAAGTGTAGAAGCTTGCTAGTGATGGAAGCTTTTGAGAAAGCTTGCAAAGTGGCTATCTGATAGTATTGTATTTTTGCCTGGCCAAGACTTGTGTGTTTTGGCAGAATAGGTGAAACCTATTTATACAAGTGAGATTGAACGTACCCTAGCCTCTTTAAGGAATTGAGTAAATGTGCCAATTAAAACAGAGGAGGTGGAAACTGTTGGCTTTATGGTGAAAACGTTTTCACCATAAATTTCCTTATTTAATTGACCGTATTAATTCCTTGCACGCCTTTCTTTATTGCGAGCATAGTGTACGCTGCACGCTGTGACCGCCAAACCAAAACCCCAAGAAAGCATTCCCCAGTTTGTGTTGATGTCTCGAGAGTGGGCGCAAGTGGAAATGACAAAGTTGCTAGTGAAGCGTTGCGGCATGTGCGAGATATCTCGACCGCAAGTTGTAATTTGAGCGCGGATGGCAATGCCAAAGTCGCTTGGTGGAGCATTTGGCATGTTCCAATGGCATTTGCGGAATGCCTTGGCCGCAAGTTACACTTTGAGTGTGAATGGCAATGCCAAATTCGCTAGTGGAGCATGTGTGGCATGTGCCAATGGCATGTTTGGAATACCTTGGAAATTGGGTAGCAGGTTGGGGATGAAAGTGGCTAGTGGTAAAGTGTTGGCATGTGTCAATGGCACGCACGTCCACTTTGTCCAAGTCGCGGGCGCTACAATTGGATAGAGGCTTGGAATAGAAAGTGGCTAGTGGTAATGTGTTGGCATGTGCCAATGGCACGCACGGCCACCTTGGCCAAGTCGCGGGCGCTACAATTGGGTAGCGGCTTGGAATAGAAAGTGGCTAGTGGTAACATGTTGGCATGTGCCAATGGCATGCATGACCACCTTGGCCAAGATGCGGGCGCTACAACAGGGTAACGGTTTGGAATCGAAAGTGGCTAGTGGTAACGTGTTGGCATGTGCCAATGGCACGCACGACCACCTTTCCCAAGTTGCAGGCTCTACAACTGGGTAGCGGCTTGGAATAGAAAGTGGCTAGTGGTAACATGTTGGCATGTGCCAATGGCACGCACGACCACCTTAGCCAAGTTGCGGGCGCTACAACTGGGTAGCGGCTTGGAATATAAAGTGGCTAGTGGTAACGTGTTGGCATGTGCCAATGGCACGCACGACCACCTTAGCCAAGTTGCGGGCGCTAAAACTGGGTAGCGGCTTGGAATTGATAGTGGCTAGTGGTAACATGTTGGCATGTGCCAATGGTACGCATGACCACCTTAGCCAAGTTGCGGGCGCTACAACTGGGTAGCATCTTGGAATAGAAAGTGGCTAGTGGTAACGTGTTGGCATGTGCCAATGTCACGCACGGCCACCTTAGCCAAGTTGCGGGCGCTACAACTGAGTAGCGGCTTAGAATAGAAATTGGATAGTGGTAACGTGTTGGCATGTGCCAATGGAACGCACGTCCACCTTTGCCAAGTTGCGGGCTCTACAACTGGGTAGCGTCTTAGAATAGAAAGTGGCAAGTGATAACGTGTTGGCATGTGCCAATGGCACGCACGACCACCTTAGCCAAGTTGCGGGCGCTACAACTGGGTAGCGACTTAGTTTTGGCATAGTTTCCATGGTGCGCAGTATGCGGCTTGGTTTTAGAATTAGGGTTTTGTGTCGAAAACCCTAATCCGGTATTTTGAAAAAAAATACCCCTATTAATTATTTACATCTGAATTAAATGTTCTCAGTTAATGTGTTGCGGGTAACACTAGGTCATGGGGTTTTACGATTTTACCCCTTGTCTAAAATCCACCATCAACATTAAGTCCCCTGCTTAGCTCGGAACATGAGCTTTGTTGCGAGGTAAGCATAAAATGGTGCTAAGACAAAATATGAAATAGAAACGAGAGATTTATCTGACCTTTTTTATGAGATGCGAACTGGATTCAGAATCCTTGTCCTTGGCAGTTTTCCATGGAGCGGGGGTTGGAAACATTTGGCGGAAACAGGAAGCTGGGAAGCATTGAGTAGCTGGCGCGAGTTGAGAAACAGAGCGTGCTGGTGGGTCCGGTGGGAGATGGACGTGACAGCTGGTGCGACTTGGGCGGCATTGACAGGTCAGCGCGATTGGTGGGACCGGCACAAAAGGAGCATGCTAGCTTGGGTGGTACTGGCGCAAGGTTGAGAGGCTGGCATGGTGGGACCGGTACAAAAGGAAACGTGCTAGCTAGTTGGGAAGACTCTGAAACCCTAATTGGCGCCCGTCATTGGAATTGCTGTAGAATCCTCATACGAACTTGGATTGTGACGGTCCGCATATGTATCTTTAAGCCCAGAAAATTTCCAAGCTTTTTAAAAGAAACTTTTAGGATTTTGAGCTTGTTTAGGGGGTGATAAGCGCAAAATAGTAAACTTCCATGAGGTTTTTAGAACTTTTCCAGGTTGTATGTTGTCTGATGTTTTGGTCACCACCCCTTACTCGTTCATCCGATTGCCGTGATATTTTGAAAAAATGTAGGTGGCTTCCATACGAAGATAATGGTACATAACCCAACGCTATATTCCACGCCAATTTCTCCCTTTTCGTAATTGAACATAGGGAAGTGTAGATTTCCCTTAGCTGAGCTTGTTCGGAGAACGCGTTTCATGACTTTGGTACTTCTTTCACATGTCGTAGAAGCATAATAAGGAACTTAAATGATGTTAGATCACTTACTTTCTTGATTTTATGATCGTACTGATTTTCCACGCTTGATCCATCCCAATCCCATGTAATCTTCGTATTAGGTGCTTAACAACGAAGTTGGGAATCATGGGTCCATTAGTATGAGCAACCATGGAGTTTTTGACGATGAATCACTTGCGCCTCCAGGTTATGAATTATTGATTTCCAATTCAGTGGAAGTGGCGGAAATCCTAGTTGAGCCTTAGATGGTGGAACCCGAATCGAGGATAGTATAAGATTTGACCGTATCTTATGAGATTTGACGGTGAAGGGATCCCGTGTATATGATCAGTCCTCCAGTATGGTTAACATTCTTCCATTTTGTAGTATTTTTTGTTGTGGTAAAGTTATGAATGAGCGGCAACAATTCTCGGTAGGGGATGTAATCCGAAGATAGTATGTTATCGCGGTAACAAAGTAGGTTGGCGTGCTTCTTGTAGAGAATATTGTGTATATGTACCGAAGAAAATACTGCACATATAACTTTGAATCCGTAGAGAATATTACACACATAATTTTGAACCCGAAGTAGGATACTGTATATGCTCTTGAACCCGAGAGAATAATGCACATGAATCTCGAAGAAGAATACTGTATATGTGCTTCACATGAACTCGGAAGAATTACTGTATATGAATCCCGAAGAAGAATATCGTATATGTGCTTGAATCCATAGATAATATTGCTGTAGGAAATACTGCGTATATGCTACATGTGAATCTTGAAGAAGAAATCTTGCTCATCCATTATGAACCCGAGAATACCGCATATACGATTTGAATCCATACAAAATACCATATCTCATGAACCCGGAGAAGAATGTTGTATTCGTATTTCGAAACCATAAAAAATATTATTCTTCCATGCTTCATGGATTTAACTTCGTCTGTTTTGTTGCATGCAGATATCTAGCTGTCGATTTGTTATGAAACAGTCTGACAAGATGTTACCTGAACAATCTTCATCGAAAGACGTTGAGAATTCCAAACCAAATATAGACGATGATTTCTTTACCAAAGCCTTTGCTCCTGCTCGGAGGAATCATCCAAGTTTTGTGCCAATTTTGTTAATTAGTGGTGAAGATGAAAAGAAAGCACGCTCGGTTCGACCAGAATATACCATACGGTTTTGTATTCACAAATGGGTGTATTCTTCTTCCAATATCACTGGAGATGATGGAGAGACTGGCAATGCGGACAGTGGTTAGGAATCTCAGGTTCTTTTTATCAACCGTGCTCTGGTTTGGGAGCGGCTTCTCTGGTTGGAAATAGATGCTTCCCTGATGCAGTGCGGTTTAGGACCTGCAGATATGTCTTGACGTTCTGATTTGAAGAAACAAAGTATTCCACACAAATGTTTCATCACGGACCACATAGTTTTATGGATGAAGTCCCCAAAAATTATGGGTTTCTTGACAGGAAGAGAGTCTTCGTGAAACCATGGGGGTTTGATGATTTTCTTCGATTTTGGAAAAGTCGTTCATCTTTGAGTGGGATGAAATTGTGATTGTTGATCCCCTGCGGGGCATTCAAGTGCGACGGTAGAAGGATGCAGGATGCCAGTGCTGGAAAGGATGCAGGCTGTCAGCGCTGGAATAACTAAGCTGTCAGCGCTGGAAGACGTAAGCTGCCGATGCTAGCCATTGAGCAGAGAAACTAGCACAGGAGAGACACCATATGTTGGTGTTGACCAGGGTGGGGTATTGTGGCCGGTCATGTGCATGATGCATGTGTGCCTGACATGTGCGTCTGGCATGTGCGCCTGGTGCTGTCTTGGACGTGGACTGTTGGCACTGGAATTTCGGCTATCAAGCTGTGATGATAGCGCATGAGGCTTCTTTCCGTGGGACGGTGAAATCGATACTTGGAAGGCGTGTAGGGTGGATCAAGGAATACTGGTGGTAGCGGTAGCTCTTTGAATGTTACTGTAGTAGCGTCAGCTACCTCATGAATAGTAATTGGTAACCGTTATGATGTAGAGTCGATACACATGATGATGCAACAAAGAGTTGAGATGAAATAGGAGGTCCTCCAAATGACGAAGGATGTCTTCTTTGAGAAAAGTAAACCACTCTTGAATGGCTTCCTTTGTACTTCTGTCTTCTGAAATTTTTTATAGGTTTTGCCGTGAGTAATCCCCTTTTCCATGTAAAAGGAGGTTTTGCTGGTAGGATTGGCAGCAAGTCTTCAATCGCTGATAGCATCTTCAGTGTTTTTGCTGGTAGGATTGCCAGCAAGTCTTCAATCGCTGGTAACATCTTCAGCGGTTTTGCTGGTAGGATTCCCAGCAAGTCTTCAATTGCTGGTAGCAGCGGCTTTTGCAGTTAGGATTGCTAGCAAGTCCCTAAATCGCTGGTAGCGGCGTCTTTGCAGGTAGGATTGCTAGCAAGTCCCCAAATCGCTGGTAGCATCTTCAGCGAGTCCCCAGTTTTCCCGTATAGTTTTTACGATTGGTAACTGGGTTGATTTGTAGATCCCCTAAACCAATTGGCTGCTTATGCTATTGGTGCTTGTATCGAGATGCGAGATCAATTTGTAGGAGTAGATATTGCAACCGAGATATTGAAACTCCCGCTATGGTCGCCAATTGTTTATGGGAGAAAATCGCCTCTGCCGAATTTGGTAAATTCGATGGTGGAGAGACTGGTTTAAACCCTTAAACAAATGTGCTGCACACGTGAGCATTTTTTATTCGAGATATCAATCTGTACAACTCTGGCCTAAACCAAGAAGATTTCCATTCCAGAATTTCTTCGGTCACAAAGTGGAGGAGAAGGGTTGATTTGGGGAGGATAGAGAAGAAGGGTGATGAGACCAGAGAGTTCTGGCTAGGTAGTATCTCGACTTGTGTCCTAAGTGTAGAAGATTACGGAAGCTTGCTAGTGATGGAAGCTTTTGAGAGAGATTGCAAAGTGGCTATCTGATAGTATTGTATTTTTGCCTGACCAAGACTTGTGTGTTTTGGCAGAATAGGTGAAACCTTTTATACAAGTGAGATTAAACGTACCCTGGCCTCATTAAGGAATTGAGTAAATGTGCCAATTAAAACAGAGGAGGTGGAAATCGTTGGCTTTATGGTGAAAACGTTTTCACCATAAATTTCCTTATTTAATTGACCCTATTCATTCCTTGCACGCCTTGCTTTATTGCGAGCGTAGTATACGCTGCACGCTATGACCGCCAAACCAAAACCCCAAGAAAGCATCCCCCAGTTTGTGTTGATGTCTCGAGAGTGGGCGCAAGTGGCAATGCCAAAGTTTCTAGTGAAGCGTTGCGGCATGTGCGGGATATCTCGACCGCAAGTTGTACTTTGAGCGCGGATGGCAATGCCAAAGTCGCTTGGTGGAGCATTTGGCATGTGCCAATGGCATGTGCGGAATGCCTTGGCTGCAAGTCACACTTTGAGTGTGAATGGCAATGCCAAAGTCGCTAGTGGAGCATGTGTGGCCTGTGCCAATGGCATGTGTGGAATGCCTTGGAAATTGGATAGCAGGTTGGGGATGAAAGTGGCTAGTGGTAACGTGTCGGCATGTGCCAATGGCACGCACGACCACTTTGGACAAGTCGCGGGCGCTACAATTGGGTATCAGCTTGGAATAGAAAGTAGCTAGTGGTAAAGTGTTGGCATGTGCCAATGGCACGCACGACAACCTTGGCCAAGTTGTAAAGTTTGGCATGTGCCAATGGAACGCGACCAACTGGGTAGCGGCTTGGAATAGAAAGTGGATGGTGGTAACGTGTTGGCATTTTCCAATGGCACGCACGACCACCTTAGCCAAGTTGCGGGCGCTACAACTGGGTAGCGGCTTGGAATAGAAAGTGGCTAGTGGTAACGTGTTGGCATGTGCCAATGTCACGCACGGTCACCTTAGCCAAGTTGCGGGCGCTACAACTGGGTAGCGTCTTGGAATAGAAGTGGCTAGTGGTAACGTGTTGGCATGTGCCAATGGCACGCATAGCCACCTTAGCCAAGTTGCGGGCGCTACAACTGGGTAGCGGATTGGAATAGAATGTGGCTAGTGGTAACGTGTTGGCATGTGCCAATGCGTTATTTGAGAAGCAATTTTTTCGAACTTTGGACTTGAACATGCTGCGGATCGAACATCTTGACAACAATCTTGATAATTTTTGCAGTGAGTCAGCTGTGGTGGCTCCCGACTGTGATGTTGGACTGCAGCAGTTGCGATCAACTGGACTGCAATAACTATAATTAACTGGTCTGTAGCAGCTGCGATCAGCTGGACTGCAGTGATTGGAAACAAAATTGGACCAAGCCATGTTACAGATCGAACATCCAACAACAATTTTGATGATGTTTTTGCGACATCTTTCACCGTGGATCGAACGTTCTTGCGGGGGTTTCACCAGTCTTAATAGTGATTTTTCACCATGTAACATGCAGAAGATCGTACATACTACCAAAAGTTTTGATGGTATTCCATCCCAACTTTTTACACCGGACCGATTATTTTGGCAACATTTTCATCAGACTTCGTAGTGATTCAACTTCAGTGGTTTCAGAATGTAACAGTTTCAGCAAATCTCGAACCTCGAACCTGGATAGCAGTAGTTGCGATCAACTTGACTGCAGTATCTGCGATTACATGGTCAGCAGCAACTGCGATCAGCTGGACTGCACCAATTGCGAACATACTGGACTGTAGAAGTTATGTTCAACTGGACTGCAACAATGATTTTCAAGCCGTTCAAACTGCGTTTTCTACAACTTTTCTCAATGGGAAAACACAATTTCTTCAATTCTGTATGTAATAGCTGGAATTAATTCTGTATGTATATAACTGCTGTAATCAGTACTGCATGGATAAAAATACTGGAATTCAATGGCTGAAAATGATGGAATTCAATGGATGAAACTGTTGTAATTAGTTATGCATGCCTCTATGCATGAAACTGTTTGCATGCTTCTTTGAATAATTTCTGCATACTGGCAGACTGGATTGATGGTTGACAGGCACAGTGGCTGGCAGTATGGATAGAGGCTGGCTGGCAGCATGGGTGGAGACTGGTTGGCAGTGCGGAAGATTTTTTGGCTGGGAATAATTAGCAGCATTGCTGTCTACAAGACTGAAAATTGGCCAGGGATGCGATTGACTTCGGTAGTTGACAGAAGGTTGACTTTGACCATTGACCTTGACCGGATGTTGACTTTGACAGTTGACCGACTTTAACCGTTGACCGGTCATTGAATTTATGTAATACTGGGCAGACTGGTGGGCTTCCTCAGTTGACTGGTCAGCGGGCTTGGATGAGGACCAAAAGATGATTCAAGTATCAATTGGGCCCATTAAGTGGTATTTTTACTTATGGTACAAACACGCGATACAGAAAAATCCAATTCCAATTGGTTTAAATGATTCTTTGTATAAAAATAAAGAAACCATTATTGTTATTCTTTGTAGAGAAAAATCTACTTTTTGGTTGATGAAGATTTCTTCGAAGGAATAGAAATCAATAACCAAAATTGGCTAAAAGTTCTTAGAATGCCAATTTTTACATTTTTCATAGAAAGGAGATGGGGGAAAATTGATATCAATTGGTTTGTATAATTTTCCAAAATTTAATTGACAAAATATAAAAGTTATTGTCGTTTTATCCATCGCAAAGGAAAATTCCACTTTGTGGTTGACGAATGGTTCCTTGTAAAAGGAAAAATAGAAACCATATAGATAAATCACATGATCCTTGTATAGAGTACAAGGATACCAAATTTAATTGGCCGTAGGTTTTTCAACCATGCACGTGATTAGTTATCGTAAAAATAACCAAAATGCGATAACACCAATTTTTGGTGAATACAGTTTCGTTAGGGGATGAGAAACTGTCAACTATCTTTCGATAGTTTTTTTTTTATTCTCAATGAACAAAAATCTGAGAAGAAAGAAAATGTAATTTATTTTTTGTGATTACAGTTTCATTATTGGAATAGAAACCGTAAACCATCTCCGAATGAATTTTGTTTTTTCTTTCTCTATGTATAAAGATTATAGCATGAAGGACAAATCGCATTTAAAATCGATTGCCCGTTTTTATATACATAAACATATACGTACACAATAAGATTTATTATTAAAGAAAATAAAAAGGATATATCATGATATGAAGGGAGAACTCTCAAAGCTGGAGGCGTAGAAGGCAAATCCTTGCTTGTGATTACATCGCAAGTACCAAGTATTTTATCTCCATCACGTGATAAACCATTACAAATTGATCAATCACCTGTGCAACACAAGTAAAAGAAACAAAATAGATGTTAGTATGTATTACTCATGAACTTAAAGTTCGTTGATTAAATCAAAAGTACAAGTGAAAATAAATATCAATCTCAAACTTAAATAACTATATGTTTCTCTTAACAATAAACACGAGGCTTTTCTAAAAAATAATAATAATCAAAAGAAATTTAAAAGAAAATAGGGTTTGGAAAAAAAATAATCCTTTATCGCTCAATTATTAAAGCTACGAGCTGATGACGTGTTGTGATATAGAATAAGAAGAGAAGAAGACACAAAGTAAAGGAAGCAAAGAAGAGAGATTTCTTATTCATGTGTGTGTTTACAAAGGTTTGGGACTCTATTTATAGAGTTTACATACTTGGCACCCGAGTAATGGGGTCCCACTAAAGTGGGCATCTACCAAATAAACTTTCGTTTATAACAATTTTTTTATTTTTCTTATTTTAATTTTAACGTTAAAACATATACATTTATACACGTAATATGCGATAAAATAATTAGAATTGAAAATAAAGATATTTGATACCGCACACTTATTATAGAAATTTAAAGTTAAATTTGGTATGTTTCGATATAATAATAAATTATTAATTTATAAATAAATTAATACTTCGCTAAATTCATAGAATTTAGCAGTTCCAAGACTATTAGTTTATCGAAGTTTTACTGTACTTTGAATTTTAGAAGTTAGATTTTTAGATACTTGAATGTTGGTTAAAAATAAAAATGGTTTATCAGATGGCCTGAGGATCAAACAAACAATAAGGTCATCCAAAATTTCAGCAAGGAAAATTAGGGTGGGTATACCCGCCACCCTCCTGACTCAACTCACTGTAACGTGGGTCGGTCACTGTGATATTGGGTTGGGTGTGGGTGATAATTATGTTACCCGCCATCAGCGAGTAGGGTGGCGGGTGAGGCCAAACCCGACCAACCCGACCCCTTGTGGTTCCTTATAAGAAAGTAATAAAACTAATCAAAAAACATTTTTATTATGAATTAGGTCCCTCATCCACATTTATGAAGAATTCATAAGATCCCTCAAAACCATATGGTCGAAGGATTGGTTGGAACCCCACAATTAGAGGTGAGCATTTTACCCGTAATCCGTGGATTTAACCGGGACCAAACGCATTTGGGCGGATGGATGTCCGGACAGTTCGCTATTGGGTTGGACGCGGATGGGATTTTTGGAATCCAACGGATTACGGATTGGACCCGGATATAACCTCGAAAATGCGTTGAACATCCATACCCGTTAGATTCAGTGCATTTATATAGTTTCTAGAAAATATATGGATAGTGTTGTAATTTTTAAGATGTTTGCTTGGAGTGGTGTCCATGACACTTCTATATTTATATACATACTAGGTATCACCGGGGCCTTATGGCCCCGGCTCAACCTCCCATGTTAGCGTCAGTTTACATAATTTATTTTTTCCTCATTCCAGGATACTCATAATTTTATAACATTAGTAAACACCTAATAGAAAAATTATATGAGTTCATACATGCCTCTTTAATAGAAAGTCCATACTAAAAATCCAAGTCAATAATATGACATTTCCCTAATGTTTCAGAGTAAATGAATCTGAAGGTCTCCGATCTAGTTCCTATCCAAGTAGTTGGTGCTTTGATAGGTATCCATACTTCTCGACCACTAAGAACAGTGACAGACTTAGTAACCTCTGTACCATCACCATTATCTCCCTCCTCCTCATCTTCTCTAGATGGATTGCTTTGTAGTTTACAATTAAATGTGTACTATAATAACACAATAAGTTGTTTAGTGCACAATATTCGGCTATTAGCTTGCATAGTAAGATAACACTAATAGTAAAACAATGGTCTCAAGGACAATGCATGTTTATTTTTAGTATTTTCTAATAGCGAAATCTTTGTGCAATTGGTTAATCGGAATATGGATTGAATTTCTAGAGTCAAATATAGTTCCCACTTTAAAATTAGTCGTGATTAGGTTTAAAGTTAGAGGGTAATCGAACATATAAGGAAGATCCCAATGTCTTCCTTGCATGATCAAATTTGGTCAGCTAGCCGTTCAGTATCCTCATACAAAATTTTATTCGTCCGGTAATGATTGGGGCGGTATCTAAGAAATTTAGTTACGACAAATTCAAGATTAGCCGTGTTTAGAATTAATAGCCAGGTCATCTATATCCCAGAGCATGACAATAATCCCAGTCTTCCTAAATAATAAAATCTTGACCGTTATAATACAGATGAGAAGTAGTGCAAATGTATTGATTCGATTTATCATATTCCCTTGCTTGTTTTTCACCCGTTAACGGAGTGGCTGTATCAAACTAACATTGTCTAGCTAATCCAGATGGTATGTCCAAGAAAAAGAAAAATCATTCGCTCGAGTAGCACACGTTAAGGCTTACATGAGCGAATAATGAAGTTGACCATTTATTTATTTTTACTAAGAATGACACTTTATTGGAAGATATGCCCGATTACAGGGGTTAAGCATATAAGTTAGGTAGGCTGCGGTTTATTAAATAATACCCTGATATTGTTTTTGTATAAAATTAAAATTTAGCATTGTAACATTTTTTTTTCATCGGTAGTGTGCGTAAGTTTAACCCCATAACATTTCTCCCTTTTCATGAGGAATTACCGGTAACATTCCTCCCTTTCCATTCCTCCTTTTTCATTTCATTTGTTGAAAAGCCAGCGATGCGTTTTTAATTTTGTTAGTCTTTGGAGTTGCGGAGAACCTAGTGGAAAGACAAATGTTGCACTTGAGTTTCCCTTGAGACTTGGATTTGCATCTACTTTCAGCAACATATCTAAACAAAGGTTGCGGTTATATATATAATTTCTAAAATACTCTGGGAGACGCGGTTTGAAAATAATTCATCATTTCATGGTATTTAAGCAAGTTGTTTCCCCACTTGCACGAATTAAAGATGCGTCACTTTTTGGATTGTATCCCAGTTCTGGATGAAATTACCGGCGGTTATAAATCACATTTCGAACCATGTGGTTTTTCGCACCAAGTACGTCAAGATTGGCAAAAATAAAAAGACAACGGGCATTAAAAATGTCAAAATTTTAGTATCATGTGAGTTTTGCAAGCAAACATAGTAACCTCAAAACTAAAAATATGTAACTATAAGCTTTCTTCACGGCATTTGAAATGCATTTTTTTCATTTGGATTTGGATAGTGAACCAATTGCAATCTCTTAAGTTCTATATAGCATAAGGAAGTGGTGAAGCGTCCCTGGACCATTTCTAAAATGATGTATCTTCGGTTCACAGTAGCGTGTTTAATTAGTTGGATCATAGTAACCGGATAGGGCCAGGGCCTACAGCCCCGGCGGTGGAGAAAACTTAAAGGCAGATATAGTGCCCACATTAAAATTAGTGTGTTATTTGATCCTGTTTATAATAGTTGGGAGCATATTTTGTTAGTCGGGTCATAGCAAAATGATCTCAATATTTATTTGGTCGTGTTATATTATTGTGTGTTAGCTAATCGGATCACAATAGCGTGTTTAATTAGTTGGATTATAGTAGACGGATAGGGCCAGGGCCTTTGGAGAAAATTCAAAGAAGATGTAATGACCACATTTAGATGTACGGATAAGGCCGAGGCCGATATTTAGGTTAGTCGGGGCTCACAAATTCAATATTTAAATAGCCAGGTCATAGTAGGAACTACCTAGTTTAGTTAGGAGTGGTTGTTTTGAATTCCTCCCCCTTGTAATTTTCATGAAACAGAAGGGAATGAATCATCGTAATAATGAATGATCAAATAGTTAATGGGCTCATCCCTTGATTTTAAAATGAATAAGAAATGATTGAAACAGGTGCAAACCACAATCTAGACCTCCATTTCCAACTGGAACCTACTTATCAATATAATGTGCATAAGTCCAAATTTCGAAAACATAGTCACAGTTTGGAGTCCTTACATTTTTTCCAATGAAGAGCAAAGTTGCATCCCAGGTCCAACAATCCTCAGCAGAACCACAACACTGCTAATTTCAAATAACCATTACTGAATTTAAGATAAGAAAGCAGAACCCATCACTCAATGACACCTATCTGTTATAATCCACCAGAATCAAGACATCAACTGCAGCTGTAATTATTCAACCAACAACATCTCTACCAAAAAGCTTGAACTGAAAATCCTAGGCATTCATCTGAATCAACAAAACCAGAAACCAATCCTTTCTTCAGTTCACCAACTCATCAAAACCGAATTCTTAAATTTCAACACAAACCATGAATATCAACTCCAATCTATTCTCGATTGAAACCCTAAACCAAACCATAACAACAAACACCAATCGCATGAGACAAATACCCAATTCTTCTAATCGCATTAAGCAACATCTTCTAGTAAAACCCCTCCAAAATGTTTAATTTCTTCTTGAACCTTCATCAACAGTTCATTACCATCTCAAATTTCCATCTCAAATAGAACCCAGATCCAAGAATCACCTTCTTTGCTGATTGTCGATTTTAGATTCGTTGTTGTTGATTTCCATCTTCATTTCCATAAACATTAACACATTCTACAATTGATTAATGACACTTTGACTGATTTGAATCTACAATTGATCCGAATCGAACAAAGAAATCCCCAATTTCAGCACAACAATGAACCCAGAACAACCCAGATTTGTGGTTGTTAGCTGCCATCTTCATCCCCTCAACATCGAACTCATTATGTTTATATGAAATATACATAGTCTGAAATCAGATAATGGAACCCTAATCTCAGATATATTAAATGAATAGACTGAATTTAGACAGTGAAACATCAGAAATTATGATTGGAAATGAGAATAAGATAACTAAAAACGAAAAAGATAACTAAAAATCCAAACAGAATCAAATTCATACCTGGTTAAGAGTTCTCGCAATTTACATTCAAAATCCTAGAATCGACGACCTAATTCGTTATCTCAATTAAAATACTTTCAATCAAAACCCCAAAATTTCAATTTACAGTCAAAACCCTAGAATTTGACATCAATTTACAGCCAAAATAAACAGTGGAAACATTAAAAAAAATTATCGAAGTTTACCTTAACCACCGTCATGTTCTTCAATCTCCTGGATAATTTTAATGCGTTTACAGGTCTTGGATTTCCTACAAATTTATTTGGTTTTTAGACATGAAAAAAAACAGAGACAGAACGCAGAGATAGAGAAGACTATTGTATGATGGAACGGTGAAAATAATTAATCGGACACAACTTTATCAGGAAACCATAGATCCGACGGACGACCAAGTACTTGTAACAGAATCCATGACCCAAATCACTATAATTCCACGGCCAAGTTGATGGTATTAAAGAGAAAAAAATCAAGTTTAATAAGCAAAGTACAAGAAAGAATGAGAATTTAACAAAGAGAAAGTACACGAAAGATGGCTGCAAAAAACAATTATTATTTTTTGGTAACTACTGAATAACGAAATTTTGGATACACTGTTCAATTTGGTATACGACTATGGCATATGGACGTTGACTTTACATACTCAGAAGAGCGAAGTATTCCATCTAAGTGTCATTACAAACCAAAAGATAGACCAGATTACGTATGAATGAACAACAATACACACTATACCAAATTCCTAGATTAGTAACATACCTGAGCTGTTACTATAAAACAGGTTGTAACGGCTCATGGCTGTTACAAAACGGGCGTTACATTTTTTTTGTAACGGCAATGTAGCAGTTACGAATTTGGTTGTAACGTCCCTTAGTTACAGGTGTGGACCGTTACGAACCCGCCACGTGGTAACAACTCAGGACCGTTACTAATTTTTTCGTAACAAGAACGTCGCAACATCTTAGAGCCGTTACTACGTGGAAGGTTAGTAACAGGCCGGAGCCGTTACTATGTGGCAAATTGAAACGGTTTATAGCCGTTACAAATTTTTTCGTAACAGCAAAAGAATTACTGTCAGTCAACCTTGATCTGGTCAAAATTAGTTAATAAGCCTGACTGACAGTTCATTTTCTGCCGAAAATAAGCCGGAATTCTAAATTCAATACCCTGCATAAACCTTTCAATGCATTCATCATCCACATTCAATAATACGTTCTTGAATCAATTAATTTCATATTCAATCCATTCATATAAAAAAGAACTGAAATTTTTCTAAGTACCAAAATTTTTCTAAGCATCAAATTTCTAAGGGAACACATGAAAATTTACTAACTGCCTACATAGAACTTACAAAATTTGAAGCTGCTAAGAGACCTAATGATTGCATGAACTGAATCATGGACTGATTAGATCCCAGATCCTGAGAGTTTTGTCAAGCGAGGAGGTAACCAAGCGCGACATGCTTGGACTGGGAACATCTGTGATCACAAAGTAATGCTCTTCTAGAGTTGTTTTAGGATTGAAGGTGTTCTTCTGAAGTTTTTTTAGACTGCAGTTGCAAATTACATTAAAACATGGTATATTACATCTGGCCTTGTACATAACAATAATTCCAACTACACTAGCCTACACCTTTTTATCATGCCCACCACTCAAATAATACAAAGGATTGCTTAAAACTTACAATATAAATGATTGCAAGGTATCCATTTGTATATTTTATACAAAAAAATACAAAACCTGAGAAGACTATGCGGCATGTGCAATGATATTACTGATTGATCCAGGATGCTGCTCCTCTGCAGTCTCCACCAATGATTCCTGTAGATATACATCGAATTCTAGTCAACAAAAGCAGCAATCTTCTGTAAATCCAGTCATAATATAGCTGAGAAACTTTATTACTTCTGTCGCAATAAGTCGTGCAATTTTTTTTTTGCAGGTTTCTTGAAGTTAACCGGAAATCAAAAAACTAAATTGGAAGAAAACAATTGGCATCCGATTCTCGATGCCCCTGCCATTAATCTAAAGCATCCAATACACAGTTAACATTAATAAAAAGAAAAAAGACATCAGTGATCAGTGTCAACATGAGAAGAGATTTACAACGTGAATGAAGACCACAGAACAACGTCATTTATCCCGTGAAAGATTCTTAAGAGCCGCATTCACATGATCTAAACCCTCCTACATAAAAAAATTCATGGCATCTAGATTGTTACTGGACCTTACTTTCGTTGCAGGCATTTACATATTTAGTGTACACAAATTGTGTAAGGGAATTCTTCATGTATCCTTTATCCCTTAATTTATTCCACATCACCTGGTAGTCAGTCTCCCATTCCAAAACAACTGAATCCAACCTCGATTGTCATTGTTGTAGTAATTATACTGGCTACTCTTTCCTGAAGCCTCATTGAACTACATATTGCTAAAAACAAAAAGGCGCATTATCATATGATCTTTCTTTAATTTACTTGCATTGCAATTTTCAGTATTAATTAGAACATTATCCATTCATGATGGTAGATTAGTATCCATGCAGTATCCCAAGTTATATTATCGATCTTGAATCTGGGTGTCTGCATCTTCAGTATAGGAAAAAAAAAAGAGAGACTTGATGTTGTCTTTGAGTCCACGGTGTTTCTCTCCTCAGTCCGACTACCTTAATTCTAACCAATCACATTCGAGATTTCTGAGCTAACATAATACCTCTAAAAATTATACAGATGCATCACAGATTGCAAGACAATTATTTAACTTTTCAAAGAAAACTAAAGAGTTTCCAACTAAAATCACAGAAATTGTATTGCCTTTATTAAATATGTGGGATCACCAAACACCAAACTGTGTCACTCAAATTCATGAGAATCGATGAGGGATATATGATACTAACTTAGTACAGACGTGTGCTATTGTATAAAGCTATATTTTTTAAAGCACCCATCCATTTGACTACTTACTATGTGCCATATGGCGTCACATCAGCCTTAGATAGGAAAATCCATCCAGTTCACCACTTAACCACTGTAATTTTGTGTCAAGCTAAAGGGATGTCGTTAGAACCGCAGTTTGCTAGGTGTTCAAATGGAAGCAAAACATATCTCATGAATGCAAAAAAGGAGGACTCACCGTGTTGATTTATGCGATGATGCCCAAAGTGAACCTATGACACACAAAACAGAGAACTATAATATTTTCCAAAAGATAAGGATAATCAATGCAACCTTCCGCAGCTCATTGTACACGTGATTCTCCTTTTGGCGGAGCTGTAGAAGACATACTCAAGTGTATTCTCTTTGATTGTGGAAGTTCCAACTATGAGCTATTAGACCCGTACCACCAACTCCTGTTAAATAAAAATAAATAAATTGAACCCATGGTTCAATATTTCACATGAGTGCATCCAAGAGAAATTTGAGATAAGTATCTGCATTACTAATATAAGCTTCAATAGTCAGTTTTGGCTCAATTTCATTAGATATTTATTCACTATTCCCCCGATTAGATGTCCCTTCAAGAATTGAGAATCAAGTTATAAGTTATTATTTTAGTTATGATTATCATAAAGGATTATCAACTTACTACTACAATCCAGATTCATGATGCAATGGGCACATCTTTACATGCTATGCCGACATAGAATTTCTCGTAGTCTTAAAATGCTAAAGAACACTACAAATATCTAAGCCAACGAATCAGTCCATTATAAGCACACACCGACTGACAAAGTAACTTCAAAATTTAATTCTCATCCCATGACATAAGTAAACACCATCAGCAATAACTGAGCCACAAAAAACAAATGCATCCAACTCAATGACCAAATAGTACTACCCCGTAGACTATATTTCCTTTCGGTGTCTTTTTTCCTACTTTATTTCTTTATTTTCTTTTTTGTTTTTATGATAAATAACGAACAACAATGCAATACTTTATGTAAGTTCCCTCTTCACTCATTCTCACTTCTTTCGCCTTATCCAACCAAAACATTTATCAGGATAGAAAACTACCTTAGCATAACACAATCTGGGTTATGCTTTTGGATAGTAGAACCTTCTCAAATAGTACATTCACTTGTCCCCTCCCTATTGACTTTACATACTCAGAAGAGAGAAGTATTCCATCTAAGTGTCATTACAAACCAAAAGATAGAGCAGATTAAGTATGAATGAACAACAATACACACTATACCAAATTCCTAGATTAGTAACATACCTGAGCTGTTACTAAAACAGGTTGTAACGGCTCATGGCTGTTACAAAACGGGGCGTTACATTTTTTTTGTAACAACAATGTAGCCGTTACGAATTTGGTTGTAACGTCCCTTAGTTACAGGTGTGGACCGTTACGAACCCGCCACGTGGTAACAACTCAGGACCGTTACTAATTTTTTCGTAACAAGAACGTCGCAACATCTTAGAGCCGTTACTACGTGGAAGGTTAGTAACAGGCCGGAGCCGTTACTATGTGGCAAATGGAAACGGTTTATAGCCGTTACAAATTTTTTCGTAACAGCAAAAGAATTACTTGTCATCAACCTTGATCTGGTCAAAATTAGTTAATAAGCCTGACTGACAGTTCATTTTCTGCCGAAAATAAGCCGGAATTCTAAATTCAATACCCTGCATAAACCTTTCAATGCATTCATCATCCACATTCAATAATACGTTCTTGAATCAATTCATTTCATATTCAATCCATTCATATAAAAAAGAACTGAAATTTTCCTAAGTACCAAAAATTTTCTAAGCATCAAATTTCTAAGGGAACACATGAAAATTTACTAACTGCCTACATAGAACTTACAAAATTTGAAGCTGCTAAGAGACCTAATGATTGCATGAACTGAATCATGGACTGATTAGATCCCAGATCCTGAGAGTTTTGTCAAGCGAGGAGGTAACCAAGCGCGACATGCTTGGACTGGGAACATCTGTGATCACAAAGTAATGCTCTTCTAGAGTTGTTTTAGGATTGAAGGTGTTCTTCTGAAGTTTTTTTAGACTGCAATTGCAAATTACATTAAAACATGGTATATTACATCTGGCCTTGTACATAACAATAATTCCAACTACACTAGCCTACATGGTATATTACATCTGGCTAGTAGCTTGAAAAACATCAGGGTTGTCGCAATTGTTGGTGGGTTATACTCAGAAAAGCAGGAAAGGCTTCTAAAAGCAAGGCCTGAGATTATTGTTGGGACTCCAGGGAGGTTATGGGAGCTTATGCAAAGGGGAGATCCACACCTTGTTGAGGTACTCTTGAATTTATCATTTGTAAATTAATCGTAAAATACTACTTTGCTCTGGCCAGTCAGGAGTAGATGACTTTGCTACCTACATTTTTCTAGTGCTGTTTACTTGTTATTCCAAGATGCACCTTAGAATGTGATGCAGTTCTATTTTACAACCTTGTTGGGCTTTGGGACCCATTAGGATACTATATAAGTGATGTGTGATAAATGGTGTTTGGTTTCTTGCATTGGCATGAGACACGGTGACCCTTAAGCCATAATGATATTGACGAAACACTTTTTTCAGAAATTTTTTCGATCAATTATAACTTGTCTACATCTTAATCGGTCGACCTCCTTTTGCAGTTACATTCGCTGTCGTTCTTTGTTTTAGATGAGGCTGACCGTATGATAGAGAGTGGTCATTTTCAAGAGTTGCAGTTTATCATTGACATGTTACCTATGACTGCTGCACCTGATGAAGGGCAGCTTGAAAATTCACAGAGTTGTGTAACGGTTTCAAACATCCAAAGGAAGAAAAGGCAAACATTCGTCTTTTCTGCCACTATAGCATTATCTTCTGATTTCCGTAAAAAGCTGAAGGGTGGATTTCATAAATCCAAACAATCTTTGAACGGCGAGTTGAGCTCTATAGAAAAGCTTTCAGCACGAGCAGGGATGAGGGAAAATGCTGCAATCTTTGATTTGACAAATGCTGCAGTTATGGCAGATAAATTAGAAGAGTCGTTTATGGAGTACGTGGTCCTCTTTTAGCCCTATTTTAAATATTTTGGAGCATCTTTCATTTGATCTTCATGCATTTTGGCTTTCTCTACCTTGTGACATCAGTTCAATTTGTTTGTGCAGATGCAGGGAAGAAAATAAAGATGCCTATCTATATTATCTTTTGAGTGTTCACGGGCAAGGCCGGACTATTGTTTTCTGCAGGTCAATAGCAGCTTTACGTCATGTTTCTTCCCTTTTGCGCCTCCTTGGCATTAATCTGTGGACTCTTCACTTTGAAATGCAGCAGCGAGCACGCTTGAAGGTACTTTCTCCAGTGTTGAAATATTTGATCTTTTCTGTGGCCTATCCATCCTTAAATGTTACCTCATTAATTCTTCTGATGATGGTACATAGTGAAGTGCAATACTAGTTTTCCTGGTAGATGCAAACAAGGGGCTACCGAGAAATAGATGTAGCAAATGACAAATTGGGCAACCCGCAAATGGTTACTTGAACACTGTTTGCAGAATGCTATCAGTATATGATTCATGAACGTTGTCTATTTTATTATGACCTACATACAAGGTAGAATATGGGCTAGTTCATATTTCAGCCAGAATTTGGAAAAGGACATTTGATTCTTATGGAAAGGATTATATAAACTTAAAACTGGTGGAAACAGTATAAAAAAAACAGGAAGAGCGTCATTGTTGGCATTTCACTAACTCAAAAACTACCAGAGAAGTATATAACAGTTGAAACAGTATTAGTGAAGGAAGATGCAGTATGAATTACTTGTTATTTTTCTTTTATGAGAGTTTGAATTGAGTGAAACCTAGTGTTGTTCAGCTAAACTAAATCTCTCCAATAATTTTTTGTTTGTTTGTTTTTCTTCCACGGCTTACGTAAATTTTACATGAGGGATTTGGCATTTAGAAAGAAGTAACTAAGTATTTTGCTTCCAGGGAAAGTAATCTCAAAGACTGAAACCCACATTTCTGTTTAATTAATCACTGTGTGTCGATCTGAGTAATGGAAATAGACCAAGTTGATGTGCCTGTTTGGACCTAGTGTGGATCAGCTTCACCTCTTTGCATTATTATAATATATAGTTCTCTATAAATCTCCACAACATGTGATCCACTTACACCAGCGTATATTCTTCATTTTTTTTCCCACATCTTTGTGTGTAAACTAGCACTAATGCTCTTCTCTTTGATCTCTTGGCTTTTCAGGCGATGGATCGTTTTCGTGAAAACGACAATAATATACTTATTGCTACTGATGTTGCAGCAAGAGGTCTTGATATCCCTGGTGTTCGAACCGTAGTCCACTATCAACTTCCAGATACCGCTGAGGTAAATAGATTCAAGGAATTGTTGGTAATGTTAGCTGTTATTCTGCACTGGCTTTTTTGACCTACTAACTTGAAGTTATTTTCTGTAGGCCTATGTTCATAGAAGTGGAAGAACTGCTAGAGCATCTGCAGATGGTTGCAGCATTGCATTAATCAATCCAAAGGATAAACCAAAGTTTTCATCCTTGTGCAAATCTTTGCAAAAGGTGAATTCCCATGGAAAATGGAGTAGTTATTTGCAGGAATATGTGGTGATCGAGTATTTTTCATTTGGCATCTTACCATATGTGATAACAACTAGCCTTATCTGTTCTCAGGAAAGTCTTCGACGGTTTCCTTTAGACAACTCATACATGCCAGAGGTTATGAAAAGATTATCTGTTGCGCGTCAGATAGATAAGATCACACATAAGGATTCCAAGGTAACCAAATTATGTCTTGGGTGAGGATAGTGCATTGTATATTGTTTAGTTTACTTTAAAATTACCATTTGCACACAACTTTATGCTGAGTTTGCACACAATGTTAAATTATTAATTCAATTTCCAGCTTCTCATACTTTTAGAGTAGGTACGCAGTGGTGATGGTAACCCCTAATTTCACTTCACCCCCTAAATTATTTCGCAATCTAGTTGTAGAAATGTGATGTTCTAAAATGGCTTAGCCCAATAAGAACTTCGAGTTGTGTATGACTTGTTTGTTTCATGTGCTTCTTCATTTGTTTCACTGTTTTCCAGGAAAAGGCAAACAAAAACTGGCTTGAACATAATGCCAAATCGGTAGAATTGGTTCTAGACGAGGACGACAGTGAGGAAGAAAGAGTGAATAGTCATAAGCAAAGAAAAGCCACCTCGTCTAGATTAATCAAGCTGCAGACGGTATCGTGCAGCATCTCCTAACTTCACTTTTTACCTTATTTCTGTATAAGTAGTTGATCTTGCTGTTGAATGTTATAGTACATGGTACACCTACCTGACCGGAAGTTCCATCTGGATAACTGATGAATTTTTATTGCACAACTTCAGGAGTTGAAGAGCCTGCTTTCCAGACCTTTACAGCCAAAATCATTCTCACATCGCTTTTTGGCTGGGGTAACTTCTATAATCAAACTTTTACTAGTCTGTTGCTTTAATATTGGCAGCTGTTTGAGTCGTTTCCCTTGTTGTATGGTTTCTTGTTTTTATATCATTATTTTGTATTTCTCAGTCTGGCGTTTCTCCGATACTCCAACACCAATTCCAAGAATTATCTGCTAAAAATATGGGTGCCAATCGCAATGTTGGAGAAAACAGAAAAAGGAAACTAGTTGTTATTGGGCAGGATTGTATTGAGCCACTTCAGGCACTTCGTAACGGCGGGCATGAGGTATAACATAAATGAGACATATTTAGTAGTTTGGTGAGACATTCCTACTGCATTACACAAAATTGGTCCTTTTATAACATAGATCAATTATCTGACATTACGGTAAATTTTGAGATAGAAACTTCATCATCGTGTTGCTCTTTTTTAATTGTTAATCTCATTTACTATTTTGAGGTTTCCATGAACGGGAAAGAGACATCGCGAAGTGGAAGGAACATCATAGAGAATGCAAAAAGAAAGAAAAGAGAAACTAAAAACCGTAAGTGTATTATTTATCTGTATGAATTTATAAATGAGTAATATTGTACGTAATTGTACTTTCATCTCCCAGGTGCCAATGACCAAAAGAGAAGAGACAAGAAAAGACTGAAGAGTAGAAGAGCTTTTTAGGATCTCATAAGTGTGATGAGTAATGGAAGAGTTATTATGTATTTTACTGTACTCCAAGTTTAGCCCAAGGGGAATGAAAGCCCAATTTTGTTTCTTTTTTTGGTTCTCATAATCTGTAATGATGGTAACACTGTCCGCAGTGCTGGTATCATACAGCCATCATATTTGTAATCCTTCAGATCGTTCGGCCTCTGCTCATGGTACACTAAAACCATAGATTTTCATTTTTGGTTATTTACACTAAAACCATAGATTTTCATCAACCATACTATGGTCCATTTGGGGTAAAACGGTATCCATTATGAACCCGTTTAGAGTTGATTCAAATCTTTATGAAGATTCAGATTTATAAGTTATATTATCAATGTCATTTGGTTTATTTCAATTATTACTTGCTGGGAAACTACATCTTGGGATTTCGTTAGGTTGGGTTTCGGTGGCCGCGCTTTTCTTAACTAGAGTTTATACACGACTCCTCGTGGAACTTGCTTGATCTTGTGGCGATGAACATAAAGGGTTGATAGCGTATGCATGTTTCTTGATTTACATGTTCTCTTTGTTGGTAATATTAGGTCTGCTGCATGGCATAATATTCAGATTACTGCAACCAGTCCATATAATGACAAAACATGAAAAAACAATTACTAACCGTGAATCCATAAAATTACTCCCAAGGCATCTTCTCCCTTAAAGGCCTAGACAAATAAATATCTCACATTAAACGGTGATGAAATCCTCGCATCTTATTGGCCTAGAAAGGCCTTTTCTAATGCAGAAGCTATGGTGAGGACACTTGGCATAAATCTATTGGTTGTAATAATTAAAATTTGGTTATAATTTGGGCACATTAAATACTTAACTGTCCGTTAGTAACGGTGATGGAAAAAAAATAGGTGGACAATACTTATGTTGAAATTTAAACTTTTAATTACACCGTATTTACACCTATACTTAATGATATTTTAATAAGGGTGGACAAAACCTACATCCAAATCATTAATTATTTTTTGAAAACATAAATAAAAATCATACTTAATACCGGAGATCCCGTTAAAAAGGAAACCGATTACTAAGCTTAAAAAGGAAATCAGTGATTTCCTTTTTTTTTTTTGAAAATAAGATATATATTACTGAAGCAACAACTAATCTACAAATTCAGGCTCTTCAGAGACAGACTCACGAAGAGTTGCTCTTCCAATGGCTGAATTTGATTGATTAGTGCTGGTAGAAGCTGATACAGAAGCATTGGTATTGAAATTACATAAATCATAAGCTTTGATCATGTCAAAAGCTATTGCAGGAAATAAAAAAGCAGGGGCCTGTTGATTCCAAGAAACTGTACTATTTGAGGTCCTTCCCTTCTTAGCTAACAAGTCTGCCACCTTGTTTGCTCTTCTATGAACATGCTGAAATCCTAAAAAGGAGCCTAATTGTTCTGTTAAAATTATCACTTCATCTAATATAGCTGTGCATTGCCACTGAATGTTCACATTCTTTCCCTGGAGATACCATATTGTCGCCTGATTATCCCCTTCTATTACCAGATTTTGCAGCTTTTTTCCGATAGCCCATTTAGTTGCCTTTAGCAGAGCTACATCTTCTGCCTCTTCGGTTGAGAAGGTCCTGCAGCATCCCATTTCTGCTGCTTGAAAGGTACCTGTACCATTACGAAGAATCATACCATAGCCTGCATTAGTAAGTTCAGAGAGCCAAGAAGCATCACAATTTAATTTAAGAGAGTTAATCTCTGGTAATTTCCAAAATATGTTTTTATTTATACTAATGTTATTAGATTCTGTTAAGATATTGGTTCTGTCAGGGTTCCAGTAAGCAAAATGTCTAGAAATGGCATTAGCAAGTTGTTGAGGTGATCTATTTTTATCTTCAAAGACCCTAAGGCATCGTTCTTTCCAGATAAACCAGCATGTTGTTGCTGCTAAAGCCATTGAAATAGGATGTATGTTTCCTTCCCTCCAATCATTATAATTATCTAGAAAGGAACGATTAACATTAAGAAAATTTAGATGTACTCCCTGAGATGCCATTGGTGGTAAACTCCAAACAGCTTGAGCATAAACACATTCAAAGAACAGATGATAAGTTGATTCCAAACTATTATTGCAAAAAGTACATTTTTTGTCATTCTCCCGGGCAGAACCCAACTTTTGTTTAGTTGGTAGAGCATCCTGTAAACATTTCCAAACAAATAGTTTTATTCTTTGAGATGTTTTCATGCTCCACAAACCCTTCCAAATTTTTTTGGACGAATGTGAAGCAGTAGTGGTAGGGTTTAAAAGTTTAGCATATAGTGATTTCACTGAGAATTCACCATTCCTAGTTAAAGTCCATCTCAATCTATCTTTCTTTAGAATGCCTCTCCTATTAGTAAACAGGTTGATATTTAGAATTTCTTGAACTAAAGTGTTATCAAAGAGTGAATGTAATATCTGCAAATTCCACTTCTTCGTGTCTGAATCAATCAATTCAGATACAAGTGTTATATGTGTGTTTGCCCTGATGGCTGAATTATGTAAGGTTTCTGGTCTTGTTGGTAACCATCTATCTTCCCAAATTTTTATAGATTTTCCATCTCCCACTTCCCATATGCTATACTTCTTTATGTGCTTAATTCCTTGTAAGATGCAATTCCATAACCAAGATGCATTAGATTTCTTCTTGGCTAATAAATCACCTGTTTTCTTAAAATACTTACCTTTTAGAATATGAGCCCATAGGTCATCTGGGTGGCTTACCAGCCTCCAAGCAATTCTGCTAATCATTGCTTGGTTAACCTTATTGGCTTCTTTAAATCCTAACCCACCCTGGTCTATAGGTCTACACAGAAAATCAAAAGCCTTAATATATATCCCTTTAGAGTTCGTGTGTTTCCCCCACCAGAAATCACGCTAAATGTTGTTTATGCGTTTTGTTATTTTCTTGGGTAAAACAAAGCATCCCATACTAAAGATAGGCATACTAGAAAGAAAAGATTTAATTAAGACAATCTTACTAGGCTGAGAAAGGATTTTTCCTAACCAAGTTCTTATGCGTTGTTCCATCTTTTCAATAATGTTATCAAAAGCCTTTAATTTGGATCTATCTATGAACAGTGGAATTCCTAGATGTGTGTCTTTTATGTCTATTTTTCCGATTTTCATGAGTCTGCAGATTATGCCTTGGTGTTTCTTATGGACTTTTTTACTGAAAAACAACCCTGACTTAGAAAAATTAATAACTTGTCCTGAAGCTTTGCTAAACTTTTGTATTGCTAGAAGAAGGTTGTTACAGCTAACTAAGTCAGCTCTTGTGAAAAGTAATAGGTCATCTGCAAAGAACAGGTGAGAAATAGGGGTTGCTTTGGGAGTTAATTTGATGCCTTGAATCTGTTTTAGAGTTTCTAGATGATTGAGGGTTCTTGAGAATATTTCCATGCATAAGATGAAGAGATAAGGAGACAAAGGGTCCCCCTGTCGAATACCCCTTGTAGGTTTAAATTCATTACAAGGATTTCCATTTAGTAAAACAACAATGGATGAAGTTGATATGCACTGGTGAATCAGTTCACACCAATCTTCCGAATATCCAAAAGCTTTTAAAGCTTTTATTAAAAAAATCCAATTCACCCTGTCGAATGCTTTCGACATATCAATCTTTAAACCTATGTTTCCTACTTTTTTCTTGCTTTTCTTCATAGAGTGCACTATCTCATGAGCAACTATGATGTTATCAGAAATCTGACGGGACGAAAGAAAAGCTGACCGAAGTGGAGATATGATATGTTCTAAAGATTTCTTGAGCCTATTTGCCATTAACTTAGCTATGACTTTATAAGGTGTGTTGCATAAGCCTATTGTCCTGTAATCAGCAGGCGATTTTGGATTTTTTACTTTAGGTATTAAGAATAGGTATGTTTTGTTTAGATTGCTATTTATCTGTTTAGTTCTGAAGAAATCTTGCACTACTGCCACTAATTGAGAGCCAACTATCTCCCAATTATGCTTGAAGAAACTCACCGGAAAGCCATCAGGCCACGGCGCTTTGTTGGATTTTAAATTCTTTACCACCTGCCAAATTTCCTCATAAGAGGGAATAGCAGTTAACATCAAGTTTTTTTCAGTTGTTATAGTACTCCTAATGTTAGCAAAAATTTCATCATCATCATCAGTAGAAGTTTCAGTGAATAATTCAGAGTAATATGTCGTCAAAACCTCGTCTATTTCTTCCCTAGAAGAGACCACCAATCCGTTTTTGTCTTGAATGCAGTCAATATTGTTTCTTTTCCTCCTTTTTTTGTGTGTATGTGGAAGAATTTTGTGTTTCTTTCGCCTAAGGCAATAATGTTGTGTCGAGATTGTTGTTTTGCTATCTCCTCTTGAGTGTCGTAAAGAGCTTCTAATTCTATATGTTTCTTATTTATTAATAATTGAGTTGAAGCTGAGGGATTTTTTGCTTCTAAGCTTTCTATGATTCTTAATAAGCCTCTGATCTTTTTATTTGGATTTCCAAAAATGTCTTTTTGCCATATGCTTAGATTGTTTCCTAGAATAGAAATATTTTTTAGCAAATCTAAAGCCGGGTTATCGGTGTTGATTTTCCAGGACTGTTTAATTACCTCTAAGCAAGTATTGTCTTTTAACCAATTATCATAAAACTTAAACGTAGGAGTTAAGTATAAATGCCTAGGTTCTAAAGAAAGTCCAATTGGCCCATGATCTGATCCAATAGCTACCATGTTATGTAATGATGCATCCTTGAATTCTTCGATCCAAACAGCATTGGCCATAGCTGTGTCTAACCTCTGTTTGATGTTCGCATTCCCTTCTCTCTTGTTGCTCCAAGTAAATATATTTCCAGTGAATCCTAAATCTTCTAATCCAATTCTCTGTATTAGGTCTAAAATAGGTTCTATTTTTTTTCTATTGAAAGGTAAACCACCTTGTTTTTCTTCACTGTTAAAGATTAAATTTAGATCACCTATTACCATCCATGACATAGCTTTCCAATTCACCTGTTGTGCTATGTTTTCTAGATAACCCATTATCTCTAACTTGTGTTAATGCCTGGGTGCTCCATAAAAGCAGGTTAAAAGCCATTCTTTCGATTGAAAATTATTTTTGACAATTACATTGATCATGTTAAGGTTTGACTGAACCACTTCAAAGTGTATTCCATCAACCCAAGCAACCGCTAAACCTCCCGCTGTTCCCACTGGGTCTACTATGTGATTATTAGGGAAGTGATCTAATACTCTTCTCACTAAATTCCTCTGAGACTTGGTTTCAGATAAGAACAGGATATCCGGTTAATAATGTTCTTAAATGTTGCTGAGTAGTTTTCCTACCACACCCTTGAGTGTTCCAAGCTATGATTTTCATTACTAAGATAAAGAGAAGTATATTTAGGCTCTAAAAGACCCTTTAGGAGGATACCCGACCTACTACCTATAGTAAGCAGAAACCTTAAATGCAAGACTAAACTAAAAGGAACTACCATCAGCAGGGAATATAAAGAATTTATAGGGCCAAAAATAAGACTCCCTAAGTTAGCTGAACCAAAGCACCCACCAGAAAGCCACAAAAACTGAAACTGATGTAAATTCTAAACTACCCCCCACAGCTAATGAATTGTGGAGCAGTAATGCAGAGCAAAGATCAAGAAAATAACACCCTGAAACTGATGTTCTTTAGAATTGCTGCACTTAAGTAGACTAGTAGGCCAAAAATAAAAGCAGCTCAACTCGTAAAAAATTGAGCTCTTAAAGCAGAAGGTATGCAGATATTTCATTTATCAAGACCATGATGGTATGCAAAAAATTGCTGCACTTTAGAATTTTCGCAAAAAATTGAGCTCTTAAATAAAGGAAATCCTCCTAATGGTTTATTCGTTTATTTATTTGTTTTTGAAGGGCTTTAATGTTTCCCAGTATGTTAACATAGATATTTCTTCTACGCTTCCGCCTTCAAACTTCTCTCCGCCTCCGATCTTTCTCATTAAACAACAAAGCCAATCACAGATTATATATCAAGACCATGATGATATATCCCGATGCAAAATTTTCTTTCGATCTGATAATGATTTTATTTGATCTTCTGAGATGCATACAAAGTTTTCATTGGCATATCTATGGTTAGTAATCATCTTTTGAGATATTTTTTATTTAATTTGATGTTGGGTACTTCTGTGTTTGCAGAATGTGTATACCAACAATGGTGAATTTAATCTTAACTTCGATCCACAACAAGGTAATACTGTTTTATTTATTATTATTTGATTCTTTTTTTTTGGGTAGAAAGGTTAATATATTGAAAAAAGAAAAAGAAATCAAACATACAGAAAAAGGAACAAGCACATCAGTGCAAACAAGAGCTCAGGCTACATCCTAACTCACACCAAAATAGAGGAACTCTCTTGCATCAAGCTAAGCCAAATAAACAAAATCAACAGGCTACCCTTTCTTCTTGGCAGACTTCCTATGTCCTCTACCTAGATTGTCATTGCCCAAATCATTCTTCAAACCTAGTTTCCCAAGCTCCCTTTCCAATTTAGTCTTTTGGTATTTATCATTTATCTCGCTGAAAATGCTCATCTTTTCTTCTTTTGAGCACCCACTATCGGCTCCTAACATAACTGAAAAATTTAACAAATTTTCCACATGTTGAGTGCTAGTCCTTGGTATCCTGTTTGGGATAACATCCAGAGATTTGGTCTTCACTAATTCCATATCATCACTTAAAGGGTCCATATCTTCATTACTATTTCCGATGACAATAGAATCTTCAATACCACGAGAAACGCTAGACTCTGGAACTTCCTCAAATATCTCCATACCAATAGTTTCAGAATCAGAGTCAAGTACACTATAAGTATTCAAAACTTGTGTAGTCTTCATTGTCTTGTTTCCTTTTTTCCCAGCTTTTGACTTCTTTGGATTTTCCCAAATTCTATCAGACTCCATCTCCCCTGTTTGTTCTCTTTCAAGCACCGGGACCTCACTTGTAGCATGTGTTTCAACCACCATTTCAAGTACCGGGACCTCACTTGTGGCCTGTGTTTCAACCACCATAGGGATTTGAGCAACTACAGTTGGAACTTCAACTTTATCACTTGTGTTCACAATCAAATCTACATTGTTTTCAACAACTACAATTTCAGAATTGACTGGAGTTGAAATCAGAGGCACTGACATATCCTTAGGCTTAGGAATTAAGCTACATTTGGCATCTGAATGCCCAAAAGTCTTGCAATGGGAACAAACATTAGGACGCCATGGGTACTCTGCCTTCACTACCAGTTTTACATTATCCACTAGAATAGGTAAATCTTCTAGAAATTCACAATCAGCTGCAACTTCAACCAAAATCCTTGCGTAAGACATTCTGGTCTTCAACGCTGTTGGAGTATCAGTCATGATTGGAGTGCCAACGATACTTGCAATCCTAGATAACCCCAATTCATTCCAAAGGTATAGAGGAACCTGCCTAAGATTCATCCACACCGGAACTGAGGTAATAGCATCAATATTTTGCTCAAGAGCAATAGACCAGGGTCGAATTAGAAAGAGTTTCTTAGTTATGAAAACTGAACCCAATTCTAAAACTTTAATCCTGTCTTCTTCTTGAGCAAATTTGAACAAAAAATCTTGTTCACCATGAATAGTCATGGAGAAATCTCCTTTCAACTTCCACTGAGCAATTAAACTTTCTTTCACAAAGGGGAATTGGATTTTATTTCCAACAAAATACCCTACTACATAAGCTTCACAATCAGAAAAGTGAGTTTTGAGTTCACCTGAATTAAAAACAGCTGTAGATACTCCATCGATTTGCTTTGCTGCATCAAAAGCAAGCTTGGTAGAGAGGTTTGCCTTAATATTGCTGCTACCTAAACATCCAGAATAGCTTAAAACTTTCTGAGATTGATTCGAATTCGAGGTAGATTGTGGATCTGAAAATGGATTAGGTTTAGTTCTATTAGCCCCCAATAACGGTGGAAAATCTCCAAACCCAATGTTAATCTCAGCTAAAGAAGCAGGATTAGGTGAATCTGCAGCCGAAATAGAGCAAGAAGGAGGAAAGGCAGAAGAATCATGGCCTGCAGCCATGGAAAAACTCGGAAGAAAAAATCGCCTCTAAGTCTCTAGCCACGTCATCAGACGATGAGAGAGAAGAAAATGACTGAAAGTAGTTTCTAGTAACATAACTGTTATTATTTGATTCTTGATATAGATTTAGAAATTGTGCTGGAGAATTAAGTGGATTCGACGGAATTTATGTTTTTAGTCTTCACTCCTTTTTGTGATTCATTACAAGATTTGGGTACTATAAAGACGATGATTAACATCCATGCTAATTTTGAGATTCTGCTTTAATGAATTAAACCTTTTGCTCCTCCTGGAATTTTAAGGGAAATTAATTAACTCGCTGTAAAACTAGAGTCTCTGTGATTTCACAGAGGATGTGACTCTTTTCTTGCAAGGTAAACTTAAATTGTCCAGTGCTTATTTAGTCTGATTGGAAATTGTATCCCTAATTCTGTAAAGACTAAAAACATAAATTCGGGATGTTAATCATCGTCTTTATATGTATCCCTAATTCTGTAAACTGTCAATTCGGGATAACAACCAACTATTTCTTTCTACAAATTAAAGTAGTGGTCTACAGTTTCAGCATTGCAGTATGTTATTTTTTTCCAATTCATGTATACAAGTTTCATTGTTAATCTCTTCAATCTATTCATGTATAGAAGTTTCATTGAAGGGGTGACTAATTGCTTTAGTCTGACTGCTAGACTGGCCAAATATTATACAAATCCTTTAATGTGTGCTCTAAAGTGAATACACCATGTTTGTGGGAGTAATAGTGTTATTTTGTTGATTCTTTATATAGGGGAAATGCAAATCCTTGATAAAAATTATTTGCGAAATGGAATCTAGGAAGTTGCAGGATGGGATGATGATTAATCAATAAAGCTTAGCCAAATTTCTTGGATACTCACTGATGATGCTGAACCTAGCATATATTTATTGTCATGAACTATATTTTAGGTGAAAGTTGATCAATTGAGTCATACGGTGTTACAGTAAAAGATTCATAAACATTCCTCTTTTTGTGTTTCTGATTTGAGAGTATCCTCATGTTAGGTGATTATCTATTATGGTGTTTAAAAAGATCAACTGTATTACCTAACAAAGCCTAGCTATGTCATTACAACTAATTCATAGATTTCATGTGAAGGTAATCAAGTACGGCACATTTTTGGCACACTTGGTTTATTTCATTGCAGAGATAGGGGCATCTTATACTTTACACTCATGTGGTGAAGTCTGGGTTAGTTTCCTATTCCAAGGTAACATCAACAATATATGCTTCATGTAAAAGGGTAGTCATGTTGTGGCTAAAGTTATGTTTGAGAAAAAGCCACTAAACACATTATGCTTGCACATGAGAAAGCAAGATGTCCTAAACAGATATATTTCCGTAAAGTTTGTTGTAAACCTGGATTGTTTCCAGTCGGTTTTTGGGGTCGTGGTTAGAGAAAATAAATCCCTGCGTGACATTTTGGGGTGATAATTGTAAGCCATTTCTTCTATGCATGAGAGTATTGGGGTGGCGGTGGTGGTTAAAGTATGATGCGAACAAACCTATAAAACTCATATGACATAGTGGAAACAAGATATGGCATGATGATGGACATCAATCAAGTTAATTAAGTTAAGATAGGTTATCTGAACTTGGTTAGAGTTCATAATTTTTATTTTTCCGATCGACTATGTTTCCTCTTTTGAATTTACTCAAGGATTCGAATTCATGTATGTCATACAGAAAGGGAAAACAACTCCGTTTAAAGAAATATTTTTGGCTATAAACTCAAGAGTTATTTCCTGCTACATTTCACATTTCTATGTTGTCATGCATGAAAATCTTATCTTTATGGGCATCAAAATAGAAAAACTTACTTTTGCAGAGAAGGTAAAAATACTTATGAGGCATGTGGGTTGAACTTTACTGTACATGCACAGACTAAATAAGAATACTGACAGATGTACAATTTGTGAGACCAAAATAAAGACGCAAAGGCTTAGACAAATAGTGAAATAAATACATAAGGCCGACAAAAAACACCTCACATATTTTCTGCGAAAATAAAAGGGAAAAATAAATAATCTTCGGATGTTTTTTATATTTGACGGGTCGAGGCGACACCAAATTATAAATACATTTTCACGGGGCGGGGTGAAGCCCGCGCACTCCAAATCAAAAATACGGTTTAAAGAAAATGCCCGGTGCGTAGCATGGGCACTAATCTAGTATCAATAAAGAAGCGGACGTGCCTATCTTAATGGACGCCTGGTGCTTGCCATTCCTAAAATGTGCCATAAAAAACTAGCAAGTCAGATTACATGAAGCATCTACCTAAAAACGAATGAGAACATCAACTTACCAAAGGTACATCAACTCCTCCTTTTTTTTTGCTAGATAAGCAACAACTATATGACAAATTTCCCACTTTCAAAGCTCTCATTAACTGTTCATAAGAAACCCCAAAGGATACACTGATTCAGTGGTTGATAACAGGACTTCGAATGCTAACACACACACACACAGAAACCGCAAAACCTCAGCTCACCGCAAGATTAGAGTTTTCTTTTTTATTCTAGATTTCACAGCTGAGTAGTGGATGAGTAGATTAGAATTTGGTGTCACTCATGTTGGATCCATTTCATGGATTCACTTATGTTCGATCCTTTTCTTATAGGTAGTTAATCTTTTAAGCACGAATGAAGCATTTTTGGAACATTTTTTTATCTAGGTGAATTATTGTAATTCTACTTATTCAATGCACTATTTGCTTTCATTGATGTCTACCAATTTTCTGAACAATTCCTCTTCACTTTTTTCAACTAATATTATAACCCATCTGTTGAGGTGGGTTAATTTGTGCCAATACAGAGTAATCAGATATTTATGTAATTCGTAGTCTATGATAATCCTTTTGGAGTCTGTAGCCGCTGTGTGGATTAAACTTTGTTTCGACTTATTATCGACATTATAGAACAAATCTATCATTCTCAAAAAATCTACATTCGTGATCTAGAATTTGCTCAGTGACCAAAATAAAGGCCCGGTCGCCAGAATCTTCCACATGACCCAATTTTCTTTTAGTGATCAGTCTGACTACAACTCAAGGTTTAAACCTGATTAAGCTAATGACCAAGTTGACATGCACTCAGATTAGCTTACAAGCAATAAGCTGAAAACTTGTAGATTAAAGTAAGATGACACTGGCTGGGATGGCTTGGCAGTACAACTCTTTGGAAAGCCTATGGATTAAAATATATGTTGCTGCTAGCTGAAAATTCTATGAGATAAAAAAAGAGGAGACTGGAGAGATTTCATGCTATTCCCATTGATCCCCATGAAACAAGAAAAGAGAAAGGGTCTAATTGGAAGAAAAAAAACACCACACTATTTGCTTCAAAGCTGCACTGGAATTGTCCATAACATTCCCAACCTCACTTGCCTTGTATTTTTGGCCGTATAAGTACCAGAATTTGATTTTAACGTGTACACATATACTGCATGATCCCGTGTTAGACATACCAACTTGTAATCAGTAATGCTGCTATCATAACCAAAACCAAACCCATCCGTTATGATCCAGCCTTTTGGTAGTATACTCATTACAAGATCCCAAAATACTCATCTGAAGACTTCCAATTCCATAATTTTGATCACTGGATTATCCATTAGAACAATTACGTCAGACTTGTTTGATGCCGACGCTGTTAACAATGATGCATAAGCTACGGAATAAAACATATCTCCATCACCCCAGATGTTAGCATCTTTGATCATAATTCTAGTTTTGTTGTTAAGACTGAGGTGATCGTTGACAAATTTAGGATTACAAATTAATCCATTCCATCTCTTGCATACGGATTTCAAACGTCCGATGGATTTCACTGGTAACCTTAGTATCATCTCTCCCTGTATCTCTTCGGGAATGCTTGACATTCATGCCTCTTACTTCTTCTTTGCTAGCTCGTTGGGAAGTTAGGGATTGAAGATTTCCTGTGAATGTGCAATTTGGTTTTGTTACCTGGTTAACATGGTTTATATATGGTGTACGTGGGCGCCAATCCGTCCCAATCAACCCGCAATTGGACGACTAGACACCCAACCCGCTTCCGGATGGATTGGATATGTATCCATATTTTAAAACCCATCAAATATTAGATCGCGGATGCATGTTTAGAAAGGGAAAATTAGGCTAAGGCCCCACCCATGAATAACTCATAATATGAAGCCCCTAGTTAAAAGAGTTTTATAATTAGGCCCCGAATTAAAAATAAATTTTAATATAGGTCGAAATGACCAGATTAACCCTTGGTATTTATATGATAGGACCTACCATTTTCCTCACAACCACACACTCGACAGTTTTAGAGAGAGAGAGAGAGAGAGAGAGAGAGAGTTGCAGAGAGAAAAAAAAAATTCAGATCCAAAAATTTGCAGAGAATTGAAGAAGAAGACGAAGAACGAAGAAGAAACCGAAGAAAGAGAGGTTTGAATCTATCTTCGATCTTCTCCGTTTCCTCTGATTTAGTTTTGGAAACAGTTTCAGATTCAAAACCCAAAAAAATCATTGAAACAGTTTCATTTTCAGATTCAAAACCTAAATCAACGTTATTACTGATTCCTGTTGATGAAATACTCCGACGATGAATCACTAGGTTTTTTTTTATTTTAATCTGTTAGTTTTGATTCCTGTTGTTACTAATTTGTGTGTCAAAATTTTCTAAACTAGCCATAACTCATTATGACCGATAATTTTACGGATCGGAGAAGAAGAACAATCGATATTTAAAACCCTAGAAAGAAGAAGAAGACGAAAAACGACGAAGAAACAGAAGAAAAAGAGGTTTGAATCTACTTTGTTTTTATCTCCGATCTTCTCCTTTTGTATTTACTTCAGTGTATTTCATTTCTGAGATGTTACTGTTTGAAAACCCTAGAACTAACTCGATTTTGTTACTACATCAACTGCAGATTCAGAAACAATTTTCATTTGTGAACACTAATGGCGCAAGGAAGAAGGAATCCCCCTGAAGCAGACGCATTAAGAGGTACTTAGATGTGAAATTTTTAGAGTATGTGTGTTGTTATGGTATCATGCTAGTGAAAATGCCTATGAATTGTTGAACTATACAAACAAGGCCCTGTGTAACTTTAAGTTACACATTCAAAATCTAACCACTGACTGTATTGTGGTATGTATATTGAGTGTGTAACTTGAAGTTACACATACCTGTGTATGTGTAACTATATTTTACACATTGAAAATCTCAAAAATAACTTGCCAATTGACTGCGTAACTATAAGTTACACATGGACAATCTCGTCATGAACTAAAATTGATTCTGATTTTTGCTTAGTTTTATATCATGAACTAAATTTGATTCTGAATTTTGCTTTTGATTATGTCATGAACTAAATCTGATCTCATGATATGCTTGTAAAATTTCATAGAAATAGAGAGTGTGTAAATAAGAGTTACACATTCAAAATCTTATAGAAATAGAGCATGGTTTGTATATTGATTGTGTAACTTATAGTTACACATTAAAAATCTCATAGAATTGAGCCTAGATTTGTTACTATAAGTTACACATAAAAAGTCCCACCACTGACTTGCTAAGGGCATGTGTAACTATAAGTTACACTTTAAAAAAATCTCACTAATGACTACAATGGTTTCTTATATTGATTGACTGTGTAACTACAAGCTACACATTCAAATCTCACCACTGACTGTAAGTTATGTGGTGTGATTAACTTATAGTTACACAGCAAATAAAGATTCATATGCCTGTGTAACTTGAGGTTACACAACACATAATAGATTGGGTCAGTTTGTGTACTTGGCAAATACACATAGTTTGTGACATGATTTTGATTTTGCAGTTATAAAGGAGTGTATTTGATAAGTACACAAAATACTGACTCATGCTATTTTTGTGTGTCATCTGTACAGGAAAATTAAGGCAGTCATTGAATGCCTCAAGGATTTGGTGAAGGTGATAAAACTGATAGGACTGAGTGACAGGGCTCAGAGATATCTTTTGAGAGTTGCTTACGGTAAGCTAGTGATGATGTACTACGATGAGTATGATCCAGCTATACCAAGTACAAGCAAACAAATCACTACCAACAAAAGCGGCGTCTTGAAGCTTTTGAACTGCTTCGATCTGGATTGCGACACACCTTGTTCTTTCAAGCTTGGTGATGATAAGTTTATAGAGTCTACACCGGCAAAGCTGGCTGGTTTATTTCACATGCAAAGGATTGGTAGTAGAAAGGGTCAAAAGCTATTAAAGAACTTTTCTCATAAGGATTTGAATGACAATGTTTTGTACAACAAGTTCTTCACCGACATTAAATCTACAACACATCAGACAATAGTGACTAAAACAAAGATTTTAGAGAAGATAAAAGAACTGATGACCAAAAGGAGCAAAAGTGGGAAAAGAAAGAAAAATGATGAGAAGGATCTGGTTTGTTTGATAGGTTTTTATCTATGCTGTGTATTATTTTTTGGCGACATAAATGCTAATGGAGTGAACGTGAAATATCTTAGTATCGTTGAAACATATGAGACGGTGCTCAAGGTGTCTTGGCCTGACTTGATACACGAGCACTTGTTTGAAGAAATTCATGATAATATTGATTGCTTAGCAAATGTGAAGGCTTGTGTGCAGTACTTACTGGTAAAAGCTTGTGTGTATTTCTATTCCAGCACTTTTAGTGTTACGTTCATGATATTTTAATGTTAATAGCTTGACTAATTAAAATTTATATATGGTTGCAGATATTGTTTGCTGAACATGCACCAGAAGGATCAATCCCGAAAGTAGAAAATTACGAAGAAGATATCCCGCGTGTTGGAAGGTGGGATCTATACCAGATTTCGGATTACATTTCTGTAACAGACATGTCACAGTTTTCGGTAAGTGTTTGTTGGTTTATGTTTTGTAAATTTATGGTAATATCAACATAATTTAGATGTAACTTTGGAAATTCCATAACACCAGTGAATTTAATTTATATGTGTAACTATAGGTTACACATATAAATTGTGCTTATGTAACTTTAAGTTACACATACAATTGAAAATTTGTATATTTAGAATGTTCAACTGTTTTTGCTAACATCTACATATGTTAATTGCAGCCAACTACTAGCTTTGTGGCTGAGTTTTCACAGCTTGAGAAGCATCTTGGTATATCAACCGTGGTACCAAGCAAGGACGACCTGCAAAGTTGGCTGAAAGCGCAGACAATTGAGAATAGCCAACTGAAACAACAACTGCAAGAAAAGCAAGCAATGTTCAAAGAGGTGTATGGAATTGCCAGAGAAGGGATATCAGAAGGGAACCTTGAAGGAACACAAGAATTCAAGATTCACAATTTTAGCTGCAGAATTATGAGAGCAATGGGTATTGAACCTTACGAAGTGACACAGGAAGAGTTCATGCAACATGAAGATGGTGGACATGGAGGTACTGAGCAGGGAGATGGTGGAGATGGAGGTACTGAGCATGGAGATACTGAGCATGAAAAAGAAGAGTCCGAGAAACAGACTGAGCAAGATAAAGAGAAAGATGACACGCAAACTTCCTTCCATGATGAATGTAAGTAACTTGTTCATTTATAATATGCTTTAACTTCATAGTGATAATGATATATTAGTTGACATGTGTAGAGTTACCAAAATTAGACTTGGTAATTGTCGAGTACACAGATGATATGGATGTGTAATCCCTGTTTACACATGTTATATGCATGTGTAACTTCTGGTTACACTAGTTACACATGGTAGGTATCCAAATAATATGCATGTGTAGCTGTCGATTACACATGATATATACTTCTTGAAATTGTTTTAAAAAAATTTAACATCATCAATTCAATCCTTTTGCAGTTCCATGTGTCAGTCTAGCAGCTGGAAATACACCAAAAATTCTGCTGGCTCAAACTGCTACAGAAGAGCTCAAAACGGCCCTAAGGACATACAGTTCGAGTATGAAGAGTGTCACAACATGCAAGACTCCTCCAAAGCTCAAAAGGCCCACTGCAAAGGGAAAGCGCACTACTTCAAGTCTTGTTGATGAGGCGCAAATGAAAGCTGGTGAAGAGACAACTGTTACAGATGATGCGCAGAAGAAAATTGCAGAATGTGGAATTGTAGATGGGGCGCAAGAGAAAGCCGCAGGTGATGATGTAACTGCAAAAGTGAACGAGGAGATACCTGCAACTGTTGGTGATGGTTTGCTTATCACTGCTTCAACTCAGCCAACATTGGGGACTTTTGAAGACAGTTTCGCTTCAACACAGTTTGAGGAATCTGCGGTGATAACTGCTACAACACCGCCAACTTCGTGTGAAATTGCTGAGACCTACAGGTTGGTGCAACTAGGAGCTATTCCTGCTGACATGAATGTTGAAGATTTTGAAATGCTAAATGAAACTGTCCGCGACATCAACAAAAGCCAACCTGGAACTGGAGTGATGGAGAATGCAGAAGCTAGCTCTAGCGGTAACCACTCTTCCTTGTGTAACTTAATTCTCTTTTTCCTTACTTTTCTCCGTTTGTGTTTTGTTTGTAAAGCAAGTGTAACTTGAAGTTACACATGCTATGCAAGGCAAGTGTAACTTCAGGTTACACAATTATTACCATGTGCAATTTTCTTTTTGATGATTCCAAATTTTTGTTTTTTCACAGCTCAAAATCAGCTGAACTTTGACACTGATCAAATAATGGAGAATGCACAACCTAGCTCAAGTTGTAAGCACTCTTACTTGTGTAAATTGTTGTGATTTTTTTTTTCCATTCATGTTTTGTTTATAATGCAAGTGTAACTTAAGGTTACACATTGTAAAAGGCATGTGTAGCAGTATGATGCAAGTGTTGCTTTCTGTTACACATGCTATGCAAGGCAAGTGTAACTTCAGGTTACACAAGTGAAGCATGTGCGATATTATTTTATTTTGAGGATACTTATTTTTGCTGTTGCACAGCTCAAACTCAGGAGAACATTGGCAGTGCTGGGGTAAATTTTAGCCTTGGACTTGATAACACTCCGAAACCAGTTGGAGAACTAGTCAAGGAAGCCCAGAAACGTGTTTTGAGGAACAGAACAATAGATCAAGATCATCTGAAGCAGTATGAAAGGAAGCCAAAAAAGAGTAAGAAGATTGCAAATGAAAAAGCAATAGTCACAGTTCAAGAAGTACAAAAAGGAAGAATGGACGCAGTTCCAGAAGTACAACTAGGAGCTATCCCTGCTGAAGAAGATGATGGCACAATGAGAAAGGATGTCGAAGATTCTGAAGTTATTGAAAAGCTTAATGGCGATCAAAAGAAGAAAGTGCTTGAATATTTCAACACTCATCCCCAATCGTAAAAAACCTATAACCAAAACTCATGCTTTACTTTGTTGTTGTTGTTTGAATTTAGATTCGTTGTATCTTACTATTTGATTCTGTTATGCTATTTAATTCTTTCCTTGTTTCTAATATAGGCACATTGCTTGGATACTGCACAACGATGACCAGAGCCAATTTTGTAATATAAGTGGAGAATTAATGCTCCAACTCACCAAGAGAGAAGCCTACTTAGAGGCTGAGTTCATTGATTTCTACATCAGCAGGTTGCAAACAAAGATGAACTCAAACAGCAAGTATGAGAAAGCGATATTCCTCTCGCCAAAAGCATACGTAAGTACTTAGAAATATTTAAAATTTTATTGCATTAATAATGTGTAGTGGGTGTTGTAAGACTATGATAACGCGTTTTTTTTTCATGTGTAATCTGAGGTTTCAAATGCAGTTATAATGTGTAACCAGAAATTACAGATGCAGATATAATGTGTAACCTGAAGTTACACATACTTGTTTTTCTTTTGTAAAATCCAAGTATGTCAAATATGTAACTTGTGCTTACATAATCACTTGTGCATTTGTAACTTTTGATTTAAAATGGTTTTTGCAGAAAGCGTACTTGGAGGATGGTGCTGAATTCAATAGATTTTGGATTCCAAGGCTTGCTAAGGAGTTTGAAAAGTACAAGGACAGTGCAGTCAGACTTTTCGCCCCAATGTGCAACAACAACACACACTTCACACTGCTGGAGTATGACTTGGGGAGCTCTGAACCTTGGTCGTACATGAACTCATCAAGTGTTAAGGAACTCAGGCGTCAACACCTAATCGATGCCAAGAAATATGCATTTGCAATAAGTAGAGAACTGTCATTGCGCTGTCATCTAGCTCTTGGGATGGATGAAAGAACCAAGTACCTCGCTTCGCCCCCACAAGGTTCCATTCCTGACTGTCTTCTATTTGTATGCAATTACATGAAGATGAGGATGAAGGGTAGACAGATGGACAAAAAATACTCATCAACTATGCAGTTATGGTGGACTGACAAGGTGCACAAGATGAGAGGGAGCATGCTTTACAAGATCCTTTCGGATCCATCCGCAACTGTGTAAACCAGTCGTCAGTCTTAGGAAAAGATTCTACTACTTGCAAATATGTTGTTAGCCACAAGCAGATGTTAGACTTGGAAAATATGTTGTTATAAACTTTTAAATTTCATCAGTTGGTAGATTTTAGCAGTTCTTGGTTTTGAAAATATTTTTTGATTGAAATTCTTTGAATTAAAAACTTTTATCTTGTTAGAAATTTTACTGCTGTGTGTACAGGTTTCAGAAAGTATGCAACAGGTTAAGTAACTATACATCTTAACTTGATGCAGAATGTGTAACCAGAGTTTACACATGCATCCACAAAAGTGTAACTTGTGGTTACACATGCATATATTTGAGTGTATACTCAAGTTACACAAGCCATTGATAGGACTTGCCCAGTAAATCAAAATAAAATAATACATTTATCGTGTGTAACCTAATATTACACATGCATTCACAGCAGTGTAACTTCTGGTTACACATCCATATAATAACTGTTTCTAGACAACATGTAAAGACATTAAATAGTAGAATGTATAACAAGGTCAAATGCTGAAACATAGGTTAAGTAAATCATAGTTACACATGCAATTAAGACAAAGCTAAACCCAAAAAATGAAAAAATTACAATGTGTAAGCAATAGTTACACATCCATATTTTATAAGTGTAAACCAAAGTTACACATGCATTTCCCTTCTGAATAGAAACACATTTCACCTGTAAACTCACAAAAATATAAAAACTCAATATTATAAAATATGAATGAATGATCCCTGCACATAATCAACGTTGCAGAAAAATAAAAGCGTTTGGTCCATGAAAACCAACATGAAGAAAACTAAAAAAACAAATAATCAAAGACAAATAAGAATCCGCGCATCAGATCATTACTATCAGAACTAGTGAGGTGTGAACTTCCGAGGATTCCTGCAACCTGCCTTGTTGTGACCAGTTTCCTTGCAGTTGCTGCAACGAACTTTTCTCTTCACCTTTTTCTCACGTTTACTTATAATCCTCTTTCCTGGGGGTCTACCCGGTTGCTTCTTCACGATAGGCGGGATGACGATGTCGTCTGGATGATATTCATCAGGCCTGTTGTGGTTGGGAATCGGCTGGATGGCATGCATATAAGTCTTCCTAAAATAGTCGCTTGTAAAATACGGTGAAATGAAATCAATAGCCTCACGTTTAATCTTCCGTATGGCTGCAAGAGCATGAGCACAAGGGAAACCATATACGCGCCACCTTGAAAAAAACAAAAACAAGCAAAAAATCAGTTAGTTGCACATACAAATCATAAAACAATCAAAATTAGCTAGTTACAGGTGCATATACAGGATGTGTATCTTTAAGTTACACTTGCAAAATAGATGTGTAACTAGTATTTACACATGCATATATCTAATCTGAAAAGGAAAAAAAGAGCATACAGAGAGAAGAAAAAGCATAAGAAACCAAACCTTTGACAGGTGCAAGTCTCGTGTTCGAGGTCCACCATGTGAGACCTTTCGCTAATAACTTCAAACACGGTAGGACTAGCAACCAATACTTCCCAACCCAAACCTTCATCTTGAAGAGCCGCAAGCTTTTCCTCGTACTCAGGGGTTAATGGAGTCATCATATTAGCGCCAATTTCACGACGCTCTGCCATCAAACACATTATTTTCCTCCTAATCTGAAAAGGGAAAAAAAACATATGAATACATAAAGTGACAAAACAAGAAATAAAAAGACAACAAAAACAACTAAAAACACAGACACTCAATTAACCTGATCAAGAAGAGCAGATGCAGGCATCTTCTTGTGAACAAGAACCCAGCTATTGACTGATTCTGCTAGAGTACTAGATGTTCGTCCATACCGACAACCTTTGAAATAGGCATTCGAATATGCTTCAGGTGGGATGGTCTCGATGTAATCAGCCACCCAATCACAGTTCAAGTCTCTAATCTTCTGTATGGCTTTCGCATGGTTTTCAGGTGAGAGTGCGTATGTCGCCTCTCGGAAATGGTCCATAACAAGAGAGTACCTAGGATCTGTTGCAGTGATGGGTATATTTTTTGTCAAATGATAGTAGCAGAAGCTGTGGAACCCATCTGGATAGACAAGTGGAACACCCTGCAAGAGTCCTTCATGGCGATCCGAAAGGAAGGTGATTGGCCTCCCATCACCAACAACTTCAGTCAAATTCCTCAAAAACCACTCCCAGTTGTCAACAGTCTCGGAATCGACTAGTGCAAAAGCAAGGGGGAAAATCCTACAAAAAAAATTGTGCAGAATCGAAATAATAATAAGTTCAACACAAACAGAAAACAATGTTCTTATACAAGTTACACATGCTAAAACAAATGTGTAACTTAAGGTTACAAATCCTATTTTCTTAGTTACACACTGAGTAAAGTAATGTGTAACTGAGAGTTACACATGTGTAACTCTCAGTTATTTGTCAACTGAAGTTGTTAAAAAAAAGAAAAAAAAAACATTAATAAAAACATACCTTTACCACCATTAATCCCAGTAGCTGCCATCAAGCAACCTTTGAATGTACCAGTAAGGAAAGTAGTATCCAAGTATACCATTGGACGACAAAACCGGTACCCTTTGATGCATGCAGCAAATGCGATGAAAATCCGTTGGAACTGTTTATTTTCACGTTCAAACTTTATCACGCTACCAGGGTTGGTCTCCCTTATAGCATTAATATACCATACCAAGTGCGAGTAGGACTTGACATCATCGCCGTAAATCGTCTCATAAACCTTTTCCCTAGCATTATAGGCCTGATAGTACTCCATGTTAATCCCGTAGTTGGTCTGGAAATCAGCAGCAATTTGCTTGGGCTTCTTGTGAGGATTTTTGCGAACTTCTTCCTCAATCAAAGTAGACGAGAAGCTGGTGGAGTAAGTTTGGTTCAAGTTGCGGCCACCAGCACCACAAATGTGCTCAGGGTTATAAGACCTGACCTGAAGAGGTTCATACAAAATATAAAGTGAAAAATTCAACCAGAAAACAATATGGTGCAAAAAACATCATGTGTAAACAAAAGTTACACATACTGTACACAAAAACATAACAAATTCTAAGCATTAGATGACATAACATGGAAAACCTACCTGAAACATTTCATTCCTTTCATCGATAGAAGCAGCATGGAATTTCCAGCCACATTTTTCATCTGCACACTTAGCCGTGAACCTAGAACGCTCATTGTGAGTTACAATCATTTGAAAACCAGTGCGAAGACGATACTTGGTGTAAGCAACCCTGACTTGCTTAACTCCTTCAACAAACACATGACCAATCTCACCAAGAACCTTGGGCCAACCATCCGATAACAAAGGTTTCGCAGGCTTGCTTTTATCTTCCAAATACATTGCAACAGTAACATTGTTTCTGGACGAAGAAATACTACTAGACTCATTAGAAATAGAAGAATCTGCCCTAGAGCTGGAAGAAGAGGCCACACGAGGAACATTTTGCAAGAAAATATCAACACTGGTCTTTTGTTTACTATTTGTGATGGATATAAGAGCTTGCAACGAAAAATCACAGTCAAGCGGGAAATCTTTCCCACTTTCTCGAAAGAAGAAAGTAATACCAAGAGGAGTAAACTGCTTCCATTCCCGGCAAACTTGTTCCTTAAACTCTTCAAGTCTGATCTCAGTGTTAACACGCAGGGTAATAAAATCTGAAAAGTATCGAACAACAGCAATGCAACTAACAGCACCAGCGCAACTAACAGAATCCATGACAACCTGAAAAATATCAAAATTTTAAAACGAACGCAATTCACTCGGGGGCTACGCCCCCTCGTGAGAAGTATATTCTATGCGGCAAGCTAGATATGAGTAAAAGATACATACGATACAACTATTTACACATAAACATGTTACAGGACATATATATGTAACTTCAACTTACACATGCTTAAAATACAACAGGATACATATGTGTAACCTAAAGTTACACATCCTGTAACAAAAAAAAAAAAGGTGCATCTTCCTCACACATGATTAAAAATACAAACAGGATATATGTGTGTAAACTAAAATTACACATGCTGCAACTAAGACACATCTGCATCTTACTTAAACATGCTTAAAAATACTACATGATATATATGTGTAACCTAAAGTTACACATCCTGTAACAAAAAACAGCATGTCCAACAAATTAAAATTGAAGTTGTTCTACTGAAACAAAATTGTTTCTTCATACTCCTCTCAATATCAATAAAAAATAAAAGATCGGACATGCAAGAAGAACAAATAATTCAAATATATAAATTGAAACAGATATGAAATTAGAACAAAATAAAATTCTTACCTAGATTTGTTATTTTCTTACTTCTGAAACAATGTTCTTACTATTACTTTTCTCGGTATCAAACAAACCTGTGTAAGCATCAACAAAAACATACTCAGTATCAAAACCAAAAAAAAAAAAGTGAAAAAACCAGATCGCAATTGTAACATTCTGACGATTTTGAATTGAAAACTAGATCAAAAATCAGTTGAATAATTCGTACCTACGTTGATTTCTCTATTCCAACCTATCTTCTTCCTCTTCTCAGACTCAATAAAATCGAGACAAAACAAAAATCATCCATCAGTAGAAGATAGAAATCAAACAATCAATCGGAAAAAGTAATGAATCAAACCTATTCGATTCAAACAGAAGAGAAAATTGATACTAACCTATTTGTTGTTCTTCAAAGCATCGTCTCAAACTCGTCATATCTGAAATCCACTGAATAACATCAATAAATTGAGAAAAAACAACAACGAATCCTTGTTCTTCGTCTCGTCTTCAACACAACAACATACTAACGAACTCTTGTTCTTCAATGCAGCAATTCGTGTAGAAGAAATCAACCTAATTCTTCTACTGAAGAAAAATAATCGAGAGGAGAAAAATAATCGAGAGCTAAAATTGAATTGGATTTCTGTTTCTTTTTTCGTTGTAAAACAACTATAAATACTGGAGGTTATTTTGGGTATTTTTAGTATTATTAAAGAAAGTGCTGACGTCAGCAAATCCGGAAAAATTTAAAACCTGGCCCCAAAAATAAAAATTCTGGGCCTAGAAATATGAAAATGTAAAAGTATGGAGTTGAGGGTGGAAGATCCATTTTGTGGGGCTTGTATATGTTGAACCCATATAGTAGGGGGATTCTAGTATTTTTCACATTTAGAAATCCATTGGACACCCGTACCCACTCAGCTAAGGGTGTTTTTAGAATTTGCTTTCATTGTTGTCTACCAATTTTCTGAACGATTCTTCTTCATTTTTTTCCAACAAACTAGATTTTATGCCCGTGCTACGCAACGGGCAGCTCCACAAACCATCCTCCGCCACCTTTGTAATCACCTATGAATAGTTTAGTTGAATACCAAAGCACTATTTAGATTTCCATAAAAATGAGAAAAACGTTGCTGCATAACCCAAGAACATTGTTGAATAAGTAAATAAACATGACACCATATTTTTGATGGTGTGATATGGCTTCTCCATGCCACATCGCTAAGAGTTTTTGATTTGGGGTGGCTCGGCTACGCCTCGCTCCGTCCCGATGCATCTTTAATTTGGTGTCGTGGGATTTTCCCATCCCCGCCGCGATGCAGTTTTATTTGGTATGGCTCGGCGTTGTTTCACCCCGTCACTTAGGTATCCCACGACTTTTTGGTTGCCATTTCTGTTTTGAATTTGTTGATAACTTCAACATGGACTTGATTTAAGACATTGAAACAAAAACAAATAATCAGGTGACAATCACACCTTCGTTAAACTAAACTCAATACAAATCCTGCAAGTCATATATCGATTGAATAAGTAATGTGTTGTAGAATTGTAAGGTCTGTTGGGAATATCAAGAAATGAAAAAAGAGAAATCCATTCCAAACTCCAAAAACATTTGAATCCAAAATGATTGGATAGGGCACTTGATGAAGCCAAAAAAAACGATCAATAAATAATCTGAATAAGCAAGAAAAATCTAACAATAAAATTCTAGGATTTCTGTTTATATACCTTTTTCTTGTATTCCTCCTCATCATCTTCTGATTATGCTTTTCTTCCTAAACCCCGAAACAAAAACTTCACCAAAAATACAAAAAAGTATAATAGCTACAAAACTACAAAAGAGTTGTGAAAGTAGAACAAAAATTAAATAGGGTTTAGAATCTTAAAAACCCACAATGGAAGTTTAATTGCCCAAATATTAAGACTGGTTCATTTTCACAGTATCTTCATAAGCTTCCACACATACTGTGCAGCGGAAATTGTTAAATATTGGAGACTAAATTCCTCATAGGAATAGATTTTATAGGCAGTTAATTAAACTAAACAAACTGAACGTAATAGAACACAAAGAAACAACAAAATGCCGTAAAGGCGATAAATTGTTGTGATTCAGAATAGATAAAAGATTTGTGTAGTGCAAACTGAAGAGAACATTTATTTATTTTCTTTTGTGCGTCTCTTCCCAAGATTCCTCCAAGATTTACCTATCAATTCAATTTTACAAAATCTACTAATTAAGATATTCAGCTTTAATTTTCAAATAAGTCTTAAAGACTTAACCACGACTGTGGTTTGTTTACGTTGAAAGTTTAACTCTGCATCAGCGAATAGATTATCTCCTAACCCTTATTTGCTAAGAGAAAATCTGGACAACCAAAACTTAAAAACAAAAAAATGCACAAATCGATCGAAGAGTAATGAAAATCTTAATAGCTATGTTTAAATGATTTGTGTACCTTGTATACAAAGCCAAAACCTCCTTAGCGAAGCTTATTATTAGCAGTAACCAAATTCTTAGCGGCAACTCCTATTGTACTGAAGATGAACTGAACGAATTCGTTACTCAAAACCCTTCCTAGAAACAACCTGTTAACAAAAAAAAAATACAATTCTCACACGCCAGCACAATAAGCATCAAATATGGAAATACTATTTTATTACATGCTATTTTGTTTTATCTTTTTTTTTTTTTTTTTGAAAGGAGAGGGGGTTAAGGAGACCCCAACCAACAAGAAGGAAAAAAAAACAAAAAGAAAAAACAAAGAAAGACAGAGTTAAGAAACCAAAAACCTCAAAACAACTCCATAATGGAGGAAACAATAAAATTAAACTCAGCTGTTTCTACTATAGACTTTCCCCTCAGCATCTTCTTGGATGATCTTCTTCAAATCTTCTGCGAAAGAGATTGGAATAATCTCCACAAACTCTCCACTAGGCCGATAGCTCGCAATATGATCTACGGCTCTATTTGCTTCACACAGCGTATGCTCAGCATTGCAAGACTGGAGCTGACTACGTAATCTTCTTATAGACTCCCAAACATGATGACAAGTCCAAGGCGGCTTAGGGTTACTCTTTGAAAGATAAGAGACAACAGTTTTTGAGTCTGAACGTAAGGAAACTTTCCTGTGACCATTTTGAACAGCAAGTTTTAGGCCTGCTTCTACCCCTTGAAGTTCATGTAAGGTAATAGTACCTGGGTTTGCACTTCCAGTCACCGCACTCGTTGGAGTACCCGTCTCATCTCTGATGATTGCTCCAAACCCAGCCCCGTTGTCATTCAAAGCTCCATCCGTGTTAACAGCAACCTCGCCAGGACTTGGTTTTCTGCAAGCTGTAAAAATCTTATTCGTGAGAATAAACCTTGGGCATAACCCCCATTGCACTGACAGGCTCCTAATATTATCATTATCAGGCATAGCAGTGTCAGTTGAGCAAAGCTTATTCCTAACATCAGCACATATGAGATGGATCAACGTCTCTGCAGGAATAGATTTTTGAATGAAAATTCTTCTGTTCCTTTCACCCCAAACATGATAGATACACGCATTAAACGCCAGCTTCCTCAAGACTCCAACAGACTTGTTACCCGTGATGTTGTTCACACACCAATTAATCTGCGCATCCCAGTCTTGTTGTCTCGAAGCCCTTAATCCCAGTAAAGGATACAATTTTTCCCAGATCCGCACTGAGTACGAGTAATGAAACAGCAAGTGCAAATCATCCTCTAGCATTTTTTTACACAGAACGCAAACCGGGTCCACTTCCATGCCCCAAGAAAGAAGTTTAAATCTTGTTTTTAATTCTCTATGAAGAGAAACCCAAACAATAAAATAGTGCTTTGGTATGCAGTTAGAAAACCAAACCAGAGACTTCCATTTAACCTTGGTGGCTTGACTTCTGAGAGCATTATAGGTATCTTTGAGCTTAAAGTCTCCAGAGCACCCAGCTGTCCACACCACTCTATCCTCCATCAGTCGGTCTGTTTTTATGTTGAGAATGTCTATGTACTGATTACCCAGAAAATTCAACATGTTCGGAGAAATACTCCATTCTCCATTGCGAATCAGACTACTCACAGAGGCTTCCAAATGATGAGCAGAGTCATACTTAAGGTGAGGGGGGAAGATACTACTAAGGTCACCTTGAGTAAGCCATCTATCCTTCCAAAGTTTGGTACTCTCTCCATTACCTATTAGGTGCAAGAAAAAAGAGCTAGCCACCTCTCTGTGCTCCAGAATGCGCCTCCAGCACCAAGAAAAATCCGTCGGAGTCTTGATATGCCAAAAGTCCTTATCCCTTATCAAATTCATTTTGACCCACTCAACCCAAATTGTAGGCTTATTAGACACAATATCCCAAATATGACGAAGATTGGAAGCAGTATTAGTAGTTTCAATGCATCTAATGCCCAAGCCACCTTCACTATAAGGAAGACAAGCGATTGGCCATTGAACAACAAGTTTCTTATAATTTAAATCACTACCAGACCAAAGGAACTTTCGAAAAATTGTGTTGATAATATTTACCGTCTTCTTAGGAAGGACAAAACAAGAAATCCAGTAAATGAGCATGCTACTCAATATGACTTTAATAAGAAGGACCCTACCAGCAAAGGATAGGTTCCTAGCTTTCCACGATTTTATTCTAGTGATGATGTGGTCGACTAGAGGAGAGCAGTCCAAATGAGAAAGTCTAGTAGAAAGAAGTGGTAGACCAAGGTATCTTACCGGCAGAGTGCCGACTTCGAACCCCAATACCGCTTTAATACCGTAGGCCGTCGTATCGTCCACTGATGACATGAAGATGTCACTCTTTGAGTTGTTAACAACCAATCCAGTCCTGTTGGAGAAGGTTGTTAGAGTATCAGCTAATGCCCTTGCTGACTAGCCATCCCCCTTCATGAAAACCAATAAGTCATCTGCAAAACAAAGATGCGTGATAACTGGATTTTTGCATCTGGGATAAAGAGAAATGAGCCCCCGATTGACCTGATTCAGCATAAGTGAACTAAACACTTCCATGACAATAACAAAAAGATAAGGCGACAGCGGGCAACCCTGCCTAATACCCCTCTTCCCCTCAATATAGCCATAAGCAGTCCCATTTACCATGATGAAGAATTTTGGAGCAGTGATACACATGCTGATCCAATTAATAAACTTCATCGGAATACCAAACTTCTTCAGCGTAATAAGCAAAGCATCCCATCTAATGCAGTCATACGATTTTCTCAAATCAATCTTCAGAGCACACTTAGGAGCCCCATTGTTCCTGTGATAATTCCTCAACAGTTCATGAGCTAGCATTATATTGTCTTGGATAGATCTCCCAGAAATAAAAGATGACTGGCAAGGACTAACCAACTTCTTCATCACATTCTTAATCCTTATAGTTAGAATCTTTGTAATACATTTATACATTACATTACAACATGCAATCGGCCTGAAATCATTTAAGGTTGTTGCATTATTAGTTTTAGGTATCAAGGAAATTAAAGTTGCGTTTACCTCTCCTAGGAGCTTAGAACTTGAAAAACAACTCTTGACTGCCTTAATGAAGTCCGCACCAATGATTTGCCAGCAATGTTTAAAAAAGTGAGAAGAGAACCCGTCCGGATCAGGAGCTTTGTCCGAATCAATGGTGGACAAGGCTAAGATAATTTCATTAGAGTTGACCGGTTTTGACAGAACATCAGCCTCCTCCAATGAAACATGGTTCCTTAGCTCAATTTCTTCCCATGACGAAGGATCAAAAGGGGTAGCAGAATTACTGCCAAAAAGAGCTGTGTAGAAAAACACACAATCCTTAGCAATATCGGCATCAATAGTTAATTTTGAACTTTCAGAATCGTAAAGGTCCATGATCCTGTTTCTCGCTCTTCTCTCCACAATTGACTTGTGAAAAAAAGGAGTATTGCTGTCTCCTAGCTTCAGCCACTGAACCCTCGATTGTTGCTTCTTCATTGATTCCTCATAACGCATCTTCTTTGCATAGTCTTGTACTGCTTCCCTCTCAATGGAGATATTCACAGGACAAGCCGTGTTCACCTGAAGGGCTTTTTGAACAGTGTCAAGAAGAGTCTTAGCTGCATCCACCTGAGCCGCATAATTAGTAAACCTACTCTTCCGCCAAGGAATAAGAAGCTTCTTGACATTCTTTAATTTGGAGACGAATTGAAACATCGGGGTACCATGGACCTCTAAATTCCAAGCATGATTAACGACACCCACGAAATCGCCTTCATCAGCCTAAGTATTAAAGTATCTAAAAGCCTTCGGACCGGAACCTCTACCTTGGAAAACGTTTAAAATCATTGGCGAGTGATCAGAGATTCCACTAGTCAAAAAGTCCGTAGAAGAATCAGGAAACAGATCGAGCCATTGAAGATTTATAAGAACTCAGTCTAACTTTGAAGTAATTCTTGAGGCAGCATCTTGGTTGTTGGACCAAGTGTAGAAGCAACCCACAAAAGGGCAATCAAACAACTGGGCATCTTGTAAGCAACCTTGAAAGCCACTAAGAGAGGACGGCTCCATATTATTCCCCCCAAATGTTTCATTGGTGTACAGACAAGCATTGAAGTCTCCTAAAATACACCACGGTAGGCCATTTGACGAGGAAAATCTGGAAATAGTGTTCCAAAGGTCTTCCCTCTTATCTTCAGCATTGTGACCATAAACGACAGTGAGAATAAACCAAGGACCATTCTTAACTGAAACTCTAGCAAAAATACATTGTTCCGAACTAAACAAATGATGAACCGTCGCCCAATTTGAATCCCACATAAGCCAAACACGCCCAAGATGATGATATTCATAATTGTCTAAATAAGACCAAGTAGGTTGGATGTTATTCCTAACCATACTTTTATTACCAGCCTGCACCCGAGTCTCAACCAACCCACAAATCTTGATGTTTTGACTATTAATAAGATTTCTAACCTCCACCTGCTTGAGAGGGTCATTAAGCCCTCTAGTATTCCATGCTCTTAAATTAATCATGGATAACTAGTCGTGAAGGGGTCTGTCTAATCCGACCTTCTTTTTTAAGGTCAGTACTTCTAACACCCATAAGAGAACCGCTCACATTTTTGTTTGCATAATCTTTAGAACTATTCATGCCCAAATCTCTAGTTTGTTCAAAAACTTTACCCGATGAAGTAGAGCCAACCTCGCTAGTATTTGTGATATTTTTTTCAGCTAGTGTATCTCTTACCATGTCCTCAGTTTCAGCATCTTCAAGCAGTGGGGCGAAAGAATTCTGTAGCGTTTGTAACATTCCAGGATCTTCATAATTCCTTTCCGGCTCGAAACCTGGGGGGAACATTGGATAATCCTGGACTGCCAAAACAGGTTCCTTAAACGTTGTGTCTATTCCTGTCTTCAAAAGCTTTCTTTTGTGATTTACAACTGACCAATCTTCCTCAGTTCTTGGAGGCACCTGAGTCGCATCGTATTTTATGCACGCATAAGCTGTGCTGGCCTTCTCTTTTAGTTTTGGAATATAGTTCACTGCAGTTGTTGTTTGTGTAGCTCTTTTTGGGCAGTTTGTTTCGTTGTGGCAAAACGTCAAACACCCAGAGCACTGTGGTGGTTTCCACACATAATCCACTGTAACAGTGCACTCCTTTCCATTCTCGAAGACAACCGAAATATTTTTTTTAGCTCACTTTTTGGATTGATCTCCACACAAACTCTCGCATATGCCATCCTTCTTCGAGTAGCCGTTGGTCCATCCAAGAGTAATGGTTTTCCAACAACACTAGCTATGAAGAGGCACTCCTCTTATAGTCATCCAAATTGGAATCGTTTTGATTGATTCCAGTTCATTTTCAATAAAGGGTTTCCATTCACGAACCAGGAAAGGGCTACCCGAAATAAAAACTGGTCCATGTTCTAGAGCTAATAGATGATCTTCTTCGAAAGAAAATTTTATAATGTAAGCTTTTTCACCATGGAGGGTCATTGACAGATTACCTTTAATTATCCAAGCTTTTTCGATTGAGTTCTTGACATAGTTGAATAGAAATTTGCATCCTACAAATCCTCCGACGACCAGCTTTTCATAATTCACCATGTGATTTTCAATATCACTGTCTTTGATTGCCGCAACCGTTCTTACATTCAACTCTAAAGTTGGCCGATAGCACAATCCAGCTGATGAACTTAACGGAACTTGTTTAGATCGGCCGGCTACATCACGAAAATTGGGGATTGGGGTGCCCATGTTTTCGTATTGGAGATTTGATTGGTTGTTTGAGGTTGTTTCAGTATTGAAGTAATCAGATCCAGATGTAATTCCCGGATCCAGTTGAAGATGATTTTGATTCATAGTGAAACTTTGAGATCCCAATCTCTTTTGATTTTGGTCAAAATCGCTAGGCCAAAGTCAATGAGAGAGAAACTTTGAGATCCCAATCTTTGTTTGCATAATCTTTAGAACTATTCATGCCCAAATCTCTAGTTTGTTCAAAAACCTTACCCGATGAAGTAGAGCTTGTTTTATCAATGAACTACAAAGCATGCTTGTATATACACCAGATATGTTAGGCTAAAGATGCATCGAAATCAAACATATATTGAAGGATGAGTAGTAATTAGGTTTCCTGTAGCTCTTTTCCCCACACACTGCAATGGAATTATCCGTAATTCACCACTTAAGATTCCAAAATCCTACAATTTTGGGTCTGTAATTATTGACTCCATGAAGACCACCAATCCAGTCATTTACCTGCACAGATGGATGATAATATATTTATGTTCCCGCATCAATTCAAATGTCAGAGTTCAACTGAACTCGACGATACATGTAGTCACGCATCAAAAAACTTGATCTTCAAAGACCATACCATTTACAATTCAGTGTCAAAATCATTTCTGAAGACATTCAAGCTTGTGTAACTGATGGCACAGAAAGTTGTTTAATAATGGACATAAATGATGTAACAAATTAATCTTATTAGCTCTATTACTTACCCCAGTGCGTACATATCGAGAAACAGTGAATCTTCATATTATTGAAGAGAGATATTCAATTATAGAGTTTGACATCTTACACAATTTTAAAGACAATCATATGGCCGTAATAATATAACAGCCAGACATAGAATTATTACAACACAAGTCAAGTCAACATTGACTAGTTGACTTGACACAGATTATTCACACACTCGCTATTTACATGTTTATATCTCTAATACCCCCCCTGCAATTTGATACTGAAAAACACAGAAACATATTTACAAACAATAAACAAACAAAACACTAAGAAGAAATATCTGCAATCTGGACTGTAGAAGTAGCTGAAGAAGAACCCAATAGTCTATCCAAAATTATGGAAAAAGTAGGATAGCATAAGTCGTTTATAAAAATGTCTGCCAACTGATCTTCTGAGGAAATGTGCTGGAGTTGTAAAAAGACTTCTTCAATAAGCTCCCTAACATTGTGATATTAAATTTCTGTATACTTGGTCCTGGCATGAAAAACAAGATTAGAAGCCAAGGATAAAGCACTTGTATTATCACACAATAACAACACATTCTTAACAAGAATCTGTAAATCATTCATAGAATATGTGAACCATTTTAACTCAGCAGCAGCTACTGAAAGACACTTATATTCAGCTTCTGCAGAGGACCTAGACACTGTAGGTTGCTTTTTAGATGACCAAGAAACCAAATTTGATCATAGAAAAACAACAAAACCTGAAGTAGATCTTCTTGTATCTGGGCACCCTGCCCAATCTGAATCAGTATAAGCTTTGAGACTTGTAATATCACTCTTTATTAAAGTAATTCTCATTCCAACTATACCTTTCAAATACCTTAAAATCCTCTTAACAAGCTATAAGTGCATATCAGAAGTTGAATTCATAAACTGGGAATCATAATTCACCCCAAAGGAAATGTCAGGCCTTGTAATAGTTAAATATTGTAGAGCACCTACAAGTGTCCTGTAATAACTAGGATTATCAAGCTTTACACCATTATGAATAAAAAGTCTACCTTCCTTAACAACTGGTGTATCGCATGGTTTACAATCTAATAAGTTTTCTTTTTCCAATAACTCTAATGTGTATTTCTTTTGTGTCAACAAGATGGAGTTATTATCTCAAACAACTTCAATTCCCAGAAAATATGCTAAATCCCCTAACTTTTTCATTGCAAACTCTTCCTTCAAAGATGTAATAAGATCAGTAATCAACATAGAAGAATTACCAGTTAACAATATATCATCCACATATAATAGCAGAATAAGAATACCACTTGAAGAAACCTTAACAAATATAGAATTATCTGAAAAAAAACTTCTTGAAACCACAATGAATAAGAAAAGATCTAAATCTGTGAAATCAAGCTCTTGGAGCCCACATAAATTCTTTTTAAGTTGACACACATAATGAGATGGATAATCAGGATTAAGAAAACCTTGTGGTTGAGACATATACAAATCCTCATCTAAATATCTATGCAAAAAAAACATTACTCACATCCATATGTTTTACATGATAATTATAATGAAGAGCTAAACAAAGAACCACTCTAACTGTTGTAGATTTCACAACTGGACTTAAAGTTTCATTAAAATCAATCCCATCATGTTTATTATACCCCTGAGCCACTAATCTAGAATTTAATCTATCAATTGAACCATCAGGCTTCTGTTTGATTTTATACACCCATTTGCAACCTAATATGTTCATGTCAGGTTCAGGTGCAACATATTTCCAAGTATCATTATTCCTCAAGGAAGTATATTCTTCTTTCATAGATACTTGCCACTTTGGATTTTCATTGCTTCCTTAAAGGTCTTTGGCTTAGTTAAAGTAGTCAATAAAGTTGTGTAATTTGAAGAAATAGGATGTTTAACTGACAGATAAATTACATGATCTGGAAAAAATTTGGGCTTTGAAATACCTTTTTGAGACCTAGTGACCATTGTACTAGTAGGAACAACTTCAGTACTAAGGTAAAAAAGAAGAAACAGTTTCAAGAGAATGTACAACATCTGAAGAATTAGACAAAGAAGTATGATAAAATTCATTTTCAGAAAAAACAACATGGCGTGAAACATAATACTTTTTATTAAAAGGATTGTAGCATCTTTATCCCTTATGAAGTGGACTATAACCAATGAAAATACATTTAACATACTTGGGAGAAAGTTTATCTGCTCTTGAATGAGCAAGATGAGGGTAACAAACTATTCAAAAAGTTTGAAGAAAACTATAATCAGGAGGAACACCAAATAAAACTTCAAATGGAGATTTAAAATTTAGAAATTTAGTAGGAGTTATATTAATGATATAAGAATTAGTACAAAAAGCATCATACCAGAACTCTTTAGGACAAGAAGCATTAAACAAAATGATATTACCCATTTCAGTAATATGCCTATGTTTACGTTCTGCCAAACCATTTTGTTTTGGTATGGAACTTACGTCTACATATACACTTCTATTTAAGGATTTATCTATTGCCTTAATAAATGAAGAGAAAAACATCATATTATGCTCACATTCACTAATTAATGTTTTTCATTTTCTGCTGAGCAATTTTAATTTGCAGTTTATGTTATTTAATCCTTATATTTTCAGTTTCCTTACCCAGTTAATCTGTAGTTATCAAATGTATTAGCTGTATGTGATAGGAATTTAGAATAATGGGGTTTTGTATAAAAAATTAACACAATCTCATAATTGGGGGTTTTGGTTATGGAAAGAAGTCAAGGTGGCAGAAATTTGGGGGGTTGTGAATAAGCAATCCTGAACATGTTTACTTCATTATTAAGGTATATTTTCATTGATTTATTGGGTTCAGAAATCTAAATAGCTAGTGTAAGTGTGTAACAAACAAATTTCTGGAATTGTGGAGATAACAATGCTTTAGTGAGAAATTTGCCAGTTGATGAAGTCTTTTTTTGTGTTAGTCTTCTAATGGTAGTGTTCTCGAGTCTTCACGCTTCTTTAAATACATTGAGGACTTGCTTCTTGGATTGCTAGCTTCTCAAAGATGATTTGCAGAAGTAGTTGATGTAATTTCTTCAACAAAGTGCCAAGATGTAGATACATTACCAGAAGTGAACAAAATTCTAATTGTGGTATGCCTTATGTAGATCATAATATCATCCAAATTCCTAAGGGGTTCTTATGTTAACTTAGTCTAACAAAATGACCTAGTTAATGGTGGGAATCCACCAAATAACCAAAATTGGATATAACTCCCACTTGGATGACCACCATGTTGAATAATTTGTCTTAGTAAAACCCAATGGGAAAAAATTTGGACAAAGGAAAAAGAGCACAATATCAACATTTTGAATTAAACGTCAGGGAGATGCTGCCTCGTTAAAACCTTGTCAAGGAAACCACATGGGACCAAACTTGAATGAAGGAAAAAGTGTACAACTTTTGACGTAAATATTAATACTAACCCAACTATATGAGTTATACAGAAGACAAGCATCAAAAAAATAACTCAAGTCCATCTTAAATAAGAGTTTAAGCTAACATAATTCTAACTGCAGATTTAAGGGGAAAAAAATAGAATATATGCAGCTAAAGCGTGGATTTTTGTGTTTTTATGAACTCCTCAAGAGACCTATATATAAAGCTGATATCATCAACTAATTAATCTGGATTTTTGGTTTGGTACCAAACTTCTAAAAACACATACAAGATTGTTAAACCTTACATAATCGAGTCAAGTGGCTGCCTGAATATAATTTGAATCCTCAAAAGAATACAAATTTGAATATGTTCTCCAAGCAAATAACTTGTGTGAATGCAATACGAGTCCTTCAAGAATACCACGAAAAATGCATCATATAGGGAGATGATATATTATTTAACCGATCCTCTGGTCTGAACTTATAACCCTCAATCGCTCTTAAAACGACTTATTTCTCTTAATACATAATACGACTACACCAACCTTTAAGTGTTAAGTCTTGGATCCAAAATCGCGTTAATCAAGAAATTAATCCAATCTAATTTGGAATATATGCCAACCAATCACATTGTCGATATTCCCCTGCAGAGGGTTTAACAACCACAATCTTTATTATTTTAGTAGCTACTGTAATATTCGACAATTGTTTTTGCTTATCACGATCTCACACAACTTCCAGTGTATGCATACTTTGAAAAATTCAAAATTTACTGGTACCAGTGCCCACGGGCGTGATAATCTCCAATTATTCAAATGCAGAGATATGAATTTTTATAATGTGAATCGTATTATAATAGACTCCGTAGCCTATATAAAAATGATACATGCTTGCTAGATGTGATTGAGTTTGCCTTTTCAAATGACATAAGCTAGATGAAATATTTTCACGCCTAGTAAATGACAGCTTTTTCGATTTGATCAAGATATGGGAGAAATGGATATAACTTTGAAGTTAATTAATACCAACGTTTGGTGATGTATAGTCTCCCCCTAATTATGGCGGAAATATTTTCATCTCATATACGAAGAAAAGTTTCGTAGAGTATTATCCGATTAATTCGAGGACATATACTCATAATAATTTCTGGATTACAAACAACTCCAGATTGGACAGTAGATTCTGATTTAAAGAGTCATAAAAGAAATTGTCCTAAAAATAAAATAAAATTATAGTCTTCTTGACATACAAAATTAATCATCAACCAAGGATTTTATTGGCTACATCCAAAAACATATAAAATGTGTAAATAAATATCCATATATTTACGTGAACTCTAAGGCCAACGATCCAACGAGATAAAGATTTGGATTGAGATTATGGACACTTTATTTTCCAAAAGAAACTAAATTTTAAGATCAATTTAGTCACTACAAGGACTAATGATATATAGGCTTACAATCCGGGTGCGCACCCATTGGTCTTTTATGTCCTACCGTATTCCAACATCAAGTTGGACGGTCTCAATTTTGGAGAGTATTATCACGACGAAAAATTAAAATTGCTAAATATTTTTTAAGAATGTAGCAATTTTTATTCACTGGTACTTGGAATTATTTTAAGACATAATAGCGATATTTGTACCCAAAATTACTTTTGGGCACGAAACACGATGAATGGGTAGTTTGGTGTGAATTTGGGATTAGGGGTCGATTTGAAGAACAAAAACAAAGACAGAGGTTTAACGTGGTTCGGCATTGTTTGCCTTCGTCCACGGACGAATCCCCTTGGGGATGATATTTTTTTGATATGTAAAATTATAGTGTATCTTTTTCATCCTCTTGGATACCTCCCATAATCATTTCTGCTCCCCCCTATTTATACAATTCAATATAAACATAAATTGCATTAACTGCTCATTCATGCCTCCATATTCAATTCTGTATGTAACAGCTGGAATTAATTCTGCATGTATGTAACTGTTGTAATCAGTACTGCATGGCTAAAACTGCTGGAATTTAATGGCTGATACTGCTGGAATTCAATGGCTGAAACTGCTGTAATTAGTTCTGCATGCCTCTATGCATGAAACTGTTTGCATGCTTCTTTGAATAATTTCTGCATATTGGCAGACGAGATTGATGATTGACAGGTACAATAGCTGGCAGTATGGATGGAGGCTGGCTGGCAGCATGGGTGGAGACTGGTTGGCAGTGCAGAAGATTTTTTGGCTGGGAATGGTTAGCAGCATTACTGGCTACAAGACTGAAAATTGGCTAGGGATGCGACTGACTTCGATAGTTGACCGACGGTTGACTTTGATCATTGACCGGTCGTTGACTTTGACCATTAACCTTGACCGGATGTTGACTTTGACAGTTGACCGACTTTATGTAATACTGGGCAGACTGGTGGGCTTCCTCGGTTGAATGGTCAGTGGGCTTGGATGAGGACCAAAAGATGATTTAAGTATCAATTGGGCCCATTAAGTGGTATTTTTACTTATGGTACAAGCATCGCCCCCTCTTAACCTCCAACTTGTTGGGCGTTAAGAAAATTCCGTTTTCCTAAGTCAATGATAAAACTCGCCCCCAAGTGTGGATTATTGATAGTGAGGTGACTGGTGAACTTCCCTTGTTGTTTGCGAAAATCACAATCAAGACGCCCCCAAGTAAGGCTATTGTGATTGGGAAATCGGCGGAAAACAGTTGAGCATGAACCACTGTTGTATGCAAAGTCAGGATCAAAAGATGAATTGTTCTGAAACAGAAGCGTGATGCTCGAGCTGAGTGGTATTGTGAGTGAGCGACAACTGCTGATGTAAAACTGAACTACGGTAGTTGCGAAGGATTTAACTGCGATGTCCACAAAAAATTTTCTTCTACAGTAATGGGCTAAACTGGATAGTAACGTCATTGAGAAAAAATAATATGCATCAGCTTCAACCAGCTTAACTGTAACAACAACGAGCAAGAATGCACTGCAGCAGTTGCGGTCAGCTAGACTGCAGGGATTGCGAAAAGAGCTGGACTACATCTGCTTCGATCAGCTGGACTATAGCAGCGACGAGCAAAGTTGCACTGCAGCAGCTGCGACCAGCTGGACCGCAGGAACTACGAGCATAGATGGATCAGATCAACTGCGATCACCGGAATGCAAGAAGAACGAACAAAGCTGCAGACCGCAGCAGATTGCGATCACTGGATCATGGTATCTTGCGACCATAGCTGGACTGCATCAGCTGTAATGCAACAATAACAAACACAGATGCACTGCAGTAGCTGCGATCAGCTGGACTGCAAGAACTGCGAGCATAGCTGGACTGCATCCGCTGCGATCAGCTGGAATGCAACATCAACGAACAGAGATGCACTACAATAGTTCCGTTCAGCTGGACTACAGGAACTGCGAGCATAGCTGGACTGCATCAGCTGCGATTAGCTGTAATACAACAGCAATGAACAGAGTTGTACTGCAGTATCTGCGATCAGCTGGACTACAAGAACTGCGAGCATAGCTGAAATGCATCAGCTGCGATCAGCTGGAATACAGCAGCAGCGAATAGAGCTGCACTACATCAGTCAACATCAGCAGGATCATAGAACTGCGAGCATAGCTAGACTGCATCAACTGCGATCAGCTGGAATGCAGCATCAACGAACAGAGATGCACTGCAACAGCTCCGATCATCTGAACTGCAGGAACTGCGAGCATAGCTGGACTGCATCAGCTGCGATCAGCTGGAATGTAACAACAATGAACAGAGCTGCACTGCAGCAACTGCGATCAGCTGGACTGCAGGAAAGGCGAGCATATCTGGACTGCATCAGCTGCGATCAGCTAGAATGCAACAGCAATGAACGGAGCTGCACTGCAGCAGCTGCGATCAGCTAGACTGCAGGAACCGCGAGCATATCTGGACTGCATCATCTGCGATTAGCTGGAATGCAGCAACAACGAACAGAGCTGCACTACAGCATCTGCGATCAGCTGGACTGCAGGATCTGCGAGCATAGCTGGACTGCATCAGATGCGATCAGCAGGAATTTATGAAAGACGAGCCTCACTGTAACAGGTGTGATGAGCTGGACTGCAGAAGATGCGAACATGATTGCGATTCGTGATCAACCGAATACTGAATACAAACAGAGTGACTACTGCAAAAGAACTTTGATCAGCTTGACTGTAACAACTGTTGAGGGACTTGACTTTAACAGTTCGATAAACCTAGGTTTAACAGTTATAAATAAAACTATACAGCATCATTTGAGTCCAACTGAGTGCAACCAGACTGCATCAGTTGCGTCCAACTGAGTACAGAATTCGTAAGCAAAACTGGACTACATCAGTTGCGTCCAACCAAGTACAGTAGTTGCCTTTGAACTGAAGTACAATAATTCAATCAACATAACTATAGCAGTTTAACATTACTGATTGTAATAATTGCGTAAAAATATTATGGTGTATGCTCGCCCCCTCTTAATCCTGCAACTCATTGGAGGATTAAGAAGTTCGGGTTACCTGAAGTTTCTATTTTCAGAAGCTTAATTCTTCATTGAAATTAGGTGCTATGTAACTCGCCCTCAAGTGTATGGAGTGCTACACAGCTCGCCCCAAAAGAGTTATTTTAGACCATGAGGTGTTACATATTTTTCCCCCAACTGATTGTCAGTCACGTTGAAGTGATATGCAACTCGCCCCCAGAAGATAGTGATTGCCATGATGCTCAATGCTCGCACATGTGTGCACTGCCTTGCTGCATTTTGCTCGCGCATGGGATTTTGAAGATGTCAGTTATCTGGAATTCGCGCGGGAGGCCCATCCCACTATTCCTGATGCGCGCAGAATTGAAATGTGTGCATCTTCTCATGAGAAAATTCTCGTCACATTATATGTGTCTCACTGAACAAAAGTATGCACGATTATATGGAAAGATGTAAAAATATGTAAATTGTATACTTACCAGATTGAAAATGTTATTGTGACTTCGTTTATGAAGTGCTTAGGATGCCCACTGTCTATGTTGGTGTTTTCCAGCGACGATGACTAGTATAGTTGCCTTAGTGTCTCATCTCAACTTAGTAAATTGATTTGTCTGTGGGACTGGAATGCACCAGTTAAGTCTAAACTGGATCGAAGACAGTTACCACAGAACTGCATTTCAGCAGCTGCGATCATCTGTACTGTAGAAGTTATGCATAAAACTGGACTGACGCAGTTGTGAGGAAAACTGTATTGAAACAGTTTTTGGGGAAATCGGACTACAACAGCTCGACCAACTGGACTGTAGGAATTGAAAAGGAATGCGGCAGTTCGATCAACATGCCAGTGGATGTTGCTGTGAAACTGGATTACAACAGTTCGATCAACTGACTGCAGAAGTTATGTGGAAAAGGATTGCACTAGTTCGATCAACTGGACTATTGTATTTCTGAGGAACTAGATGTCAGCTGCTCGATCAATTGGATTGTAGCAGTTTTAACTAGCACCGAATATGTGTGTGTTGAAGTTTATGAATCGAACCAGCACCCACAAACTTGCACACGAGAGTTTTGTGGGTTGAAACTCGACGCAACAGCGTTCGCGAACTTCGAATATGATATGTAGTGATAGTCGTTGATGTGTCATTCGGAATGCCAAAAAATATTATTTTTTTCAAACTGAAGATTTTTTACCTCCATATTGTAGGAAATTGAAAATTGATTCCAACGAGCCAAAAATCACTCAATTCGGACTTGCAACGAAGAAGTTATTGACGAAACAAGATTTTCTCGTAGCGCGTGTGTGGGAGATGACGTGGCACAGTAGACTAGATCACATCACTGACATGTCATGCTGAATGGACCACTTCGCTGACGTGGTATACTGACATGGCATCATTTCGCTGACGAGGCATGCTGACTGTAAAACTTCGCTGACATGGCATCATTTTGCTGATGTGGCATACTGACTGGACAACTTCGCTGACGTAGCATTATTTCACTTATGTGTCGTTTATGTGCTGGCGTGGCACGCTGATGTGTCGGTGTCGCAGATACCGTGGGTGAAAATCACCTTCACGTGGGTTATGATTAACTGAAGTAGGTGATGAAGACCTTAACGTGGGTGAGACAAACTGAAGAGGGTGATGAAGACCTTAACGCGGTGACAAGCGAAGTGGGTCACCAAAACTTGAGTGATGAACGGATCTGCTCGCGATTTATTGCCACATCTGATTAAGGTCGCCGTTTTTTTTCTTTTTTTTTTGGAATTTGAAACTTTTCACAACACTTTTTTCTACGAACTGTAATCTTTCCTCCGAACATTTGGTGACAGTTTTGAGATACTATTGTCTTGCTTATAACCTTTTGTTTATGGGAGAAAATCGCCTCTGCCGATATTGGTAAATGTGCTGCACGTGAGCACTTTTGATTCGAGATATCAATCTGTACAACTCTGGCCTAAACCAAGAAGATGTCCGTTCCATATTTGCTTCGGTCACAAAGTGGAGGAGAAGGGTTGATTTGGGGAGGATAGCGAAGAGGGGTGATGAGACTAGAGAGTTCTGTCTAGGAAGTATCTCAACTTGTGTCAGAAGTGTAGAATCTTGCTAGTGATGGAAGATTTTGAGAAAGCTTGCAAAGTGGCTATCTGATAGTATTGTATTTTTGCCTGGCCAAGACTTGTGTGTTTTGGCAGAATAGGTGAAACCTATTTATACAAGTGAGATTGAACGTACCCTAGCCTCTTTAAGGAATTGAGTAAATGTGCCAATTAAAACAGAGGAGGTGGAAACTGTTGGCTTTATGGTGAAAACGTTTTCACCATAAATTTCCTTATTTAATTGACCGTATTAATTCCTTGCACACCTTTCTTTATTGCGAGCATAGTGTACGCTGCACGCTGTGACCGCCAAACCAAAACCCCAAGAAAGCATTCCCCAGTTTGTGTTGATGTCTCGAGAGTGGGCGCAAGTGGAAATGACAAAGTTGCTAGTGAAGCGTTGCGGCATGTGCGGGATATCTCGACCGCAAGTTGTAATTTGAGCGCGGATGGCAATGCCAAAGTCGCTTGGTGGAGCATTTGGCATGTTCCAATGGCATGTGCGGAATGCCTTGGCCGCAAATTACACTTTGAGTGTGAATGGCAATGCCAAATTCGCTAGTGGAGCATGTGTGGCATGTGCCAATGGCATGTTTGGAATACCTTGGAAATTGGGTAGCAGGTTGGGGATGAAAGTGGCTAGTGGTAAAGTGTTGGCATGTGTCAATGGCACTCACGTCCACTTTGGCCAAGTCGCGGGCGCTACAATTGGATAGAGGCTTGGAATAGAAAGTGGCTAGTGGTAACGTGTTGGCATGTGCCAATGGCACGCACGGCCACCTTGGCCAAGTCGCGGGCGCTACAATTGGGTAGCGGCTTGGAATAGAAAGTGGCTAGTGGTAACATGTTGGCATGTGCCAATGGCATGCATGACCACCTTGGCCAAGATGCGGGCGCTACAACAGGGTAACGGTTTGGAATCGAAAGTGGCTAGTGGTAACGTGTTGGCATGTGCCAATGGCACGCACGACCACCTTTCCCAAGTTGCGGGCTCTCTAAACTGGTAGCGGCTTGGAATAGAAAGTGGCTAGTGGTAACATGTTGGCATGTGCCAATGGCACGCACGACCACCTTAGCCAAGTTGCGGGCGCTACAACTGGGTAGCGGCTTGGAATATAAAGTGGCTAGTGGTAACGTGTTGGCATGTGCCAATGGCACGCACGGCCACCTTAGCCAAGTTGCGGGCGCTAAAACTGGGTAGCGGCTTGGAATTGATAGTGGCTAGTGGTAACGTGTTGGCATGTGCCAATGGTACGCATGACCACCTTAGCCAAGTTGCGGGCGCTACAACTAGGTAGCATCTTGGAATAGAAAGTGGCTAGTGGTAACGTGTTGGCATGTGCCAATGTCACGCACGGCCACCTTAGCCAAGTTGCGGGCGCTACAACTGAGTAGCGGCTTAGAATAGAAATTGGATAGTGGTAACGTGTTGGCATGTGCCAATGGCACGCACGTCCACCTTTGCCAAGTTGCGGGCTCTAGAACTGGGTAGCGTCTTAGAATAGAAAGTGGAAAGTGATAACGTGTTGGCATGTGCCAATGGCACGCACGGCCACCTTAGCCAAGTTGCGGGCGTTACAACTGGGTAGCGACTTAGTTTTGGCATAGTTTCCATGGTGCGCTGTATGCGGCTTGGTTTTAGAATTAGGGTTTTGTGTCGAAAACCCTAATCCGGTATTTTGAAAAAAATACCCCTATTAATTATTTACATCTGAATTAAATGTTCTCAGTTAATGTGTTGCGGGTAACACTAGGTCATGGGGTTTTACGATTTTACCCCTTGTCTAAAATCCACCATCAACATTAAGTCCCCTGCTTAGCTCGGAACATGAGCTTTGTTGCGAGGTAAGCATAAAATGGTGCTAAGACAAAATATGAAATAGAAACGAGAGATTTATCTGACCTTTTTTATGAGATGCGAACTGGATTCAGAATCCTTGTCCTTGGCAGTTTTGCATGGAGCGGGGGTTGGAAACATTTGGCGGAAACAGGAAGCTGGGAAGCATTGAGTAGCTGGCGCGAGTTGAGAAACAGAGCGTGCTGGTGGGGCCGGTGGGAGATGGACGTGACAGCTGGTGCGACTTGGGCGGCATTGACAGGTCAGCGCGATTGGTAGGACCGGCACAAAAGGAGCATGCTAGCTTGGGTGGTACTGGCGCAAGGTTGAGAGGCTGGTATGGTGGGACCGGTACAAAAGGAAACGTGCTAGCTAGTTGGGAAGACTCTGAAACCCTAATTGGCGCCCGTCATTGGAATTGCTGTAGAATCCTCATACGAACTTGGATTGTGACGGTCCGCATATGTATCTTTAAGCCCAAAAAATTTCCAAGCTTTTGAAAAGAAACTTTTAGGATTTTGAGCTTGTTTAGGGGGTGATAAGCGCAAAATAGTAAACTTCCATGAGGTTTTTAGAACTTTTCCAGGTTGTATGTTGTCTGATGTTTTGGTCACCACCCCTTACTCGTTCATCCGATTGCCGTGATATTTTGAAAAAATGTAGGTGGCTTCCATACGAAGATAATGGTACATAACCCAACGCTATATTCCACGCCAATTTCTCCCTGTTCGTAATTGAACATAGGGAAGTGTAGATTTCCCTTAGCTGAGCTTGTTCGGAGAACGCGTTTCATGACTTTGGTACTTCTTTCACATGTCGTAGAAGCATAATAAGGAACTTAAATGATGTTAGATCACTTACTTTCTTGATTTTATGATCGTACTGATTTTCCACGCTTGATCCATCCCAATCCCATGTAATCTTCGTATTAGGTGCTTAACAACGAAGTTGGGAATCATGGGTCCATTAGTATGAGCAACCATGGAGTTTTTGACGATGAATCACTTGCGCCTCCAGGTTATGAATTATTGATATCCAATTCAGTGGAAGTGGCGGAAATCCTAGTTGAGCCTCAGATGGTGGAACCCGAATCGAGGATAGTATAAAATGCTTCGTCAGAAGTTTGACCGTATCTTATGAGATTTGACGGTGAAGGGATCCCGTGTATATGATCAGTCCTCCAGTATGGTTAACATTCTTCCATTTTGTAGTATTTTTTGTTGTGGTAAAGTTATGAATGAGCGGCAACAATTCTCGGTAGGGGATGTAATCCGAAGATAGTATGTTATCGCGGTAACAAAGTAGGTTGGCGTGCTTCTTGTAGAGAATATTGTGTATATGTACCGAAGAAAATACTGCACATATAACTTTGAATCCGTAGAAAATATTACACACATAATTTTGAACCCGAAGTAGGATACTGTATATGCTCTTGAACCCGAGAGAATAATGCACATGAATCTCGAAGAAGAATACTGTATATGTGCTTCACATGAACTCGGAAGAATTACTGTATATGAATCCCGAAGAAGAATATCGTATATGTGCTTGAAACCATAGATAATATTGCTATAGGAAATACTGCGTATATGCTACATGTGAATCTTGAAGAAGAAATCTTGCTCATCCATTACGAACCCGAGAATACCGCATATACGATTTGAATCCATACAAAATACCATATCCCATGAACCCGGAGAAGAATGTTGTATTCGTATTTCGAAACCATAAAAAATATTATTCTTCCATGCTTCATGGATTTAACTTCGTCTGTTTTGTTGCATGCAGATATCTAGCTGTCGATTTGTTATGATACAGTCTGACAAGATGTTACCTGAACAATCTTCATCGAAAGACGTTGAGAATTCCAAACCAAATATAGACGATGATTTCTTTACCAAAGCCTTTGCTCCTGCTCGGAGGAATCATCCAAGTTTTGTGCCAATTTTGTTAATTAGTGGTGAAGATGAAAAGAAAGCACGCTCGGTTCGACCAGAATATACCATACGGTTTTGTATTCACAAATGGGTGTATTCTTCTTCCAATATCACTGGAGATGATGGAGAGACTGGCAATGCAGACAGTGGTTAGGAATCTCAGGTTCTTTTTATCAACCGTGCTCTGGTTTGGGAGCGGCTTCTCTGGTTGGAAATAGATGCTTCCCTGATGCAGTGCGGTTTAGGACCTGCAGATATGTCTTGACGTTCTGATTTGAAGAAACAAAGTATTACACACAAATGTTCCATCACGGACCACATAGTTTTATGGGTTTCTTGACAGGAAGAGAGTCTTCGTGAAACCAGGGGGGTTTGATGATTTTCTTCGATTTTGGAAAAGTCGTTCATATTTGCGTGGGATGAAATTGTGATTGTTGATCCCCTGCGGGGCATTCAAGTGCGACGGTAGAAGGATGCAGGATGCCAGTGCTGGAAAGGATGCAGGCTGTCAGCGCTGGAATAACTAAGTCGTCGTTACGGAAGACGTAAGCTGCCGATGCTAGCCATTGAGCAGAGAAACTAGCACAGGAGAGACACCATATGTTGGTGTTGACCAGGGTGGGGTATTGTGGCCGGTCATGTGCATGATGCATGTGCGTCTGGCATGTGCGCCTGGTGCTGTCTTGGACGTGGACTGTTGGCACTGGAATTTCGGCTATCAAGCTGTGATGATAGCGCATGAGGCTTCTTTCCGTGGGACGGTGAAATCGATACTTGGAAGGCGTGTAGGGTGGATCAAGGAATACTTGTGTTAGCGGTAGCTCTTTGAATGTTACTGTAGTAGCGTCAGCTACCTCATGAATAGTAATTGGTAACCGTTATGATGTAGAGTCGATACACATGATGATGCAACAAAGAGTTGAGCTGAAATAGGAGGTCCTCCAAATGACGAAGGATGTCTTCTTTGAGAAAAGTAAACCACTCTTGAATGGCTTCCTTTGTACTTCTGTCTTCTGAAATTTTTTATAGGTTTTGCCGTGAGTAATCCCCTTTTCCATTTAAAAGGAGGTTTTGCTGGTAGGATTGGCAGCAAGTCTTCAATCGCTGATAGAATCTTCAATGGTTTTGCTGGTAGGATTGCCAGCAAGTCTTCAATCGCTGGTAACATCTTCAGCGGTTTTGCTGGTAGGATTCCCAGCAAGTCTTCAATCGCTGGTAGCAGCAGCTTTTGCTGTTAGGATTCCTAGCAAGTCCCTAAATCACTGGTAGTGGCGGCTTTGCAGGTAGGATTTCTAGCAAGTCCCCAAATCGCTGGTAGCATCTTCAGCGAGTCCCCAGTTTTCCCGTATAGTTTTTACGATTGGTAACTGGGTTGATTTGTAGATCCCCTAAACCAATTGGCTGCTTATGCTATTGGTGCTTGTATCGAGATGCGAGATCAATTTGTAGGAGTAGATATTGCAACCGAGATATTGAAACTCCCGCTATGGTCGCCAATTGTTTATGGGAGAAAATCGCCTCTGCCGAATTTGGTAAATCCGATGGTGGAGAGACTGGTTTAAACCCTTAAACAAATGTGCTGCACACGTGAGCATTTTTTATTCGAGATATCAATCTGTACAACTCTGGCCTAAACCAAGAAGATTTCCATTCCAGAATTTCTTCGGTCACAAAGTGGAGGAGAAGGGTTGATTTGGGGAGGATAGAGGAGAAGGGTGATGAGACCAGAGAGTTCTGGCTAGGTAGTATCTCGACTTGTGTCCTAAGTGTAGAAGATTACGGAAGCTTGCTAGTGATGGAAGCTTTTGAGAGAGATTGCAAAGTGGCTATCTGATAGTATTGTATTTTTGCCTGACCAAGACTTGTGTGTTTTGGCAGAATAGGTGAAACCTTTTATACAAGTGAGATTAAACGTACCCTGGCCTCATTAAGGAATTGAGTAAATGTGCCAATTAAAACAGAGGAGGTGGATATCGTTGGCTTTATGGTGAAAATGTTTTCACCATAAATTTCCTTATTTAATTGACCCTATTCATTCCTTGCACGCCTTGCTTTATTGCGAGCGTAGTATACGCTGCACGCTATCACCGCCAAACCAAAACCCCAAGAAAGCATCCCCCAGTTTGTGTTGATGTCTCGAGAGTGGGCGCAAGTGGCAATGCCAAAGTTTCTAGTGAAGCGTTGCGGCATGTGCGGGATATCTCGACCGCAAGTTGTACTTTGAGCACGGATGGCAATGCCAAAGTCGCTTGGTGGAGCATTTGGCATGTGCCAATGGCATGTGCGGAATGCCTTGGCTGCAAGTTACACTTTGAGTGTGAATGGCAATGCCAAAGTCGCTAGTGGAGGATGTGTGGCATGTGCCAATGGCATGTGTGGAATGCCTTGGAAATTGGATAGCAGGTTGGGGATGAAAGTGGCTAGTGGTAACGTGTCGGCATGTGCCAATGGCACGCACGACCACTTTGGACAAGTCGCGGGCGCTACAATTGGGTATCATCTTGGAATAGAAAGTGGCTAGTGGTAAAGTGTTGGCATGTGCCAATGGCACGCACGACAACCTTGGCCAAGTTGCGGGCGCTACAACTGGGTAGCGGCTTGGAATAGAAAGTGGATAGTGGTAACGTGTTGGCATTTTCCAATGGCACGCACGGCCACCTTAGCCAAGTTGCGGGCGCTACAACTGGGTAGCGGCTTGGAATAGAAAGTGGCTAGTGGTAACGTGTTGGCATGTGCCAATGTCACGCACGGTCACCTTAGCCAAGTTGCGGGCGCTACAACTGGGTAGCGTCTTGGAATAGAAGTGGCTAGTGGTAACGTGTTGGCATGTGCCAATGGCACGCACGGCCACCTTAGCCAAGTTGCGGGCGCTACAACTGGGTAGCGGATTGGGATAGAATGTGGCTAGTGGTAACGTGTTGGCATGTGCCAATGCGTTATTTGAGAAGCAATTTTTTCGAACTTTGGACTTGAACATGCTGCGGATCGAACATCTTGACAACAATCTTGATAATTTTTGCAGTGAGTCAGCTGTGGTGGCTCCCGACTGTGATGTTGGACTGCAGCAGTTGCGATCAACTGGACTGCAATAACTATAATTAACTGGTCTGTAGCAGCTGCGATCAGCTGGACTGCAGTGATTGGAAACAAAATTGGACCAAGCCATGTTACAGATCGAACATCCAACAACAATTTTGATGATGTTTTTGCGACATCTTTCACCGTGGATCGAACGTTCTTGCGGGGGTTTCACCAGTCTTAATAGTGATTTTTCACCATGTAACATGCAGAAGATCGTACATACTACCAAAAGTTTTGATGGTATTCCATCCCAACTTTTTACACCGGACCGATTATTTTGGCAACATTTTCATCAGACTTCGTAGTGATTCAACTTCAGTGGTTTCAGAAGGTAACAGTTTCAGCAAATCTCGAACCTCGAACCTGGATAGCAGTAGTTGCGATCAACTTGACTGCAGTATCTGCGATTACATGGTCAGTAGCAACTGCAATCAGCTGGACTGCACCAATTGCGAACATACTGGACTGTAGAAGTTATGTTCAACTGGACTGCAACAATGATTTTCAAGCCGTTCAAACTGCGTTTTCTACAACTTTTCTCAATGGGAAAACACAATTTCTTCAATTCTGTATGTAATAGCTGGAATTAATTCTGTATGTATATAACTGCTGTAATCAGTACTGCATGGATAAAAATACTGGAATTCAATGGCTGAAAATGATGGAATTCAATGGATGAAACTGTTGTAATTAGTTATGCATGCCTCTATGCATGAAACTGTTTGCATGCTTCTTTGAATAATTTCGATAACTTGTTGTTGGATTGATGGTTGACGAGCACAAGTGGTTGGCAATGGATGGATAGGGTCGGCTGGGCAGCATGGGTGGAGACTGGTTGGCAGTGCGGAAGATTTTTTGGCTGGGAATAGTTAGCAGCATTGTTGTCTACAAGACTGAAAATTGGCCAGGGATGCGATTGACTTCGGTAGTTGACAGACGGTTGACTTTGACCATTGACCTTGACCGGATGTTGACTTTGACAGTTGACCGACTTTAACCGTTGACCGGTCATTGAATTTATGTAATACTGGGCAGACTGGTGGGCTTCCTCAGTTGACTGGTCAGCGGGCTTGGATGAGGGCCAAAAGATGATTCAAGTATCAATTGGGCCCATTAAGTGGTATTTTTACTTATGGTACAAACACGCGATACAGAAAAATCCAATTCCAATTGGTTTAAATGATTCTTTGTATAAAAATAAAGAAACCATTATTGTTATTCTTTGTAGAGAAAAATCTACTTTTTGGTTGATGAAGATTTCTTCGAAGGAATAGAAATCAATAACCAAATTTGGCTAAAAGTTCTTAGAATGCCAATTTTTACATTTTTCATAGAAAGGAGATGGGGGAAAATTGATATCAATTGGTTTGTATAATTTTCCAAAATTTAATTGACAAAATATAAAAGTTATTGTCGTTTTATCCATCGCAAAGGAAAATTCCACTTTGTGGTTGACGAATGGTTCCTTGTAAAAGGAAAAATAGAAACCATATAGATAAATCACATGATCCTTGTATAGAGTACAAGGATACCAAATTTAATTGGCCGTAGGTTTTTCAACCATGCACGTGATTAGTTATCGTAAAAATAACCAAAATGCGATAACACCAATTTTTGGTGAATACAGTTTCGTTAGGGGATGAGAAACTGTCAACTATCTTTCGATAGTTTTTTTTTTTATTCTCAATGAACAAAAATCTGAGAAGAAAGAAAATGTAATTTATTTTTTGTGATTACAGTTTCATTATTGGAATAGAAACCGTAAACCATCTCCGAATGAATTTTGTTTTTTCTTTCTCTATGTATAAAGATTATAGCATGAAGGACAAATCGCATTTAAAATCGATTGCCCGTTTTTATATACATAAACATATACGTACACAATAAGATTTATTATTAAAGAAAATAAAAAGGATATATCATGATATGAAGGGAGAACTCTCAAAGCTGGAGGCGTAGAAGGCAAATCCTTGCTTGTGATTACATCGCAAGTACCAAGTATTTGATCTCCATCACGTGATAAACCATTACAAATTGATCAATCACCTGTGCAACAGAAGTAAAAGAAACAAAATAGATGTTAGTATGTATTACTCATGAACTTAAAGTTCGTTGATTAAATCAAAAGTACAAGTGAAAATAAATATCAATCTCAAACTTAAATAACTATATGTTTCTCTTAACAATAAACACGAGGCTTTTCTAAAAAATAATAATAATCAAAAGAAATTTAAAAGAAAATAGGGTTTGGAAAAAAAATAATCCTTTATCGCTCAATTATTAAAGCTACGAGCTGATGACGTGTTGTGATATAGAATAAGAAGAGAAGAAGACACAAAGTAAAGGAAGCAAAGAAGAGAGATTTCTTATTCATGTGTGTGTTTACAAAGGTTTGGGACTCTATTTATAGAGTTTACATACTTGACACCCGAGTAATGGGGTCCCACTAAAGTGGGCATCTACCAAATAAACTTTCGTTTATAACAATTTTTTTATTTTTCTTATTTTAATTTTAACGTTAAAACATATACATTTATACACGTAATATGCAATAAAATAATTAGAATTGAAAATAAAGATATTTGATACCGCACACTTATTATACAAATTTAAAGTTAAATTTGGTATGTTTCGATATAATAATAAATTATTAATTTATAAATAAATTAATACTTCGCTAAATTCATAGAATTTAGCAGTTCCAAGACTATAAGTTTATCGAAGTTTTACTGTACTTTGAATTTTAGAAGTTAGATTTTTAGATACTTGAATGTTGGTTAAAAATAAAAATGGTTTATCAGATGGCCTGAGGATCAAACAAACAATAAGGTCATCCAAAATTTCAGCAAGGAAAATTAGGGTGGGCATACCCGCCACCCTCCTGAATCAACTCACTGTAACGTGGGTCGGTCACTGTGATATTGGGTTGGGTGTGGGTGATAATTATGTTACCCGCCATCAGCGAGTAGGGTGGCGGGTGAGGCCAAACCCGACCAACCCGACCCCTTGTGCTTCCTTATAAGAAAGTAATAAAACTAATCAAAAAACATTTTTATAATGAATTAGGTCCCTCATCCACATTTATGAAGAATTCATAAGATCCCTCAAAACCATATGGTCGAAGGATTGGTTGGAGCCCCACAATTAGAGGTGAGCATTTTACCCGTAATCCGTGGATTTAACCGGGACCAAACGCATTTGGGCGGATGGATGTCCGGAAAATTCGCTATTGGGTTGGACGCGGATGGGATTTTTGGAATCCAACGGATTTCGGATTGGACCCGGATATAACCTCGAAAATGCGTTGAACATCTATACCCGTTAGATTCAGTGCATTTATATAGTTTCTAGAAAATATATGGATAGTGTTGTAATTTTTAAGATGTTTGCTTGGAGTGGTGTCCATGACACTTCTATATTTATATACATACTAGGTATCACCGGGGCCTTATGGCCCCGGCTCAACCTCCCATGTTAGCGTCAGTTTACATAATTTATTTTTTCCTCATTCCAGGATACTCATAATTTTATAACATTAGTAAACACCTAATAGAAAAATTATATGAGTTCATACATGCCTCTTTAATAGAAAGTCCATACTAAAACTCCAAGTCAATAATATGACATTTCCCTAATGTTTCAGAGTAAATGAATCTGAAGGTCTCCGATCTAGTTCCTATCCAAGTAGTTGGTGCTTTGATAGGTATCCATACTTCTCGACCACTAAGAACAAGGATGGACTTAGTAACCTCTGTACCATCACCATTATCTCCCTCCTCCTCATCTTCTCTAGATGGATTGCTTTGTAGTTTACAATTAAATGTGTACTATAATAACACAATAAGTTGTTTAGTGCACAATATTCGGCTATTAGCTTGCATAGTAAGATAACACTAATAGTAAAACAATGGTCTCAAGGACAATGCATGTTTATTTTTAATATTTTCTAATAGCGAAATCTTTGTGCAATTGGTTAATCGGAATATGGATTGAATTTCTAGAGTCAAATATAGTTCCCACTTTAAAATTAGTCGTGATTAGGTTTAAAGTTAGAGGGTAATCGAACATATAAGGAAGATCCCAATGTCTTCCTTGCATGATCAAATTTGGTCAGCTAGCCGTTCAGTATCCTCATACAAAATTTTATTCGTCCGGTAATGATTTGGGCGGTATCTAAGAAATTTAGTTACGACAAATTCAAGATTAGCCGTGTTTAGAATTAATAGCCAGGTCATCTATATCCCAGAGCATGACAATAATCCCAGTCTTCCTAAATAATAAAATCTTGACCGTTATAATACAGATGAGAAGTAGTGCAAATGTATTGATTCGATTTCTCATATTCCCTTGCTTGTTTTTCACCCGTTAACGGAGTGGCTGTATCAAACTAACATTGTCTAGCTAATCCAGATGGTATGTCCAAGAAAAAGAAAAATCATTCGCTCGAGTAGCACACGTTAAGGCTTACATGAGAGAATAATGAAGTTGACCATTTATTTATTTTTACTAAGAATGACACTTTATTGGAAGATATGCCCGATTACAGGGGTTAAGCATATAAGTTAGGTAGGCTGCGGTTTATTAAATAATACTCTGATATTGTTTTTGTATAAAATTAAAATTTAGCATTGTAACATTTTTTTTTCATCGGTAGTGTGCGTAAGTTTAACCCCATAACATTTCTCCCTTTTCATGAGGAATTACCGGTAACATTCCTCCCTTTCCATTCCTCCTTTTTCATTTCATTTGTTGAAAAGCCAGCGATGCGTTTTTAATTTTGTTAGTCTTTGGAGTTGCGGAGAACCTAGTGGAAAGACAAATGTTGCACTTGAGTTTCCCATGAGACTTGGATTTGCATCTACTTTCAGCAACATATCTAAACAAAGGTTGCGGTTATATATATAATTTCTAAAATACTCTGGGAGACGCGGTTTGAAAATAATTCATCATTTCATGGTATTTAAACAAGTTGTTTCCCCACTTGCACGAATTAAAGATGCGTCACTTTTTGGATTGTATCCCAGTTCTGGATGAAATTGCCGGCGGTTATAAATCACATTTCGAACCATGTGGTTTTTCGCACCAAGTACGTCAAGATTGGCAAAAATAAAAAGACAACGGGCATTAAAAATGTCAAAATTTTAGTATCATGTGAGTTTTGCAAGCAAACATAGTAACCTCAAAACTAAAAATATGTAACTATAAGCTTTCTTCACGGCATTTGAAATGCATTTTTTTCATTTAGATTTGGATAGTGAACCAATTGCAATCTCTTAAGTTCTATATAGCATAAGGAAGTGGTGAAGCGTCCCTGGACCATTTCTAAAATGATGTATCTTCGGTTCACAGTAGCGTGTTTAATTAGTTGGATCATAGTAACCGGATAGGGCCAGGGCCTACAGCCCCGGCGGTGGAGAAAACTTAAAGGCAGATATAGTGCCCACATTAAAATTAGTGTGTTATTTGATCCTGTTTATAATAGTTGGGAGCATATTTTGTTAGTCGGGTCATAGCAAAATGATCTCAATATTTATTTGGTCGTGTTATATTATTGTGTGTTAGCTAATCGGATCACAATAGCGTGTTTAATTAGTTGGATTATAGTAGACGGATAGGGCCAGGGCCTTTGGAGAAAATTCAAAGAAGATGTAATGACCACATTTAGATGTACGGATAAGGCCGAGGCCGATATTTAGGTTAGTCGGGGCTCACAAATTCAATATTTAAATAGCCAGGTCATAGTAGGAACTACCTAGTTTAGTTAGGAGTGGTTGTTTTGAATTCCTCCCCCTTGTAATTTGCATGAAACAGAAGGGAATGAATCATCGTAATAATGAATGATCAAATAGTTAATGGGCTCATCCCTTGATTTTAAAATGAATAAGAAATGATTGAAACAGGTGCAAACCACAATCTAGACCTCCATTTCCAACTGGAACCTACTTATCAATATAATGTGCATAAGTCCAAATTTCGAAAACATAGTCACAGTTTGGAGTCCTTACATTTTTTCCAATGAAGAGCAAAGTTGCATCTCAGGTCCAACAATCCTCAGCAGAACCACAACACTGCTAATTTCAAATAACCATTACTGAATTTAAGATAAGAAAGCAGAACCCATCACTCAATGACACCTATCTGTTATAATCCACCAGAATCAAGACATCAACTGCATCTGTAATTATTCAACCAACAACATCTCTACCAAAAAGCTTGAACTGAAAATCCTAGGCATTCATCTGAATCAACAAAACCAGAAACCAATCCTTTCTTCAGTTCACCAACTCATCAAAACCGAATTCTTAAATTTCAACACAAACCATGAATATCAACTCCAATCTATTCTCGATTGAAACCCTAAACCAAACCATAACAACAAACACCAATCGCATGAGACAAATACCCAATTCTTCTAATCGCATTAAGCAACATCTTCTAGTAAAACCCCTCCAAAATGTTTAATTTCTTCTTGAACCTTCATCAACAGTTCATTACCATCTCAAATTTCCATCTCAAATAGAACCCAGATCCAAGAATCACCTTCTTTGCTGATTGTCGATTTTAGATTCGTTGTTGTTGATTTCCATCTTCATTTCCATAAACATTAACACATTCTACAATTGATTAATGACACTTTGACTGATTTGAATCTACAATTGATCTGAATCGAACAAAGAAATCCCCAATTTCAGCACAACAACGAACCCAAAACAACCCAGATTTGTGGTTGTTAGCTGCCATCTTCATCCCCTCAACATCGAACTCATTATGTTTATATGAAATATACATAGTCTGAAATCATATAATGGAACCCTAATCTCAGATATATTAAATGAATAGACTGAATTTAGACAGTGAAACATCAGAAATTATGATTGGAAATGAGAATAAGATAACTAAAAACGAAAAAGATAACTAAAAATCCAAACAGAATCAAATTCATACCTGGTTAAGAGTTCTCGCAATTTACAGTCAAAATCCTAGAATCGACGACCTAATTCGTTATCTCAATTAAAATACTTTCAATCAAAACCCCAAAATTTCAATTTACAGTCAAAACCCTAGAATTTGACATCAATTTACAGCCAAAATAAATAGTGGAAACATTAAAAAAAATTATCGAAGTTTACCTTAACCACCGTCATGTTCTTCAATCTCCTGGATAATTTTAATGCTTTTACAGGTCTTGGATTTCCTACAAATTTATTTGGTTTTTAGACATGAAAAAAAACAGAGACAGAACGCAGAGATAGAGAAGACTATTGTATGATGGAACGGTGAAAATAATTAATCGGACACAACTTTATCAGGAAACCATAGATCCGACGGACGACCAAGTACTTGTAACAGAATCCATGACCCAAATCACTATAATTCCACGGCCAAGTTGATGGTATTAAAGAGAAAAAAATCAAGTTTAATAAGCAAAGTACAAGAAAGAATGAGAATTTAACAAAGAGAAAGTACACGAAAGATGGCTGCAAAAAACAATTATTATTTTTTGGTAACTACTGAATAACGAAATTTTGGATACACTGTTCAATTTGGTATACGACTATGGCATATGGACGTTGACTTTACATACTCAGAAGAGAGAAGTATTCCATCTAAGTGTCATTACAAACCAAAAGATAGAGCAGATTAAGTATGAATGAACAACAATACACACTATACCAAATTCCTAGATTAGTAACATACCTGAGCTGTTACTATAAAACAGGTTGTAACGGCTCATGGCTGTTACAAAACGGGGCGTTACATTTTTTTTGTAACGGCAATGTAGCCGTTACAAATTTGGTTGTAACGTCCCTTAGTTACAGGTGTGGACCGTTACGAACCCGCCACGTGGTAACAACTCAAGACCGTTACTAATTTTTTCGTAACAAGAACGTCGCAACATCTTAGAGCCGTTACTACGTGGAAGGTTAGTAACAGGCCGGAGCCGTTACTATGTGGCAAATTGAAACGGTTTATAGCCGTTATAAAATTTTTCGTAACAGCAAAAGAATTACTGTCAGTCAACCTTGATCTGGTCAAAATTAGTTAATAAGCCTGACTGACAGTTCATTTTCTTTCTAAAATAAGCCGGAATTCTAAATTCAATACCCTGCATAAACCTTTCAATGCATTCATCATCCACATTCAATAATACGTTCTTGAATCAATTCATTTCATATTCAATCCATTCATATAAAAAAGAACTGAAATTTTTCTAAGTACCAAAAATTTTCTAAGCATCAAATTTCTAAGGTAACACATGAAAATTTACTAACTGCCTACATAGAACTTACAAAATTTGAAGCTGCTAAGAGACCTAATGATTGCATGAACTGAATCATGGACTGATTAGATCCCAGATCCTGAGAGTTTTGTCAAGCGAGGAGGTAACCAAGCGCGACATGCTTGGACTGGGAACATCTGTGATCACAAAGTAATGCTCTTCTAGAGTTGTTTTAGGATTGAAGGTGTTCTTCTGAAGTTTTTTTAGATTGCAATTGCAAATTACATTAAAACATGGTATATTACATCTGGCCTTGTACATAACAATAATTCCAACTACACTAGCCTACACCTTTTTATCATGCCCACCACTCAAATAATACAAAGGATTGCTTAAAACTTACAATATAAATGATTGCAAGGTATCCATTTGTATATTTTATACAAAAAAATACAAAACCTGAGAAGACTATGCGGCATGTGCAATGATATTACTGATTGATCCAGGATGCTGCTCCTCTGCAGTCTCCACCAATGATTCCTGTAGATATACATCGAATTCTAGTCAACAAAAGCAGCAATCTTCTGTAAATCCAGTCATAATATAGATGAGAAACTTTATTACTTCTGTCGCAATAAGTCGTGCAATTTTTTTTTTTGCAGGTTTCTTGAAGTTAACCGGCAATCAAAAAACTAAATTGGAAGCAAACAATTGGCATCCGATTCTCGATGCCCCTGCCATTAATCTAAAGCATCCAATACACAGTTAACATTAATAAAAAGAAAAAAGACATCAGTGATCAGTGTCAACATGAGAAGATATTTACAATGTGAATGAAGACCACAGAACAACGTCATTTATCCCGTGAAAGATTCTTAAGAGCCGCATTCACATGATCTAAACCCTCCTACATAAAAAAATTCATGGCATCTAGATTGTTACTGGACCTTACTTTCGTTGCAGGCATTTACATATTTAGTGTACACAAATTGTGTAAGGGAATTCTTCATGTATCCTTTATCCCTTAATTTATTCCACATCACCTGGTAGTCAGTCTCCCATTCCAAAACAACTGAATCCAACCTCGATTGTCATTGTTGTAGTAATTATATTGGCTACACTTTCCTAAAGCCTCATTGAACTACATATTGCTAAAAACAAAAAGGCGCATTATCATATGATCTTTCTTCAATTTACTTGCATTGCAATTTTCAGTATTAATTAGAACATTATCCATTCATGATGGTAGATTAGTATCCATGCAATATCCCAAGTTATATTATCGAGCTTGAATCTGGGTGTCTGCATCTTCAGTATAGGAAAAAAAAAAAGAGAGACTTGATGTTGTCTTTGAGTCCACGGTGTTTCTCTCCTCAGTCCGACTACCTTAATTCTAACCAATCACATTCGAGATTTCTGAGCTAACATAATACCTCTAAAAATTATACAGATGCATCACAGATTGCAAGACAATTATTTAACTTTTCAAAGAAAACTAAAGAGTTTCCAACTAAAATCACAGAAATTGTATTGCCTTTATTAAATATGTGGGATTACCAAACACCAAACTGTGTCACTCAAATTCATGAGAATCGATGAAGGATATATGATACTAACTTAGTACAGACGTGTGCTATTGTATAAAGCTATATTTTTTAAAGCACCCATCCATTTGACTACTTACTATGTGCCATATGGCGTCACATCAGCCTTAGATAGGAAAATCCATCCAGTTCACCACTTAACCACTGTAATTTTGTGTCAAGCTAAAGGGATGTCGTTAGAACCGCAGTTTGCTAGGTGTTCTCATGAATGCAAAAAAGGAGGACTCACCGTGTTGATTTATGCGATGATGCCCAAAGTGAACCTATGACACACAAAACAGAGAACTATAATATTTTCCAGAAGATAAGGATAATCAATGCAACCTTCCGCAGCTCATTGTACACGTGATTCTCCTTTTGGCGGAGCTGTAGAAGACATACTCAAGTGTATTCTCTTTGATTGTGGAAGTTCCAACTATGAGCTATTAGACCCGTACCACCAACTCCTGTTAAATAAAAATAAATAAATTGAACCTATGGTCACTACGGGAAAAATATACATCTACAACTGGGGTTTTACAACTCTTTGCTAAATATTGTAGAAAGTCTTATGTTTTACAACTGTTTTCAAAGTAAGAGTTGTTGTATATCATCACTACCAACACTTAGGACCAAGGGGTTGTGCTAATAAAACAAACGACAACTCTTTAAGAAAAATAGTTGTGACAACATTTAGATATAACAACTCTGTTTTATAAGTATAAGTGACTTAGCCTATCACAACTCTCGCAAGTGTTGTTGAAGAACACAAAAATATGACAATGAAAAATATGTTAGAGGGGAGATTCGAATGAACAAATGCTCATTTTTCACCTTCATAAAATTTATTGCACTTATTTCCATTAAGGGTAATATGGTCATTTTCACATTTTATAATATTTACTTTACCTATTTCCAATAAAGGTAGTCTGGTCATTTTCACAGTCTCCATAATATTTATTGCACTTATTTCCATCAAGGGTAATATGGTCATTTTCAAAGTGTAATATTTACATTACTTATTTCCGATAAGGGTAGTCTGGTCATTATTAAAGTTTCGATAATATTTATTGCACTTACTTTCACTAAGGGTAATATGGTCATTTTCATAGTCTATAATATTTTCTTTACTTATTTCCGATAAGGGTAGTCGTGTCATTTTTCACAGTCTCCATAAAATTTATTGCACTTATTTCCATTAAGGGTAATATGGACATATATGCATAAATAGGGTTTGTTTAAGGTTTCGTAGAATATCTCGAAGGAATCTTACCTGTAAATGGAAGGATTCGTCATTCTTACCAAGTTTCTGACTTAGAGTAATCAACTCGCGGCCAGGTTTCGATCTCGAAGCCTGATATGCATACATATATGCATAAATAGGGTTTGTTTAAGGTTTCGTAGAATATATCTCGAAGGAATCTTACATGTAAATGGATGGATTCGTCATTCTTACCAAGTTTCTGACTTAGAATAGTCAACTCCCGGACAGGTTTCGATCTCGGAGCTTGGTTTGCATACAATATGCAGAAATAGGGTTTGTTTAAAGTTTCATAGAATATTCCGAAGGAATCTTACGGATACATTGTTCTTACTAAGTTTTTGACTTAAAGTAGTCAACTCGCGGGTAAGTTTCGATCTCGGATCCTGGTACACATACAATATGCAGAAATAGTTTTTTTTTAAGGTTTCGTAGAATATCTCAAAGAAATCTTACCTGTAAATTGATGGATTCGTCGTTCTTACCAAGTTTCCGACTTAGAGTAGTCAACTCGCAGCCAGGTTTCGATCCCGGAGCATGGTATGCATAAATAAGGTTTGTTTAAGGTTTCGTAGAATATACCGGGTAGAAATAGGGTTTTTTTAAGGCTTGTTTCAGGTTTCGATCTCAGAGCCAGGTTTCGCAGGTCTAACTCTAGAAGCAAAACATATCTCATGAATGCAAAAAGGAGGACTCACCGTGTTGATTTATGCGATGATGCCCAAAGTGAACCTATGACACACAAAACAATAACCATTATAACTTTATGAATTTTTGATATGTGCTGATGTCTGACATTTTCAATGCCCCGTAGAACTATAATATTTTCTGCAATTTTTTTGTATTGTAATGTATGTTTTTATGAGTTCCCAGAAGATAAGGATAATCAATGCAACCTTCCGCCCTGAAATGCTCATTGTACACGTGATTCTCCTTTTTTAGCGGAGATTTTTTTGGGTAAAACAACTTCGTAGAAGACATACTCAAGTGTATTCTCTTTGATTGTGGAAGTTCCAACTATGAGCTATTAGACCCGTACCACCAACTCCTGTTAAATAAAAATAAATAAATTGAACCTATGGTTCAATATTTCACATGAGTGCATCCACGAGAAATTTGAGATAAGTATCTTCATTACTAATATAAGCTTCAATAGTCTAAGATAAACCTTCAACTTATACAAGTTTTGGCTCAATTTCATTAGATATTTATTCACTATTCCCATGATTAGATGTCCCTTCAAGAATTGAGAATCAAGTTATAAGTTATTATTTTAGTTATGATTATGATTATCAATGATTATTATCAACTTACTACTACAATCCAGATTCATGATGCAATGGGCACATCTTTACATGCTATGCCGACATAGAATTTCTCGTAGTCTTAAAATGCTAAAGAACACTACAAATATCTAAGCCAACGAATCAGTCCATTATAAGCACACACCGACTGACAAAGTAACTTCAAAATTTGCTTCTCATCCCATGACATAAGTAAACACCATCAGCAATAACTGAGCCACAAAAAACAAATGCATCCAACTCAATGACCAAATAGTACTACCCCGTAGACTATATTTCCTTTCGGTGTCTTTTTTCCTACTTTATTTCTTTATTTTCTTTTTTCTTTTTATGATAAATAACGAACAACAATGCAATGCTTTATGTAAGTTCCCTCTTCACTCATTCTCACCTCTTTCGCCTTATCCAACCAAAACATTTATCAGGATAGAAAACTACCTTAGCATAACACAATCTGGGTTACGCTTTTGGATAGTAGAACCTTCTCAAATAGTACATTCACTTGTCCCCTCCATATTGGAACTTTGAAAATGGTTGTTCATATTTGGGTTTGTGGAGTACCCACCTTTTGGTGCACCTACCAACTGAGGAAAATGAATAGGAGCAAAGTTAGTTGTTCCTGTTGTAGGCAAGATCCAATTCATCCAGTCATTGCGCTTCCTTATCATATCACCCTGCATCAAGAACCAAAACAGAAGAACAACTTGGATATAAAAGATTTAACAACCACTCATGAAAATAACTAAAAATAAGCATAAAGAATAAGATGAACAACTTAAATCATAGTGTCTTTTTTAGGACCCTCACGGTCGCGGTTAATATGCACTTCCTTTTTTGGAAAACAAAATCTGACTCCCAACTTTTCACTTAATAACTCATACAACACCTGCATTATGTCTTTACTATTGATGCTTTATTCTCCGTTTGTTGCTTCAGCTCCATGATGCGACATTCCTGTTGGGATCATTGCATCCTTTCCTGTCAATTCAATTTCTCAAGTAGTTGAGTTGAAAGCTTTGGTCGTAAAATGGATACCCTTCCCTGCGATTTCTCAATTTCGTCAACAACCTATTCATTCAAAGACGTCAAACATTCATTCAGTTACGATAATCACCCTTTACCTCATGTGACTTCATCCTTGACAACATCATTTCACAGCACCCATTGCAAACCATCTCTTCTACTTGATTTAGAACTTAACCCATTTGACAGCAGCAAACACATCGTCTCTCCATTCACCTGCAAAAATCAATCTAAACCAAACCCATAGCTGTTAATCATTTAGTTACCATCCAATTAACGCCAGGATATGCGCATCTATATTTTGTTTAAGGATCAACAAAACCCTTGATTTGGCTTCAGGGCAAACATAGTTTTCCCCCGAGACCCTTTTCTTTCTCATGGCAAACAAAATCAGAAAAAAACGAAAAGAAAAAAATACCTTCTTTATATGAAACCCTAGATTTCAAATTCTGAACTCAGTACAAAATCAATCACCAAAATCTGTCCTTGGCAGTGATAGAAACCAACAAAAAAAATGTTAACTATAGTAATTAAACAAACCTAATTCAATGCTTACCTCATTAAATACATCAGATTATGGATTCGACAATCCACAACTCCTCTGTTGAATCCAATTTCTGGATCTTCAATAATAAATAACGTATAAACTTGAAAATTCCACTTTGTGGTTGACGAATGGTTCCTTGTAAAAGGAAAAATAGAAACCATATAGATAAATCACATGATCCTTATATAGAGGACAAGGATACCAAATTTAATTGGCCGTAGGTTTTTCAACCATGCACGTGATTAGTTATCGTAAAATAACCAAAATGCGATAACACCAATTTTTGGTTAATACAGTTTCATTAGGGGATGAGAAACTGTATCTTTCGATAGTTTTTTTTTATTCTCTATGAAGAAAAATCTGAGAAGAAAGAAAATGTAATTTATTTTTTGTGATTACAGTTTCATTATTGGAATAGAAACCGTAAACCATCTCCGAATGAATTTTGTTTTTTCTTTCTCTATGTATAAAGATTAGAGCAGGAAGGACAAATCGCATTTAAAATCGATAGCCCTTTTGTATATACATAAACATATACATACACAATTAGATTTATTATTAAAGAAAAGAAAAATGATATATCTCCACTCCTTTAAAAGGCTAAGTCATATGAGCTCCCACGTCGCACGGTGAGTATGACACCCCCCTCAAATTAAATTAGATAAAAACTTTCAACTAGAGCAATTCTGGAATGGACAAGTGGCGGGAATATATTGGTCGGAGCATTAAAATATGAATTACACTCTGTTTACACCATGTATTTAACGGGCCGTTAGTAACACCGTTAGCGAAAATGTGGGTATACAACACTTATGTGAGATTTTTAAGCTAACTAATGACTAACACTTGGTTTACACCAAATACTTAACTGGACGTTACTCACATCGATTAGGTATACAATACATCCGTAAAGAAACCTAACACTTTCCTCCTCCATACTTTTCTTCTTCTTCTGCGACAAAAAAGAAAAAAAAAACTTGGAAAAAAAACTAAAACAGTTATCATCTTTTCATCTTCATCTTCGCCTCCGTTCTTAAAAAATCACATGTTGCCTCCATTCTCACTGTTCTTCCTGATGGGTTCATCCATCGGTACTCCGATTCATCTTTAATCTTAAAAAAGCAGATGAATTTAGATATGCATTCACTTCTATTTTTTCTTATTTGATTTAAGTTATTTTTTCTTTTCTTATGTTGATCGTATTTATTGTTTGTTAATTAGGGCTTTATTGTGTGTTTGTATCGTATACAAAATTGAATCTGCGTATTTGACAACTTCTGATGATGAGATAACAAGATTTTGTAGTTTTTGATGGCATCTAGGGTTGGTGCTTTTGCTCCTTTGCACAAGAGCAGGTATGTTTTCCTCTCTTTCTTTTAGTTCGGATAAAACTGAAATTATTTGATGAAAGAAACTCTAAATTTGTTGAATATCAGAAGATGCACGAAAATTTGTACTACCTTTTTGCTAGATTAGGGATTACTGGGTTGAACCCTTGAGATAGCTAACTGAAGAACTGAACAGTCTGAACTAAAGCTTCTTAGATTGGTTTTTCTTTTGTGTGTTAGTAGAAGGTCGACGAGCTAGGTACTTTAGGGTCAGTTTATACTCCCATTGTGAATAGTGTACTCTCCAAATGTGCTTCCCTTGATCTATGGATTTTTTTTTTTGGTTTGGATTAAAATGAAGAAAGAAGAAATGACACAAATAAATTATTGGCATAGGTTACATGAGGGTGAAGTAAGTAAAAAAAAATATCTAAGTAAGCCGCATTGGCTTTTAATTTCAAAGACACGGCCAAGATTTTAATACTAATCTTAGTGATAGACGCACTATTAGTCTATTGTTTGCATCTAATCAACTTAAACCTGCACTTAACTATGATATGCTAAAACTGAAAGTGTGTTTTCCTTTTGACAATGCCTAAAACAGAAAATTAGTTAATTGAAGACGTAGTGGAAGGTGGGCTATGATGTACAGGGAAATTGGGAATTACCTCAGTAATATCTTTTATATTGTTATATATATCCGAAGATACAGTGGACGATGTTTCCATTTTTTTTTTATAGCCGTAAAATAAGTTGATTCTCTAATGAGGTTCTCCCTTCAAGCTTTAGCATACTGTTTTTCTATAACTGTGCAGTTGAAACATTTTAGTTATCATGTTACGAGTTTAAGATGAAAATCTAGGTTGATTTTTGCATACCTAATGTCAAATCTTCAGTAGATTTTTGTTACAATAATAATTCTCAAAACTTTGGCATCTCCAAAAATCTGTGTGTTCACTCAAAGCGATAAGGGAGCAGTAGTAGTACCCGTTCTATGTCTCATGATTTATTTGTCAATTCATTAGCTAATCATATGTCTTATTAGTTATTTCAATCCTACATCACCAAATAAGCTTAAAAAGTACTGCAATCATTTCGGGTCTCAGCCATTTCCATATTTCAGCTATCTAACATATTACTCTACAAACGAAAGAGACTTTTGCTAAAGCGTAAGGAAAAAGATCACCACAAGTACATCATAAAGAGCAATCCAGTGCAGTGCTATCATCTTTTCGAATCTTAGAGACATCTTTCACACAAAATTTCAGAAGCTTCTCTAGCTTGGGAATGCAAGCGTTACCACTGGTATCGTCATCCATGGAGAAGGTTCCGTTGGATGCGCAATCTAAGAGCACCAAATGTGAAAATGGTAGATCCCTCCTCTCTCTCAACTTAAAAGATTTAACTAGAATATTTCAATATTCGCTGCAGTGCTACTCATGCAGTCTAGCAATTTTGTAATATATTAATTTTTGCTTTTTTTTTTTTAATGTAGGTCATACAAGACATAATCTCAAGTTACATGCACTAAATACGCTCTGTTAGTTCTACTTATCTAGAGTAGGTCATACAAAACCTAAATAAAGGTTCTGTTGATCTTTACAATGTAAGGTAATCAAAATTCTTGCTTTTTCTAATTTCTAGGGTTCTGTTAATCAATATTTCGGGTGAACTTGGTGGAACTTTTGTTGTGTGTGTGATAATCTCTTAAACTTTAGTTTGGAATGTAAATAATGGAAGATTTGGTATGATATTCTTTGGTACCTAAAAACTGAATCTATGCTCCCTCAGAGAGTATTGTAACTTTGTACGGGGGGTGGGGGGACAAAGCCCAGCGATGCCGATGCCGATCCAAGCCAAATAAAAAATCCACCAAAGGGTACGGGGCGAGGCAAAGCTAAGCCACCCGAAATCATAAATCTTAAGCATGCATCGGAACGGGGCGAAACGAAGCCGAGCCAATCGTGCATTGGGACGGAGAGGCGAAGCCACATCACACCAATCTAAAAATATGGTTAAAAGTAAAAAATGATGGTAGATGATTTTCGGGTAAGCCCGGTGTGTAGCACGGGCACAAAATCTAGTCATGATATGAAGGGAGAACTCTCAAAGCTGGAGGCGTAGCAGGCAAAGCCTTGCTTGTGATTACATCGCAAGTACCAAGTATTTTATCTCCATCACGTGATAAACCATTAAAAATTGATCAATCACCTGTGTAACACAAGTAAAAGAAACAAAATAGATGTTAGTATGTATTACTCATGAACTTAAAGTTCGTTGATTAAATCAAAAGTACAAGTGAAAATAAATATCAATCCCGAACATAAATAACTATATGTTTCTCTTAACAATAAACACAAGGCTTTTCTAAAAAATAATAATAATCAAAAGAAATTTAAAAGAAAATAGGGTTTGGAAAAAAAAAATCCTTTATCACTCAATGATTAGAGGTAAGAGCTGATGACGTGTTGTGATATAGAATAACAAGAGAAGAAGACACAAAGTAAAGGAAGCAAAGAAGAGAGATTTCTTAATCATGTGTGTGTTTACTAAGGTTTGGGACTCTATTTATAGAGTTCACATACTTGGTGCCCAAGTAATGGGGTCCCACTAAAGTGGGCATCTACCAAATAAACTTCCGTTTATAACAATTTTGTTATTTTTCTTATTTTAATTTTAACGTTAAAACATATACATTTATACACATAATATGCCATAAAATAATTAGAATTGAAAATAAAGATATTCGATACCGCACACCTATTATAGAAATTTAAAGTTAAATTTGGTATGTTTCGATATAATAATAAATTATTAATTTATCAATGAATTAATACTTCGCTAAATTCATAGAATTTAGCAGTTCCAAGACTATTAGTTTATCAATGAATTAATACTTCGCTAATACAACCATCTAGTCGTGGGTGAGGCCAAACCCGACCAACCCGACGACTTGTGCTGCCTTATAAGGAAGTAATAAAACTAATCAAAAAACATTTTTATTATGAATTAGGTCCCTCGTCCACATTTATGACGAATTCATAAGATCCCTCAAAACTAGATGGTTGAAGGCTTGGTTGGAGCCCCACAATTAGAGGTGAGCATTTTACCCGTAATCCGCGGATTTAACCGGGACCAACCGCATTTGTGCGGATGGATGTCCGGACCGTTCGCTATTTGGTTGGACGCGGATGGGATTTTTGAAATCCAACTGATTACGGATTGGACCCGGATTCAACCTCGAAAATGCGTTGAACGTCCATACCTGTTAGATTAAGTGTATTTATATAGTTTCTAGAAAATATATGGATAGTTTTGGAATTTTTAAGATGTTAGCTTGGAGTGGTGTCCATGACACTTCTATATTTATATACATACTAGGTATCACCGGATGTTAATATGCTCCTCTTTATACAGGTTACTGATCATCTCAAGGTGGCTAGTAGCTTGACAAACATCAGGGTTGTCTCAATTGTTGGTGAGATTGGGTCAGAAAAGCAGAAAGGCTTCTAAAAGCAAGGCCTGAGATTATTGTTGGGACTCCAGGGAGGTTATGGGAGTTTATGCAAGGATGAGATGCACACCTTGTTGAGGTAAATTAATTGTAAAATGGGAAAAATATTGTTTGGTCCTTTTTTAGGTGGACCCATGTCTGTTTAGTTCTTTGGTCAAAAGTATTTTACTGTTTGGTCCATAATTATTTAAAAATATTAAACTGACAAAAATACCCTTACGTGTTAATTTTTATTTATATTCTTGTAGCAGTTCATTCCAGAAATGAGGTCCATACAAAAACTTAAAAAAAAAACAGAAATGAAGTCATATAAAAAACCTAAAAAAACAGACTTCATTCCAGGAATGAAGTCCATACAAAACCCAAAAAAACAGACTTCATTCCCAGGAATGAAGTCCATACAAAAACCTAAAAAAACAGACTTCATTCCAGGAATGAAGTCCATACAAAAACCTAAAAAAGATAGACTTCATTCCAGGAATGAAGTCCATACAAAAACCTAAAAAAGTAGACTTCATTCCAGGAATGAAGTCCATACAAAAACCTAAAAAAAAAAAGACTTCATTCCAGGAATGAAGTCCATACAAAAACCTAAAAAAAACAGACTTCATTCCAGGTAAGGATAATTCTGGCTCACCCTTTCAATTTTGAAACTATTAAAACCATCGCTAGTCTATAATTGAAAAAACTAAGAATTAATTGCAACCTGCTTCGCCTCTAACATATCACATAAAGTAAACTAAAAAACAGAGTTTTGTATTATACCATTGTTCATGCTTTCCTCGGTATCGCCAGGATCATTATCTTCCTGATGAAAAGTGTCGTGCCATCCATGTCCCTTTGCTTGATTCTCAGTACCTTGGCTTAGAGAATTGTCACCATATGATGAAGACACGCGTTGACACCCTACATTTGGACTTCTAGCTGTGTGTGCACCATCAGTTGATGGAAAGCCTTGTGAATTGAGAAAACCCCTTTGCCAGTTATCTTCATTAGAACTAGGAGTAGCAGTTGGTAAGCTAGTACTAGAAGACCTAGTGCTTCCATACCTGAATCGGCTACTGCTACCACCATCATGATGTCTTAGCATATTTGTTTACAAGAAAATCACTTTGAAAAATATTAGCAACCATAACACAAAAACCTATAGAGATAATATAACTATCAATACTAACACCGAAGAATAGAAACTATAAACATCTGGTTAAAAAAACTTTCAATCATTGCAAGATGTTCTAAATTACGAAACTATAATGCATCACGGTAAATGTACAATCAAACTACAAATGTTCTACCAAAACAAATAATCCCTAACAAGAAAACATGAGAAGAATTTCTGCCAAATGGAAACTTTGCTTTAAATCCATAAGATGTAACTAACGTTTAATCAAACGGAAGTACAAACTCAGTAAATAACATAATGAATGCCTCTAGTCAACTCATTTTATGACTCTTATGTATATCAGCAAATGAGGTAGTACTTAATTTTAAATGGAGAGTTTGAGAAATGATAACCACAAGCTCACCACTTCAAGCCACATAGTCAGTACAATAGATGCTTGTATGGAAAATCAACACCAAAGAACTTAAAAAAAAGTCTTAGTTAGGCATACAATCACTCCACTTAATGAATTTTCTACCATATAATACAAGCCTTCTAATCAAACAACACAATTACACATGCCATAATCCAAAGCTACAGAACAATCAATCTAAGGAAGACATACAAATAACTTACTTCCATCAAGTTATCAACACACATAAAAAATTCCTCAAGCCTTGTTACCAAACAAATCCTACCATCATTCATCACCAACAACAAAACCTAACCAACAAAAATAATTATCATATCCTACTCAACTGTTGACATCAACTGTACCTGATATTTGTAAAATCAAACTCGTAAGTACACTGAATTGAGAGATCCACCTGAATTCAACAAATACACGAAAAAGAAATTAAAACCCAATGATAAAAAAAAAAAAAAAAAACTGAAAAATAAATAAACTGAAACCCTAACTCACCTGATTTTGTTTGTAAAATCAAACCCTAGAAGCCCTGAAATGAGATATTAACCTGAAATCAAAGAATAAACTCTGAAATGTATATACATTAGAACTGAGAGTCCACATGCTCTACTTTAACAGATATATTTACACACCTGCCATATCCCTGGATTCTACAAGTGACAAATTCGCAACCCTAGATTAATCACAAAGTGTTTCAACTGAAATATGTTACTAACGTGTTGGTTGACCCAAAAATTTCATGTTTCAAATAGAATTCCCAATTCTCAAAACCCTAAAATCAAAAAATCAATTTTACAGAAATCCTAAATTCAATATTGCGATTAAACAAAAATTAAACAACATAGATGTGATCATACAATGAAAAATGGAATTGGGTTTAAATAAATTACCGTTTTGAATCACCATGATCTTTATTTAAGCACCTTTGATGGAGAAAAAAAACTCAACTTCTCTGAAATTCGTGTTCTTCCTTCAATAATATCTCATCATCTCCAAAAACACTTAAAACCCACTCGATCTATCACTATTACACTCGATCTACTATTATTTCACTCAAAAATCACTGTCTTGAAAATTTTGAAAACCTAGGTCTAGAACTCCAAGGTTACCAAACCTTGTTTCATGAAGAAAGGTATGAAATCTAATCGATGTTTTACTGATTCTCTTCGATCTTGTTTTTTCAGGATTTTGAGTATCTGTTTTTTCTTCCTGTGTAGAGAGATCGAGAGAAAGACGAAGAGGCAAGATGAGGCGGAGATAAACAGAAAGAAAAAGATATATAGGAGAAGAAATATGGTAGAGATATTAGTTTAGGGTTTTATGATTGAGGTGCATCTCGAGACTAGAATGAAGGGTAGAGATATTAGTTTAGGAATACACGGTGTAGATTAAATATAATACCACGTTTGTGAATGGCACCCGCACATACTCAAGGTGTTACTACCCAAGTGTGACCAAGCGTGTGACTCGCCCGCCTATAAAAAAATTCGTAACGGCTTAAAAATATTAGTAACGGCTTGACCTTGTTACGATTTTTTAAGAAATTCGTAACGTCTCTAAAGCCGTTACGAATTCCTGTTATTAATCCAGGAATTTGGTGTAGTGACATAGTGTACCAAAAGTAGTCGTTAACCTGTCGTGAAGAAAACCACAAATGGAAATAGGAATATCTATTGTAGTTGGCGGAACAAAGCCGTGAATGAAACAAAGTATTTTTAGCGATTACGTACCCCAGCTTGCACAACAATTCCTTTTCGGGACCTATCATGCAATACAGGACAAATGAAACAGAATAGCCTGCATGAGCAAACTTCAAACAACCAGAAAAAATAGATTCGAAATACATATGCACCCCAGTACCTTTTTAATAAGAGAAGTCAAATTAATAAGCCAACAAAACCCTTTTTAGAATGTTGTAGATCACTCACTTTATATAAACCCCTCGAAGTAATTAGAAAATATAGAGTCAAAAATAGTCCCCACATTACAATTAACCGTGATTAGGTTGAATTCTAGAGGGTGAACCTATAAAATAGACCCCGATATTTTGTTGGCCCTGGCCGTGATCCCTTAAATTCTTTTTGAGATTGGTTAATAGTATTTCACATTGGTGCCCATTTTTTGTGAAACGTATTTATCTGACATTGATTTTCAAAATTTTATACAGCACGTATCTTCGATCTTACTATATCTGGCACCCTATGACCGAGGCTCAACCCTTTCGATTTTTGTAGGTTGTTTGGTCGGCCGGTGAGTATCCTCCAATTTTTTTTATCAGCTTCTAATGGTGAGGCTGTATTTATTTAGTCATGTCATAGTACCGTGTGTTTGTTAGTCGGATCATAGTAGTGTGTTTAAGTAAACGGGATCTGCAGCCTCGTTGTATTGTTAGTCGGGTTAAATTAGTTGGGCCTCGGCCGTGGATTTCAATACCTCGGATGAAATGTAGATTCCACGTTAGAATTAATTATGATTAGGATAAACTCTATAGGGATGTGTATACATATATTCTTCTGGTGGTATATGTGTATGTTCTTTATATTAGAATTAATTGTGATTAGGATAAAATCTATAAGGATGTGTATACATATATTCTTCTGGTGGTATATGTGGATGTTCTTTCTAAGATAAAATCTATAGTCGTTAACCTGTCGTATATTTGGCAACAATTTATTCTTCTGGTGGTATATGTGGATGTTCTTTCTAAGATAAAATCTATAGTCGTTAACCTGTCGTATAATTGCCAACATTTTCGGCACATCCGAATCCTTTCGGATCGTAGGATTTTTAGACAGGGTTAAGAATTATATTGACGGTCGAGCATGGTGAAGAATACGTAGAGATGTGCGCAATTTAGGAACTTCCAGGGAACATGAATCTTCGAAATGGTTTTGGCAAACACAAAATTGGTTAAAAAGACCAAAATCAACAAATCCTGGGAGAAAAAGATATCTAGATTTTGATACTGCTTAAATTGACAAAAATAAAAAAATAGCCAGGATGTAAACAATTTCATACTGCCCATTTTCAAATACTTTTTCTTATTTTTAATTTATATCAGGATGCATCCAGTTTCATCCTCGCTATTTTTTAAGTTTAAGGCAGGATGAATCCAGTTTCATCTTTGCTAAAAAAAAATTTTGTCCATTTCACCCATACTAATTTTTACTCGTCCATTTGAACCATGTCTTAAAAATATTTGGACAAATGACTTATTTTCCGTTTGGCAAATTAAAATCATTTCGTAATTATTGGCGCTTATGACGCGCTTATGACGCGCTTATGACACAACAATGTCCCATCTATACTGGCGCCTGTGACCTGTCTAGGGGCGGACCAAAACCGTGGACCAATGGTGTACCAATTCCTTGGACGACTGAGATCTATAGGGGTGGGGTTTAAAGATTGAATGGCTGGATTTCATTGGTACACCATTGGTCCGCCTTTAGAATTTTCCCTGGCGCTTGCATTGTGATGGAAAAACCGCCGAGAATGCAGACAGTGACAGTGATGTGGTTAATAATGGAACAATTAATATGATTTAATGCCATGATTAGTCACCTGAACACATGACAATAATGTGGGATAAAAAATTTGCAATTTTTTTCCTGCTTCTTAAAAGACCAAACTTCACTCAAAGTTTTATTTGGGAAAAAGGAAAAATATCTGAGCAGTTTTGAATCTTTCTCCCTCTCATCAGTAATTCAATTATGATCAATGATTTATAACATACACTTCGATCTAAACCTATTCATCAACATTACTCTTAACTCAACATTTCCAAGTTTAACCATTAAGAAAGCAAATTCTCTTAAAAAAAAATCCTCTACCAAATGACTAAACAATCCACTTTGTCCTATAATCATTAAGCAACAACTGATCTGGTCGATCAAAATGTTTCCTGCCACAATTTTCATTATCAAACGAATCTATAATATTGTATCCAAAAGGGGGTAATTACTACTTTCTTCTTTTCCAAGGTGACAGACTGCATGACCTTGATGAGACTATTACTGTATTACTTCAACATCTTCTTGAAGTCCCCGCTAAGCAATTTCATGAATCCATTTCACCAATACATAGCATAAAGAGAATACATCTCTGTTCCCCATGTTTCAGATGTATCAACAATGAGGTACTGACAGCTTTAAATGAATATACGTTGTAAGCAAGGTTAAGTATGAAATATAGTTTTCCTGAGAGATAAACGTTGAGAAGTTTGGGTTCCAAGTCTTCATAGTCAGTGAAAGAGACTTCGTTGGGAGGAATTGTCGCGGAGCAAGCATCATGGAAACAACCAACACTCAAATAATACAAAGGATTGCTTAAAACTTACAATATAAATGATTGCAAGGTATCCATTTGTATATTTTATACAAAAAAATACAAAACCTGAGAAGACTATGCGGCATGTGCAATGATATTACTGATTGATCCAGGATGCTGCTCCTCTGCAGTCTCCACCAATGATTCCTGTAGATATACATCGAATTCTAGTCAACAAAATCAGCAATCTTCTGTAAATCCAGTCATAATATAGCTGAGAAACTTTATTACTTCTGTCGCAATAAGTCGTGCAATTTTTTTTTTTGCAGGTTTCTTGAAGTTAACCGGCAATCAAAAAACTAAATTGGAAGCAAACAATTGGCATCCGATTCTCGATGCCCCTGCCATTAATCTAAAGCATCCAATACACAGTTAACATTAATAAAAAGAAAAAAGACATCAGTGATCAGTGTCAACATGAGAAGAGATTTACAACGTGAATGAAGACCACAGAACAACGTCATTTATCCCGTGAAAGCTTCTTAAGAGCCGCATTCACATGATCTAAACCCTCCTACAGAAAAAAATTCATGGCATCTAGATTGTTACTGGACCTTACTTTCGTTGCAGGCATTTACATATTTAGTGTACAAAAATTGTGTAAGGGAATTCTTCATGTATCCTTTATCCCTTAATTTATTCCACATCACCTGGTAGTCAGTCTCCCATTCCATAACAACTGAATCCAACCTCGATTGTCATTGTTGTAGTAATTATATTGGCTACACTTTCCTGAAGCCTCATTGAACTACATATTGCTAAAAACTAAAAGGCGCATTATCATATGATCTTTCTTCAATTTACTTGCATTGCAATTTTCAGTATTAATTAGAACATTATCCATTCATGATGGTAGATTAGTATCCATGCAATATCCCAAGTTATATTATCGAGCTTGAATCTGAGTGTCTGCATCTTCAGTATAGGAAAAAAAAAAAGAGAGACTTGATGTTGTCTTTGAGTCCACGGTGTTTCTCTCCTCAGTCCGACTACCTTAATTCTAACCAATCACATTCGAGATTTCTGAGCTAACATAATACCTCTAAAAATTATACAGATGCATCACAGATTGCAAGACAGTTATTTAACTTTTCAAAGAAAACGAAAGAGTTTCCAACTAAAATCACAGAAACTGTATTGCCTTTATTAAATATGTGGGATCACCAAACACCAAACTGTGTCACTCAAATTCATGAGAATCGATGAAGGATATATGATACTAACTTAGTACAGACGTGTGCTATTGTATAAAGCTATATTTTTTAAGGCACCCATCCATTTGACTACTTAATATGTGCCATATGGCGTCACATCAGCCTTAGATAGGAAAATCCATCCAGTTCACCACTTGACCACTGTAATTTTGTGTCAAGCTAAAGGGATGTCGTTAGAACCACAGTTTGCTAGGTGTTCAAATGGAAGCAAAACATATCTCATGAATGCAAAAAAGGAGGACTCACCGTGTTGATTTATGCGATGATGCCCAAAGTGAACCTATGACACACAAAACAGAGAACTATAATATTTGCCAGAAGATAAGGATAATCATTGCAACCTTCCGCAGCTCATTGTACACGTGATTCTCCTTTTGGTGGAGCTGTAGAAGACATACTCAAGTGTATTCTCTTTGATTGTGGAAGTTCCAACTATGAGTTATTAGACCCGTACCACCAACTCCTGTTAAATAAAAATAAATAAATTGAACCTATGGTTCAATATTTCACATGAGTGCATCCAAGAGAAATTTGAGATAAGTATCTGCATTACTAATATAAGCTTCAATAGTCAGTTTTGGCTCAATTTCATTAGATATTTATTCACTATTCCCCCGATTAGATGTCCCTGCAAGAATTCAGAATCAAGTTATAAGTTATTATTTTAGTTATGATTATCAGCAAGGATTATCAACTTACTACTATAATCCAGATTCATGATGCAATGGACACATCTTTACATGCTATGCCGACATAGAATTTCTGGTAGTCTTAAAATGCTAAAGAACACTACAGATATCTAAGCCAACGAATCAGTCCAATATAAGCACACACCGACTGACAAAGTAACTTCAAAATTTGCTTCTCATCCCATGACATAAGTAAACACCATCAGCAATAACTGAGCCACAAAAAACAAATGCATCCAACTCAATGACCAAATAGTACTACCCCGTAGACTATATTTCCTTTCGGTGTCTTTTTTCCTACTTTATTTCTTTATTTTCTTTTTTCTTTTTATTTATTTTTTCCCGAAAAAGAGGCAAGCCTCAAATATATTGATAACTAACGAACAACAATGCAATGCTTTATGTAAGTGCCTTCTTCACTCATTCTCACTTCTTTCGCCTTATCCAACCAAAACATTTATCAGGATAGAAAACTACCTTAGCATAACACAATCTGGGTTATGCTTTTGGATAGTAGAACCTTCTCAAATAGTACATTCACTTGTCCCCTCCCTATTGGAACTTTGAAAATGGTTGTTCATATTTGGGTTTGTAGAGTACCCACCTTTTGGTACACCTACCAACTGAGGAAAATGAATAGGAGCAAAATTAGTTGTTCCAGTTGGAGGCAAGATCCAATTCATCCAGTCATTGCGCTTCCTTATCATATCACCCTGCATCAAGAACCAAAACAAAAGAACAACTTGGATATAAAAGATTTAACAACCACTCATGAAAATAAATAAAAATTAGCATAAAGAATAAGATGAACAACTTAAATCATAGTGTCTTTTTTAGGACCCTCACGGTCACGGTTAATATGCACTTCCTTTTTTGGAAAACAAAATCTGACTCCCAACTTTTCACTTAATAACTCTTACAACACCTGCATTATGTCTTTACTATTAATGCTTTATTCTCCGTTTGTTGCTTCAGCTCCATGATGCAACATTCCTGTTGGGATCATTGCATCCTTTCCTGTCAATTCAATTTCTCAAGTAGTTGAGTTGAAGGCTTTGGTCGTAAAATGGATACCCTTCCCTGCGATTTCTCAATTTCGTCAACAACCTATTCATTCAAAGACGTCAAACATTCATTCAGTTATGATAATCACCCTTTACCTCATGTGACTTCATCCTTGACAACATCATTTCACAGCACCCATTGGAAACCATCTCTTCTACTTGATTTAGAACTTAACCCATTTGACAGCAGCAAACACATCGTCTCTCCATTCACCTGCAACAATCTATCTAAACCAAACCCATAGTTGTTAATCATTCAGTTACCATCCAATTAGCGCCAGGATATGCGCATCTATATTTTGTTTAAGGATCAACAAAACCCTTGATTTGGCATCAGGGCAAACATAGTTTTCCCCCGAGAACCTTTTCTTTCTCATGGCAAACAAAATCAGAAAAAAACGAAAATAAAAAAATACCTTCTTTATATGAAACCATAGATTTCAAATTCTGAACTCAGTATAAAATCAATCACCAAAATCTGTCCTTGGCAGTGATAGAAACCAACAAAAAAAATGTTAACTATAGTAATTAAACAGACCTTATTCAATTCTTACCTCATTAAATACATCAGATTATAGATTCGACAATCCACAACTCCTCTGTTGAATCCAATTTCTGGATCTTCAATAATAAATAACGTATAAACTTGAAAATTCCACTTTGTGGTTGACGAATGGTTCCTTGTAAAAGGAAAAATAGAAACCATATAGATAAATCACATGATCCTTATATAGAGGACAAGGATACCAAATTTAATTGGCCGTAGGTTTTTCAACCATGCACGTGATTAGTTATCGTAAAATAACCAAAATGCGATAACACCAATTTTTGGTGAATACAGTTTCATTAGGGGATGAGAAACTGTATCTTTCGATAGTTTTTTTTTATTCTCTATGAAGAAAAATCTGAGAAGAAAGAAAATGTAATTTATTTTTTGTGATTACAGTTTCATTATTGGAATAGAAACCGTAAACCATCTCCGAATGAATTTTGTTTTTTCTTTCTCTATGTATAAAGATTAGAGCAGGAAGGACAAATCGCATTTAAAATCGATAGACCTTTTGTATATACATAAACATATACGTACACAATTAGATTTATTATTAAAGAAGAGAAAAATGATATATCATGATATGAAGGGAGAACTCTCAAAGATGGAGGCGTAGCAGGAAAATCCTTGCTTGTGATTACATCGCAAGTACCAAGTATTTTATCTCCATCACGTGATAAACCATTACAAATTGATCAATCACCTGTGTAACACAAGTAAAAGAAACAAAATAGATGTTAGTATGTATTACTCATGAACTTAAAGTTCGTTGATTAAATCAAAAGTACAAGTGAAAATAAATATCAATCCCGAACATAAATAACTATATGTTTCTCCTAACAATAAACACAAGGCTTTTCTAAAAAATAATAATAATCAAAAAAAATTTAAAAGAAAATAGGGTTTGGAAAAAAAAAAATCCTTTATCACTCAATGATTAGAGGTACGAGCTGATGACGTGTTGTGATATAGAATAAGAAGAGAAGAAGACACAAAGTAAAGGAAGCAAAGAAGAGAGATTTCTTAATCATGTGTGTGTTTACTAAGGTTTGGGACTCTATTTATAGAGTTTACATACTTGGAGCCCAAGTAATGAGGTCCCACTAAAGTGGGCATCTACCAAATAAACTTCCGTTTATAACAATTTTGTTATTTTTCTTATTTTAATTTTAACGTTAAAACATATACATTTATACACATAATATGCCATAAAATAATTAGAATTGAAAATAAAGATATTTGATACCGCACACCTATTATAGAAATTTAAAGTTAAATTTGGTATGTTTCGATATAATAATAAATTATTAATTTATCAATGAATTAATACTTCCCTAAATTCATAGAATTTAGCAGTTCCAAGACTATTAGTTTATCGAAGTTTTACTGTACTTTGAATTTTAGAAGTTAGATTTTTAGATACTTGAATGTTGGTTAAAAATAAAAATGGTATATCAGGTGGCCTGAGGATCAAACAAACAATAAGGTCATCCCAAAATTTTAGCAAGGAAAATTAGGGTGGGTATACCCGCCACCCTCCCGACTCAAGTCACTGTAATGTGGGTCAGTCACTGTGATATTGGGTTGGGTGTGGGTGATAATTCTGTTACCCGCCATCAGCAAGTAGGTTGGTGGGTGAGGCCAAACCCGACCAACCCGACCCCTTGTGCTTCCTTATAAGGAAGTAATAAAACTAATCAAAAAACATTTTTATTATGAATTAGGTCCCTCGTCCACATTTATGACGAATTCATAAGAGCCCTCAAAACTAGATGGTTGAAGGCTTGGTTGGAGCCCCACAATTAGAGGTGAGCATTTTACCCGTAATCCGCGGATTTAACCGGGACCAACCGCATTTGTGCGGATGGATGTCCGGACCGTTCGCTATTGGGTTGGACGCGGATGGGATTTTTGAAATCCAACGGATTACGGATTGGACCCGGATTTAACCTCGAAAATACGTTGAACGTCCATACCTATTAGATTAAGTGTATTTATATAGTTTCTAGAAAATATATGGATAGTTTTGGAATTTTTAAGATGTTTGCTTGGAGTGGTGTCCATGACACTTCTATATTTATATACATACTAGGTATCACCGGATGTTAATATGCTCCTCTTTATACAGGTTACTGATCATCTCAAGGTGGCTAGTAGCTTGACAAACATCAGGGTTGTCTCAATTGTTGGTGAGATTGCATCAAAAAAGCAGGAAAGGCTTCTAAAAGCAAGGCCTGAGATTATTGTTGGGACTCCAGGGAGGTTATGGGAGTTTATGCAAGGATCAGATCCACGCCTTGTTGAGGTAACTTAATTGTAAAATGGGAAAAATATTGTTTGGTCCTTTTTTAGGTGGGCCCATGTCTGTTTAGTCCTTTGGTCAAACGTATTTTACTGTTTGGTCCATAATTATTTAAAAATATTAAACTCACAAAAATACCCTTCCGTGTTAATTTTTATTTATATTCTTGTAGCAGTTCATTCCAGAAATGAAGTCCATACAAAAACTTAAAAAAAAAACAGAAATGAAGTCATATAAAAAACCTAAAAAAACAGACTTCATTCCAGGAATGAAGTCCATACAAAACCCAAAAAAACAGACTTCATTCCCAGGAATGAAGTCCATATAAAAACCTAAAAAAACAGACTTTATTCCAGGAATGAAGTCCATACAAAAACCTAAAAAAGATAGACTTCATTCCAGGAATGAAGTCCATACAAAAACCTAAAAAAATAGACTTCATTCCAGGAATGAAGTCCATACAAAAACCTAAAAAAAAAAAAAAGACTTCATTCCAGGAATGAAGTCCATACAAAAACCTAAAAAAAAAAAACTTCATTCCAGGTAAGGATAATTCTGGCTCACCCTTTCAATTTTGAAACTATTAAAACCATCGCTAGTCTATAATTGAAAAAACTAAGAATTAATTGCAACTTGCTTCGCCTCTAACATATCACATAAAGTAAACTAAAAAACAGAGTTTTGTATTATACCATTGTTCATGCTTTCCTCGGTATCGCCAGGATCATTATCTTCCTGATGAAAAGTGTCGTGCCATCCATGTCCCTTTGCTTGATTCCCAGTACCTTGGCTTAGAGAATTGTCACCATATGACGAAGAGACGCGTTGACACCCTACACTTGGACTTCTAGCTGTGTGTGCACCATCAGTTGATGGAAAGCCTTGTGAATTGAGAAAACCCCTTGGCTAGTTATCTTCATTAGAACTAGGAGTAGCAGTTGGCAAGCTAGTACTAGAAGACCTAGTGCTTCCATACCTGAATCGGCTACTGCTACCACCAACATGATGTCTTAGCATATTTGTCTACAAGAAAATCACTTTGAAAAATATTAGCAACCATAACACAAAAACCTATAGAGATAATATAACTATCAATACTAACACCGAAGAATAGAAACTATAAACATTTGGTTAAAAAAAACTTTCAATCATTGCAAGTTGTTCTAAATTACGAAACTATAATGCATCACGGTAAATGTACAATCAAACTACAAATGTTCTACCAAAAAAAAAAATCCCTAACAAGAAAACATGAGAAGAATTTCTGCCAAATGGAAACTTTGCTTTAAATCCATAAGATGTAACTAACGTTTAATCAAACGGAAGTACAAACTCAGTAAATAACATAATGAATGCCTCTAGTCAACTCATTTTATGACTCTTATGTATATCAGCAAATGAGGTAGTACTTAATTTTAAATGGAGAGTTTGAGAAATGATAACCACAAGCTCACCACTTCAAGCCACATAGTCAGTACAATAGATGCTTGTATGGAAAATCAACACCAAAGAACTTAAAAAAAAGTCTTAGTTAGGCATACAATCACTCCACTTAATGAATTTTCTACCATATAATACAAGCCTTCTAATCAAACAACATAATTACACATGCCATAATCCAAAGCTACAGAACAATCAATCTAAGGAAGACAAACAAATAACTTACTTCCATCAAGTTATCAACACACATAAAAAATTCCTCAAGCCTTGTTACCAAACAAATCCTACCATCATTCATCACTAACAACAAAACCTAACCAACAAAAATAATTATCATATCCTACTCAACTGTTGACATCAACTGTACCTGATATTTGTAAAATCAAACTCGTAAGTACACTGAATTGAGAGATCCACCTGAATTCAACAAATAAACGAAAATGAAATTAAAACCCAATGATAAAAAAAAAAAAAAAAAAAACAGAAAAATTAAAAAACGAAAACCCTAACTCACCTGATTTTGTTTGTAAAATCAAACCCTAGAAGCCCTGAAATGAGATATTAACCTGAAATCAAAGAATAAACTCTGAAATGTATATACATTAGAACTGAGAGTCCACATGCTCTACTTTAACAGATATATTTACACACCTGCCATATCCCTGGATTCTACAAGTGACAAATTCGCAACCCTAGATTAATCACAAAGTGTTTCAACTGAAATATGTTACTAACGTGTTGGTTGACCCAAAAATTTCATGTTTCAAATAGAATTCCCAATTCTCAAAACCCTAAAATCAAAAAAACAATTTTACAAAAATCCTAAATTCAATATTGCGATTAAATAAAAATTAAACAACATAGATGTGATCATACAATGAAAAATGGAATTGGGTTTAAATAAATTACCGTTTTGAATCACCATGATCTTTATTTAAGCACCTTTGATGGAGAAAAAAAACTCAACTTCTCTGAAATTCGTGTTCTTCCTTCAATAATATCTAATCATCTCCAAAAACACTTAAAACCCACTCGATCTATCACTATTACACTCGATCTATTACTATTTCACTCAAAAATCACTGTCTTGAAAATTTTGAAAACCTAGGTATAGAACTCCAAGGTTACCAAACCTTGTTTCATGAAGAAAGGTATGAAATCTAACCGATGTTTTACTGATTCTCTTCGATCTTGTTTTTTCAGGATTTTGAGTATCTTTTTGTTCTTCCTATGTAGAGAGATCGAGAGAAAGACGAAGAGGGAAGATGAGGCGGAGATAAACAGAAAGAAAAAGAGATATAGGATAAGAAATATGGTAGAGATATTAGTTTAGGGTTTTATGATTGGGGTGCATCTCGAGACTAGAATGAAGGGTAGAGATATTAGTTTAGGAATACACGGTGTAGATTAAACATAATACCACGTATGTGAATGGCACACGCACATACTCAAGGTGTTACTACCCAAGTGTGACCAAGCGTGTGACTCGCCCGCCTATAAAAAAATTCGTAACGGCTTAAAAATATTAGTAACGGCTTGACCTTGTTACGATTTTTTAAGAAATTCGTAACGTCTCTAAAGCCGTTACGAATTCCTGTTATTAATCCAGGAATTTGGTGTAGTGACATAGTGTACCAAAAGTAGTCGTTAACCTGTCGTGAAGAAAACCACAAATGGAAATAGGAATATCTATTGTAGTTGGCGGAACAAAGCCGTGAATGAAACAAAGTATTTTTAGCGATTATGTACCCCGGCTTGCACAACAATTCCTTTTCGGGACCTATCATGCAATACAGGACAAATGAATCAGAATAGCCAGCATGAGCAAACTCCAAACAACCAGAAAAAATATATTCGAAATACATATGCACCCCAGTACCTTTTTAATAAGAGAAGTCAAATTAATAAGCCAACAAAACCCTTTTTAGAATGTTGTAGATCACTCACTTTATATAAACCCCTCGAAGTAATTAGAAAATATAGAGTCAAAAATAGTCCCCACATTACAATTAACCGTGATTAGGTTGAATTCTAGAGGGTGAACCTATAAAATAGACCCCGATATTTTGTTGGCCCTGGCCGTGATCCCTTAAATTCTTTTTGAGATTGGGTAACAGTATTTCACATTGGTGCCCATTTTTTGTGGAACGTATTTATCTGACATTGATTTTCAAAATTTTATACGACACGTATCTTCGATCTTACTATATCTGGCACCCTATGACCGGGGCTCAACCCTTTCGATTTTTGTTGGTTGTTTGGTCGGCCGGTGAGTATCCTCCAAATTTTTTTATCAGCTTCTAATGGTGAGGCTGTATTTATTTAGTCATGTCATAGTACCGTGTGTTTGTTAGTCGGATCATAGTAGTGTGTTTAAGTAAACGGGATCTGCAGCCTCGCTGTCTTGTTAGTCGGGTTAAATTAGTTGGGCCTCGGTCGTGGATTTCAATACCTCGGATGAAATGTAGATTCCACGTTAGAATTAATTATGATTAGGATAAACTCTATAGGGATGTGTATACATATATTCTTCTGGTGGTATATGTGTATGTTCTTTATATTAGAATTAATTGTGATTAGGATAAAATCTATAAGGATGTGTATACATATATTCTTCTGGTGGTATATGTGGATGTTCTTTCTAAGATAAAATCTATAGTCGTTAACCTGTCGTATATTTGGCAACAATTTATTCTTCTGGTGGTATATGTGGATGTTCTTTCTAAGATAAAATCTATAGTCGTTAACCTGTCGTATAATTGACAACATTTTCGGCACATCCGAATCCTTTCGGATCGTAGGATTTTTAGACAGGGTTAAGAATTATATTGACGGTCGATCATGGTGAAGAATACGTAGAGATGTGCGCAATTTGGGAACTGCCAGGGAACATGAATCTTCGAAATGGTTTTGGCAAACACAGAATTGGTTAAAAACACCAAAATCAACAAATCCTGGGAGAAAAAGATATCTAGATTTTGATACTGCTTAAATTGACAAAAATAAAAAAATAGCGAGGATGTAAACAATTTCACACTGCCCATTTTCAAATACTTTTTCTTATTTTTAATTTATATCAGGATGCATCCAGTTTCATCCTCGCTATTTTTTAAGTTTAAGGCAGGATGAATCCCGTTTCATCTTTGCTAAAAAAATTTTTGTCCATTTCACCCATACTAATTTTTACTCGTCCATTTGAACCATGTCTTAAAAATATTTGGACAAATGACTTATTTTCCGTTTGGCAAATTAAAATCATTTCGTAATTATTGGCGCTTATGACACAACAATGTCCCATCTATACTGGCGCCTGCGACCTGTCTAGGGGCGGACCAAAACCGTGGACCAATGGTGTACCAATCCCTTGGACGACTGAGATCTATAGGGGTGGGGTTTAAAGATTGAATGGCTGGATTTCATTGGTACACCATTGGTCCGCCATTTTTGGTCCGCCTTTAGAATTTTCCCGTGGACCAATGTTGATTTATGCGATGATGCCCAAAGTGAACCTATGACACACAAAACAAAGAACTATAATATTTTCCAGAAGATAAGGATAATCAATGCAACCTTCCGCAGCTCATTGTACACGTGATTCTCCTTTTGGTGGAGCTGTAGAAGACATACTCAAGTGTATTCTCTTTGATTGTGGAAGTTCCAACTATGAGCTATTAGACCCGTACCACCAACTCCTGTTAAATAAAAATAAATAAATTGAACCTATGGTTCAATATTTCACATGAGTGCATCCAAGAGAAATTTGACATAAGTATCTGCATTACTAATATAAGCTTCAATAGTCAGTTTTGGCTCAATTTCATTAGATATTTATTCACTATTCCCCCGATTAGATGTCCCTGCAAGAATTCAGAATCAAGTTATAAGTTATTATTTTAGTTATGATTATCAGCAAGGATTATCAACTTACTACTACAATCCAGATTCATGATGCAATGGGCACATCTTTACATGTTATGCCGACATAGAATTTCTGGTAGTCTTAAAATGCTAAAGAACACTACAGATATCTAAGCCAACGAATCAGTCCAATATAAGCACACACCGACTGACAAAGTAACTTCAAAATTTGCTTCTCATCCCATGACATAAGTAAACACCATCAGCAATAACTGATCCACAAAAAACAAATGCATCCAACTCAATGACCAAATAGTACTACGCCGTAGACTATATTTCATTTCAGTGTCTTTTTTCCTACTTTATTTCTTTATTTTCTTTTTTCTTTTTTTTTTTTTTCCGAAAAAGAGGCAAGCCTCAAATATATTGATAACTAATGAACAACAATGCAATGCTTTATGTAAGTGCCTTCTTCACTCATTCTCACTTCTTTCGCCTTATCCAACCAAAACATTTATCAGGATAGAAAACTACCTTAGCATAACACCATCTGGGTTATGCTTTTGGATAGTAGAACCTTCTCAAATAGTACATTCACTTGTCCCCTCCCTATTGGAACTTTGAAAATGGTTGTTCATATTTTGGTTTGTGGAGTGCCCACCGTTTGGTACACCTACCAACTAAGGAAAATGAATAGGAGCAAAATTAGTTGTTCCTGTTGGAGGCAAGATCCAATTCATCCAGTCATTGCGCTTCCTTATCATATCACCCTGCATCAAGAACCAAAACAGAAGAACAACTTGGATATAAAAGATTTAACAACCACTCATGAAAATAACTAAAAATAAGCATAAAGAATAAGATGAACAACTTAAATCATAGTGTCTTTTTTAGGACCCTCACGGTCGCGGTTAATATGCACTTCCTTTTTTGGAAAACAAAATCTGACTCCCAACTTTTCACTTAATAACTCATACAACACCTGCATTATGTCTTTACTATTAATGCTTTATTCTCCGTTTGTTACTTCAGCTCCATGATGCGACATTCCTGTTGGGATCATTGCATCCTTTCCTGTCAATTCAATTTCTCAAGTAGTTGAGTTGAAGGCTTTGGTCGTAAAATGGATACCCTTCCCTGCGATTTCACAATTTCGTCAACAACCGATTCATTCAAAGACGTCAAACATTCATTCAGTTACGATAATCACCCTTTACCTCATGTGACTTCATCCTTGAAAACATCATTTCACAGCACCCATTGCAAACCATCTCTTCTACTTTATTTAGAACTTAACCCATTTGACAGCAGCAAACACATCGTCTCTCCATTCACGTGCAACAATCTAACTAAACCAAACCCATAGCTGTTAATCATTCAGTTACCATCCAATTAACGCCAGGATATGCGCATCTATATTTTGTTTAAGGATCAACAAAACCCTTGATTTGGCTTCAGGGCAAACATAGTTTTCCCCCGAGACCATTTTCTTTCTCATGGCAAACAAAATCAGAAAAAAACGAAAAGAAAAAAAATACCTTCTTTATATGAAACCCTAGATTTCAAATTCTGAACTCAGTACAAAATCAATCACCAAAATCTGTCCTTGGCAGTGATAGAAACCAACAAAAAAAATGTTAACTATAGTAATTAAACAGACCTAATTCAATGCTTACCTCATTAAATACATCAGATTCTGGATTCGACAATCCACAACTCCTCTGTTGAATCCAATTTCTAGATCTTCAATAATAAATAACATATAAACTTGAAAATTCCAATTTGTGGTTGACGAATGGTTCCTTGTAAAAGGAAAAATAGGAACCATATAGATAAATCACATGATCCTTATATAGAGGACAAGGATACCAAATTTAATTGGCCGTAGGTTTTTCAACCATGCACGTGATTAGTTATCGTAAAATAACCAAAATGCGATAACACCAATTTTTGGTGAATACAGTTTCATTAGGGGATGAGAAACTGTATCTTTCGATAGTTGTTTTTTTATTCTCTATGAAGAAAAATCTGAGAAGAAACAAAATGTAATTTATTTTTTGTGATTACAGTTTCATTATTGGAATAGAAACCGTAAACCATCTCCGAATGAATTTTGTTTTTTATTTCTCTATGTATAAAGATTAGAGCAGGAAGGACAAATCACATTTAAAATCGATAGCCCTTTTGTATATACATAAACATATACGTACACAATTAGATTTATTATTAAAGAAAAGAAAAATAATATATCATGATATGAAGGGAGAACTCTCAAAGCTGGAGGCGTAGCAGGCAAAGCCTTGCTTGTGATTACATCGCAAGTACCAAGTATTTTATCTCCATCACGTGATAAACCATTACAAATTGATCAATCACCTGTGTAACACAAGTAAAAGAAACAAAATAGATGTTAGTATGTATTACTCATGAACTTAAAGTTTGTTGATTAAATCAAAAGTACAAGTGAAAATAAATATCAATCCCGAACATAAATAACTATATGTTTCTCTTAACAATAAACACAAGGCTTTTCTAAAAAATAATAATAATCAAAAGAAATTTAAAAGAAAATAGGGTTTGGAAAAACAAAATCCTTTATCACTCAATGATTAGAGGTACGAGCTGATGACTTGTTGTGATATAGAATAACAAGAGAAGAAGACACAAAGTAAAGGAAGCAAAGAAGAGAGATTTCTTAATCATGTGTGTGTTTACTAAGGTTTGGGACTCTATTTATAGAGTTTACATACTTGGCGCCCAAGTAATGGGGTCCCACTAAAGTGGGCATCTACCAAATAAACTTCCGTTTATAACAATTTTGTTATTTTTCTTATTTTAATTTTAACGTTAAAACATATACATTTATACACATAATATGCCATAAAATAATTAGAATTGAAAATAAAGATATTCGATACCGCACACCTATTATAGAAATTTAAAGTTAAATTTGGTATGTTTCAATATAATAATAAATTATTAATTTATCAATGAATTAATACTTCGCTAAATTCATAGAATTTAGCAGTTCCAAGACTATTAGTTTATCGAAGTTTTACTGTACTTTGAATTTTAGAAGTTAGATTTTTAGATACTTGAATGTTGGTTAAAAATAAAAATGGTATATCAGGTGGCCTGAGGATCAAACAAACAATAAGGTCATCCCAAAATTTCAGCAAGGAAAATTAGGATGGGTATACCCGCCACCCTCCCGACTCAAGTCACTGTAATATGGGTCGGTCACTGTGATATTGGGTTGGTTGTGGGTGATAATTCTGTTACCCGCCATCAGCAAGTAGGTTGGTGGGTGAGACCAAACCCGACCAACCCGACCCCTTGTGCTGCCTTATAAGGAAGTAATAAAACTAATCAAAAAACATTTTTATTATGAATTAGGTCCCTCGTCCACATTTATGACAAATTCATAAGAGCCCTCAAAACTAGATGGTTGAAGGCTTGGTTGGAGCCCCACAATTAGAGGTGAGCATTTTACACGTAATCCGCGGATTTAACCGGGACCAACCGCATTTGTGCGGATGGATGTCCGGACCGTTCGCTATTGGGTTGGACGCGGATGGGATTTTTGAAATCCAACGGATTACGGATTGGACCCGGATTTAACCTCGAAAATGCGTTGAACATCCATACCTGTTAGATTAAGTGTATTTATATAGTTTCTAGAAAATATATGGATAGTTTTGGAATTTTTAAGATGTTTGCTTGGAGTGGTGTCCATGACACTTCTATATTTATATACATACTAGGTATCACCGGATGTTAATATGCTCCTCTTTATACAGGTTAGTGATCATCTCAAGGTGGCTAGTAGCTTGACAAACATCAGGGTTGTCTCAATTGTTGGTGAGATTGCGTCAAAAAAGCAGGAAAGGCTTCTAAAAGCAAGGCCTGAGATTATTGTTGGGACTCCAGGGAGGTTATGGGAGTTTATGCAAGGATGAGATCCACGCCTTGTTGAGGTAACTTAATTGTAAAATGGGAAAAATATTGTTTGGTCCTTTTTAGGTGGTCCCATGTCTGTTTAGTCCTTTGGTCAAACGTATTTTACTGTTTGGTCCATAATTATTTAAAAATATTAAACTGACAAAAATACCCTTCCGTGTTAATTTTTATTTATATTCTTGTAGCAGTTCATTCCAGAAATGAAGTCCATACAAAAACTTAAAAAAAAAAACAGAAATGAAGTCATATAAAAAACCTAAAAAAACAGACTTCATTCCAGGAATGAAGTCCATACAAAAACCTAAAAAAACAGACTTCATTCCCAGGAATGAAGTCCATACAAAAACCTAAAAAACAGACTTCATTCCAGGAATGAAGTCCATACAAAAACCTAAAAAAAAACAGACTTCATTCCAGGAATGAAGTCCATACAAAAACCTAAAAAAAAAAAAGACTTCATTCCAGGAATGAAGTCCATACAAAAACCTAAAAAAAACAGACTTCATTCCAGGAATGAAGTCCATACAAAACATCAGTAGGTGAACTCATCTTCGTCTTCATCTTCAAAACAGCAGCAACAGTTCATTTGTTTGATGAAACTTCATTTTCATCTTCATCTTCAACAACATCTTCATCCCAAAATCTTCGTCGTCGTCATCATCTTCATCGTCTCCACCATCTTCAACAACATTAGTAGCAAGAAAATCAAGAAAAAAAACTCAACACACCACCTTCTTCAAAACAGACAACAACATCTTCTTCAACAACATCGTCTTCATCGTCAACATCTTCATTTTCAAAACAGCAGCAGAAAAAAGAGAAAAAAAACCCTAAAAAATCGTATTCAACATTACCGAAATCATCATATTTATCATCTACAACTACCGATCTAAAATATCTAAATGGATATTCACCTTCATCGCCGTCGTTTACAGCAGCAGGAACAAAAAAAAAGAAGAAAAAAAATGGAAACTCCATTAACAGGAGGAAAGAAGAAGAAGAAGAAAAAAAGGAGAGAGAAATTTTAGATCTGAAAAATAGAGAGAGAAAGTAAATCTGAGAATGATTTATTCTCTCCTACTTTTTGACTATATGTATGGTCCTTATCCAAAAGGGTATTTCTGCCACTTCAGGGTGACATTTACATCATCCATGACATCAGTGTAGGACCAAATGATAATTTTTAGGACCAAATGATAATTTATATTACCAAATAGGACCAAACAGACAATTGACTGGGTCAAATGGACTAGACTGATACATATATTTTATTTTTAGGACTACATGGTATTTCCTACTTGTAAAATTACTACTTTGCTATGAGCAGTCAGCAGTGAGAAGGTCGATGACCAGTGGCGGATCCACCTGCAAGCAAGGGTGTGCACTTGCTACCCCTCCACATTTTGCTTCCAAGCCTAAATTTTCAATCATAAATTCTCTTCCAAGCCTAATTTTTCTTTTCTGCTACCCCTAATAAAAATTTGCTTCCCCTTAGTTTAGTTTCTAGATTCGCCGCTGTCCATGACTTTGCTGCCTACATTTTTGTAACGCTGTTGACTTGTTATTCTAAGATGCACCTTAGAATGTGATGCAGTTCTATTTTACGTCCTTGTAGGGATTTGGGACCCATTCGAACAACTTGTTTGGTTTCTTGCATTGACATGAGCCATAATGATATCTGCGAGACACTTTATTCAGCAAATGTTCGATGAATTATAACTTGTCTATATCTTAATTAGTCGACCTCCTTTGCGCGTACACATTCGCTGTCGTTCTTTGTTTTAGACGAGGCTGACCGTATGATAGAGAGTGGTCATTTTAAAGAGTTTCAGTCTATCATTGACATGTTACCTATGACTGCTGCACCTGATGAAGGGCAATTTGAAAATTCACAGAGTTGTGTAACGGTTTCAAACATCCAAAGGAAGAAAAGGCAAACATTCGTCTTTTCTGCCACTATTGCATTATCTTCTGATTTTCGTAAAAATATAAAGGGTGGATCTCATAAATCCAAACAATCTTTGAATGGCGAGTTTAGCTCTATAGAAAAGCTTTCAGAACGAGCAGGGATGAGGGCAGATGCTGCAATCTTTGATTTGACAAATGCTGCAGTTATGGCGGATATATTAGAAGAGTCATTTATTGAGTATGCGGTCTTAAATATTTTGGAGCATCTTTCAAATAACCTTGATGCATTTTGGCTTTATCTATCTTGTGGCATCATTTTTCGTTCAGTAACTGGGCTAGTTTAATTGTGTTTGTGCAGGTGCAGGGAAGAAGATAAAGATGCCTATCTATATTATCTTTTGAGTGTTCATGGGAAAGGACGGACTATTGTTTTCTGCTGGTCAATAGCAGCTTTACGTTGTATTTATTCACTTTTGCTCCTCCTTGGCATTAATCTGTGGTCTTTTCACTCTGAAATGCAGCAGCGAGCACGCTTGAAGGTACTTTCTTCAGTGTTAAGATATTTGATCTTTTCTGTGACCTATTCATCCTTAATTGTTACCTCATTAATTCTTCTGATGATGCTATTTAGTGAAGTGTAATACTAGTTTGGTTGGTAGATACAAGGGGCTAACAACAAATAGATGTGGACAAATTACCTATTGAGCTAGTGGCATTTCACCAACTCAAAGACTACCAGAGAAGTGAATAACAGTGGAAACAATATTAGTGAAGGGGGATGCAGTATGAATTATTTGTTATTTTTCTTTTATGAGAGTTTGAATTGAGTGAAACTTAGTGTTGTTCAGCTAAATTAAATCTCTCCAATGATTTTTTGTTTGTTTGTTTTTCTTCCACAGCTTACGTAAATTTGAGTTTGAATTGAGTGAAACTTAGTGTTGTTCAGCTAAACTAAATCTCTCCAATGATTTTTTGTTTGTTTTCTTTTCTTCCACGGCTTACGTAAATTTTACGTGAGGGATTTGGCATTTAGAAAGAAGTAACTAAATATTTTGCTTCTAGGGAATGTATTCTCAAAGACTGAAACCTACATTTCTGCTTAATAATCACTGTATGTCGGTCTGAGCAATGGAAATAGACCAAGTTGATGTGCTTGTTTGGAGCCTAGTGTGCATCAGCTTCATCTCTTTGCATTATAATATATATCTTGAGGATACCAATATATATTTCTCTATAAATTTCCACAACATGTAATCCATGTACACCAGTGTATGTTATTTTATTTTTCACTTCTTTGTGTGTAAACTAGGACTAATGATCTTCTCTTTGATCTCTAGGTCTTTCAGGCGATGGATCGTTTTCGTGAAAGCGACAATGGTATACTTATTGCTACTGATCTTGCAGCAAGAGATCTTGATATCCCTGGTGTTCGAACCGTTGTCCACTATCAACTTCCACAATCAGCTGACGTAAGTAGATTCAAGGAATTGTTGGTAATGTTAGCTGTTATTATGCACTTTTTTTTTGACCTCCTAACTTTTATTTGTTGTAGGCTTATGTTCATAGATGTGGAAGAACTACTAGAGCATCTGCAGAGGGTTGCAACATTGCATTAATCAATCCAAATGATAAAGCAAAGTTTTCATCCTTGTGCAAATCTTAGCGAAAGGTGAATTCCCTTGGACATGAAGTAGTTATTTGTAGGAATATGTTGTAATCGAGTATTTTGCATTTAGCATCCTACTATATGTGATGACAACTAGTTTTATCTGTTCTCAAGAAAGTCTTCGACGGTTTCCTTTAGATAACTCATACATGCCAGAGATTATAAAAAGATTATTTGTTGCGCGACAGATAGATAAGATCACGCATAAGGATTCCAAGAAAAAAAAATTATATTGTTTGGTAACCAATTTATCTTGGGTGAGGATAGTGCATGCATGGTATATTGTTTGGTTACTTTCAAATTACCATTTCAACACAATTTTACGCTGAGTTTGCACACGAAGTTTAATGATTAATTGAATTTGCAGCTTCTCATACTTCTTGTGTAGGTACAAAGTGGTGATGGTAACCCTAATTTCACTTCACCACCTAAATATTTTGCAATCCTGTTGTATAAATGTGATGTTCTAAAATGGCATAGCCCAATAAGAACTCCGAGTTGTTTATGGCTTGTTTGTTTCATGTGCTTCTTCATTTGTTTCACTGTTTTCCATGAAAAGGTAAACAAAGCCTGGTTAGAACGTAATGCCAAATCGGTAGAATTGGTTGTAGACGAGGACGACAGTGAGGAAGAAAGAGTGAATAGTCATAAACAAAGAAAAGTCACCTCGTCTAGATTAATCAAGCTGCAGACGGTATCTCCTAACTTCACTCTTTATCTTATTTCTACATAAGTAGTTGATCTTGCTGTTGAATGTTAGTACACGGTATGCCAATCTGACGGGAAATTTGATATGGGTAACTGATGAATTTTTATTGCACAAATGCAGGAGTTGAAGAGCCTGCTTTCCAGACCTTTACAGCCAAAATCATTCTCACATCGCTTTTTGGCTGGGGTAATTTATATTATGAAACTTTTACTAGTCTGTTGCTTTAATATTGGCAGGTATTTCAGTCGTTTCCCTTGTTGTATGGTTTCTTGTTTTTATATCATTATTTTTTATTTCTCAGTCTGGCGTTTCGCGTCTATCCAACACCAATTCCAAGAATTATCAGCGAAAAAGTTGGGTGATAATGACAATGTTGGAGAAAACAGAAAAAGGAAAATAGTTGTTATTGGGAAGGATTGTATTGAGCCACTTCAGGCACTTCGTAGCGGCGGGCATGAGGTATAACATAAATGAGACATATTTAGTAGTTTGTTGAGACATTCCTATTGCATAACACAAAATTGGTCCTTTCACAACATAGATCAATTATCCACATTACAAAAACTTGTGAGATAGAAACTTCATCATTGCGTTGATCTTCTTAATTTGTAAGAATAATATCATGTTAATCTCATCTACTATTTTAAGGTTTCCATGAATGTGAAAGAGATGTGGGGAAGTGGAAGGAACATCATAGAGAATGCAAAAAGAAAGAAAAGAGAAGCTAAAAACCGTAGGTGTATTATTTATCCGCATGAATATATGTTTCTGTAATTTATAAATGAGTGGTAATGTAATTGTACTTTCATCTCCCAGGTGTCCGTGAGCAAAAGAGAAGATACAAGAAAAGACTGAAGAGTAGATTGTAGTAGATCTTTTCAGGATCTCATAACTTAGAAGAAGTGTGCCAATACAGAGAAGGCTTTCATTGTTGTCTACCAATTTTCTGATCGATTCTTCTTCATTTTTTTCAATTAATATTTTATAACCATCTGTTGAGGTGGATAGGTTTAGTTTTGTCAATATAGAGAAGTCCTTTAGTTCAGATTTGATGAATCAGAATATTAGAAATGTCCATCACATTTTGTCTTTGACAAGCACGAACTGTACTATTACTTACCCCATTGAACTTGCTATCTGAAATAAATCATCCTGACATTGTTTATGTGATCCTAAAACTGTTGCATCCACTTGGCAACTTCCTCGACTGTTTTTATTCAACAACTTTTTGTTGTATGTGTGTATATGGGCTGGGGTTGATGTTTCGACACCAAACAATGGCTTCTCTTATTCAGAATTATGGCAATGATTTGCCAGAAGAGTACTCGGTGAAAGAATTAGAATTATGGCTTCTCTTATTTTAAACTTGCAGATTAAAATAAGATGATACTGGCTGGGATGGCTTTACAATACAACTCTTGAGAAAGCCTATGGATTAAAATATATGTTACCCCTAGGTCAAAATTCTATGAGATAAAATAGAGAGGAGAGAGTTCATGCTATTCCCATTGATCTCAATGAAACAAGAAAATAGAAAAGATCTGATTGGAAGAAAAAAAAACCACACTATTTGCTTTAAAGCTGCACTCGAATTAAAATTCAAAAATTTACAGGACATGAGGTCCCTAACATTCGCAACTTCACTTGCCTTGTATTTTTGGCCGTATAAGTACCTGTGTTCAGTGAAACTAAGCTCTCAACGTAACTTTCATATTTAAATGATCAAACCTACCAATGTTGCAATTAACAGACCTAACTCTGTCATTCTTTCATCATAGAATACGAAATCTTGGCGAACTTGTATTAGAATCTCACTAGTTTTAGTATACCAATAAAGCTTTATTGAATGGATATTTCATATTTGAAGTACTTTTTACATTGGTAGTGGTGAATTTCTTAATCCAGGAGTATTACCTCAGTGAATCTATTATGCATATCATAAATGGGCTAATACAATTTGTTCTCCAGGTGATCTCAGAGAAATAGGGCTATTGACGTGTATTGTACTCTACCAAAACCGGACAAAGGCAAACGAGGATCCCCCGAGGTTTCAAATCTGAGGTTTTGAGGTCGTGCAGACCAATTGTTCCTTTGTTCCTGGATCTTTGGCCGCTGGTTATTAAGATCATGTTAAAACTAGGTGCTTTAGTTAAATTATATAAACCAATTTGTAAGATGTCATTGTAAAAAGTGATTATTCATATCGGTTAGAGAAGAGTACAGTGTATACTAGCATTTTGAAATATCGAGGGGATATTTGAAATGAGTATTTACTTCCATCAATTATGCTTGATGGTTTGCTGCATTGAATTTGTATTTTTAGAAGTCCTATTATGTAACATATCTTGACAATTGAGGGCAGTAGATACTCCTCGAGGAAGTTGCTATAGTTTTAAGTTGTTGTAGTTTTGTAATATCCACCTAGAAGAGGTGAGTTCTTTCAAGGTAAGCAAATTTAGCGTATATATATGTCACAACCTAATGTGCTAATATTGAGGGAAGAGGGTTTTACTGACATTGCATACTTGTTGTTTTAAAACATGTCATAGGAATAGTTTTTCTCTTTTCCCAGTTAATGGATAGTCGATAAAAACTCAAAGAATTTGCTAACAGTATAAAGGTTTTAATGACAGGAGTATATGGTTTTCTCACACAACTGTGTTGAGTCAAATTTCATTAAGTGATTTTTATATGGTTACACTGGAATATGGATAGAGATACATTGCAAATAAATAGCTACATCCGAAGAATAGAGAGAAGAAACCTAATTAGCTAGAAAATCACATTATTGGAATAGAAAATCACATTATGAAGAAAAATCTGAGAAGAAAGAAAATGTAATTTATTTTTTGTGATTACAGTTTCATTATTGGAATAGAAACCGTAAACCATCTCCGAATGAATTTTGCTTTTTCTTTCTCTATGTATAAAGATTAGAGCAGGAAGGACAAATCACATTTAAAATCGATAGCCCTTTTGTATATACATAAACATATACGTACACAATTAGATTTATTATTAAAGAAAAGAAAAATGATATATCATGATATGAAGGGAGAACTCTCAAATATGGAGGCGTAGCAGGCAAAGCCTTGCTCGTGATTACATCGCAAGTACCAAGTATTTTATCTCCATCACGTGATAAACCAATACAAATTGATCAATCACCTGTGTAACACAAGTAAAAGAAACAAAATAGATGTTAGTATGTATTACTCATGAACTTAAAGTTCGTTGATTAAATCAAAAGTACAAGTGAAAATAAATATCAATCCCGAACATAAATAACTATATGTTTCTCTTAACAATAAACACAAGGATTTTCTAAAAAATAATAATAATCAAAAGAAATTTAAAAGAAAATAGGGTTTGGAAAAAAAAAAATTCCTTTATCACTCAATGATTAGAGGTACGAGCTGATGACGTGTTGTGATATAGAATAAGAAGAGAAGAAGACACAAAGTAAAGGAAGCAAAGAAGAGAGATTTCTTAATCATGTGTGTGTTTACTAAGGTTTGGGACTCTATTTATAGAGTTTACATACTTGGCGCCCAAGTAATGGGGTCCCACTAAAGTGGGCATCTACCAAATAAACTTCCGTTTATAACAATTTTGTTATTTTTCTTATTTTAATTTTTACGTTAAAACATATACATTTATACACATACTATGCCATAAAATAATTAGAATTGAAAATAAAGATATTTGATACCGCACACCTATTATAGAAATTTAAAGTTAAATTTGGTATGTTTCGATATAATAATAAATTATTAATTTATCAATGAATTAATACTTCGCTAAATTCATAGAATTTAGCAGTTCCAAGACTATTAGTTTATCGAAGTTTTACTGTACTTTGAATTTTAGAAGTTAGATTTTTATATACTTGAATGTTGGTTAAAAATAAAAATGGTATATCAGGTTGCCTGAGGATCAAACAAACAATAAGGTCATCCCAAAATTTCAGCAAGGAAAATTAGGGTGGGTATACCCGCCACCCTCCCGACTCAAGTCACTGTAATGTGGGTCGGTCACTGTGATATTGGGTTGGGTGTGGGTGATAATTCTGTTACCCGCCATCAGCAAGTAGGGTGGTGGGTGAGGCCAAACCCGACCAACCCGACCCCTTGTGCTGCCTTATAAGTAAGTAATAAAACTAATCAAAAAACATTTTTATTATGAATTAGGTCCCTCGTCCACATTTATGACGAATTCATAAGATCCCTCAAAACTAGATGGTTGAAGGCTTGGTTGGAGCCCCACAATTAGAGGTGAGCATTTTACCCGTAATCCGCGGATTTAACTGGGACCAACCGCATTTGTGCGGATGGATGTCCGGACCGTTAGCTATTGGGTTGGACGCGGATGGGATTTTTGAAATCCAACGGATTATGGATTGGACCCGGATTTAACCTCGAAAATGCGTTGAACGTCCATACCTGTTAGATTAAGTGTATTTATATAGTTTCTAGAAAATATATGGATAGTTTTGGAATTTTTAAGATGTTTGCTTGGAGTGGTGTCCATGACACATCTATATTTATATACATACTAGGTATCACCGGATGTTAATATGCTCCTCTTTATACAGGTTACTGATCATCTCAAGGTGGCTAGTATCTTGACAAACATCAGGGTTGTCTCAATTGTTGGTGAGATTACGTCAGAAAAGCAGGAAAGGCTTCTAAAAGCAAGGCCTGAGATTACTGTTAGGACTCCAGGGAGGTTATGGGAGTTTATGCAAGGATGAGATCCACACCTTGTTTAGGTAAATTAATTGTAAAATGGGAAAAATATTGTTTGGTCCTTTTTTAGGTGGGCCCATGTCTGTTTTGTCCTTTGGTCAAACGTATTTTACTGTTTGGTCCATAATTATTTAAAAATATTAAACTGACAAAAATACCCTTCCGTGTTAATTTTTATTTATATTCTTGTAGCAGTTCATTCCAGAAATGAAGTCCATACAAAAACTTAAAAAAAAAAAAACAGAAATGAAGTCATATAAAAAACCTAAAAAAACAGACTTCATTCCAGGAATGAAGTCCATACAAAACCCAAAAAAACAGACTTCATTCCCAGGAATGAAGTCCATACAAAAACCTAAAAAACAGACTTCATTCCAGGAATGAAGTCCATACAAAAACCTAAAAAATAGACTTCATTCCAGGAATGAAGTCCATACAAAAACCTAAAAAAAAAAAAGACTTCATTCCAGGAATGAAGTCCATACAAAAACCTAAAAAAAACAGACTTCATTCCAGGTTAGGATAATTCTGGCTCACCCTTTCAATTTTGAAACTATTAAAACCATCGCTAGTCTATAATTGAAAAAACTAAGAATTAATTGCAACCTGCTTCGCCTCTAACATATCACATAAAGTAAACTAAAAAACAGAGTTTTGTATTATACCATTGTTCATGCTTTCCTCGGTATCGCCAGGATCATTATCTTCCAGATGAAAAGTGTTGTGCCATCCATGTCCCTTTGCTTGATTCCCAGTACTTTGGCTTAGAGAATTGTCACCATATGACAAAGACACGCGTGACACCCTACACTTGGAGTTCTAGCTGTGTGTGCACCATCAGTTGATGGAAATCCTTGTGAATTGAGAAAACCCCTTTGACAGTTATCTTCATTAGAACTAGGAGTAGCAGTTGGCAAGCTAGTACTAGAAGACCTAGTGCTTCCATACCTGAATCGGCTACTGCTACCACCAACATGATGTCTTAGCATATTTGTCTACAAGAAAATCACTTTGAAAAATATTAGCAACCATAACACAAAAACCTATAGAGATAATATAACTATCAATACTAACACCGAAGAATAGAAACTATAAACATCTGGTTAAAAAAACTTTCAATCATTGCAAGCTGTTCTAAATTACGAAACTATAATGCATCACAGTAAATGTACAATCAAACTACAAATGTTCTACCAAATCAAATAATCCCTAACAAGAAAACATGAGAAGAATTTCTGCCAAATGGAAACTTTGCTTTAAATCCATAAGATGTAACTAACGTTTAATCAAACGGAAGTACAAACTCAGTAAATAACATAATGAATGCCTCTAGTCAACTCATTTTATGAATCTTATGTATATCTGCAAATGAGGTAGTACTTAATTTTAAATGGAGAGTTTGAGAAATGATAACCCCAAGCTGACCACTTCAACCCACATAGTCAGTACAATAGATGCTTGTAAGGAAAATCAACACCAAAGAACTTAAAAAAAAGTCTTAGTTAGGCATACAATCACTCCACTTAATGAATTTTCTACCATATAATACAAGCCTTCTAATCAAACAACACAATTACACATGCCATAATCCAAAGCTACAGAACAATCAATCTAAGGAAGACATACAAATAACTTACTTCCATCAAGTTATCAACACACATAAAAAATTCCTCAAGCCTTGTTACCAAACAAATCCTAGCATCATTCATCACCAACAACAAAACCTAACCAACAAAATAATTATCATATCCTACTCAACTATTGACATCAACTGTACCTGATATTTGTAAAATCAAACTCGTAAGTACACTGAATTGAGAGATCCACCTGAATTAAACAAATAAACGAAAAAGGAATTAAAACCCAATGATAAAAAAAAAAAAACTGAAAAATAAATAAACTGAAACCCTAACTCACCTGATTTTGTTTGTAAAATCAAACCCTAGAAGCCCTAAAATGAGATATTAACCTGAAATCAAAGAATAAACTCTGAAATGTATATACATTAGAACTGAGAGTCCACATGCTCTACTTTAACAGATATATTTACACACCTGCCATATCCCTGGATTCTACAAGTGACAAATTCGCAACCCTAGATTAATCACAAAGTGTTTCAACTGTAATATGTTACTAACGTGTTGGTTGACCCAAAAATTTCATGTTTCAAATAGAATTCCCAATTCTCAAAACCCTAAAATCAAAAAATCAATTTTACAGAAATCCTAAATTCAATATTGCGATTAAACAAAAATTAAACAACATAGATGTGATCATACAATGAAAAATGGAATTGGGTTTAAATAAATTACCGTTTTGAATCACCATGATCTTTATTTAAGCACCTTTGATGGAGAAAAAAAACTCAACTTCTCTGAAATTCGTGTTCTTCCTTCAATAATATCTAATCATCTCCAAAAACACTTAAAACCCACTCGATCTATCACTATTACACTCGATCTACTACTATTTCACTCAAAAATCACTGTCTTGAAAATTTTGAAAACCTAGGTCTAGAACTCCAAGGTTACCAAACCTTGTTTCATGAAGAAAGGTATGAAATCTAATCGATGTTTTACTGATTCTCTTCGATCTTGTTTTTTCAGGATTTTGAGTATCTGTTTTTTCTTCCTGTGTAGAGAGATCGAGAGAAAGACGAAGAGGGAAGATAAGGCGGAGATAAACAGAAAGAAAAAGAGATATTGGAGAAAAAATATGGTAGAGATATTAGTTTAGGGTTTTATGATTGAGGTGCATCTCGAGACTAGAATGAAGGGTAGAGATATTAGTTTAGGAATACACGGTGTAGATTAAACATAATACCACGTATGTGAATGGCACACGCACATACTCAAGGTGTTACTACCCAAGTGTGACCAAGCGTGTGACTCGCCCGCCTATAAAAAAATTCGTAGCGGCTTAAAAATATTAGTAACGGCTTGACCTTGTTACGATTTTTTAAGAAATTCGTAACGGCTCGAAAGCCGTTAAGAATTCCTGTTATTAATCCAGGAATTTGGTGTAGTGACATAGTGTACCAAAAGTAGTCGTTAACCTGTCGTGAAGAAAACCACAAATGGAAATAGGAATATCTATTGTAGTTGGCGGAACAAAGCCGTGAATGAAATAAAGTATTTTTAGCGATTACATACCCCGGCTTGCTCAACAATTCCTTTTCGGGACCTATCATGCAATACAGGACAAATGAATCAGAATAGCCTGCATGAGCAAACTTCAAACAACCAGAAAAAATAGATTCGAAATACATATGCACCCCAGTACCTTTTTAATAAGAGAAGGCAAATTAATAAGCCAACAAAACCCTTTTTAGAATGTTGTAGATCACTCACTTTATATAAACCCCTCGAAGTAATTAGAAAATATAGAGTCAAAAATAGTCCCCACATTACAATTAACCGTGATTAGGTTGAATTCTAGAGGGTGAACCTATAAAATAGACCCCGATATTTTGTTGGCCCTGGCCGTGATCCCTTAAATTCTTTTTGAGATTGGGTAACAGTATTTCACATTGGTGCCTATTTTTTGTGGAACGTATTTATCTGACATTGATTTTCAAAATTTTATACGGCACGTATCTTCAATCTTACTATATCTGGCACCCTATGACCGGGGCTCAACCCTTTCGATTTTTGTTGTTTGTTTGGTCGGCCGGTGAGTATCCTTCAAATTTTTTTATCAGCTTCTAATGGTGAGGCTGTATTTATTTAGTCATGTCATAGTACCGTGTGTTTGTTAGTCGGATCATAGTAGTGTGTTAAAGTAAACGGGATCTGCAGCCTCGCTGTCTTGTTAGTCGGGTTAAATTAGTTGGGCCTCGGCCGTGGATTTCAATACCTCGGATGAAATGTAGATTCCACGTTAGAATTAATTATGATTAGGATAAACTCTATAGGGATGTGTATACATATATTCTTCTGGTGGTATATGTGTATGTTCTTTATATTAGAATTAATTGTGATTAGGATAAAATCTACAAGGATGTGTATACATATATTCCTCTGGTGGTATATGTGGATGTTCTTTCTAAGATAAAATCTATAGTCGTTAACCTGTCGTATATTTGGCAACAATTTATTCTTCTGGTGGTATATGTGGATGTTCTTTCTAAGATAAAATCTATAGTCGTTAACCTGTCGTATAATTGACAACATTTTCGGCACATCCGAATCCTTTCGGAGCGTAGGATTTTTAGACAGGGTTAAGAATTGTATTGACGGTCGAGCATGGTGAAGAATACGTAGAGATGTGCGCAATTTGGGAACTGCCAGGGAACATGAATCTTCGAAATGGTTTTGGCAAACACAGAATTGGTTAAAAAGACCAAAATCAACAAATCCTGGGAGAAAAAGATATCTAGATTTTTATACTGCTTAAATTGACAAAAATAAAAAAATAGCCAGGATGTAAACAATTTCATACTGCCCATTTTCAAATACTTTTCCTTATTTTTAATTTATATCAGGATGCATCCAGTTTCATCCTCGCTATTTTTTAAGTTTAAGGCAGGATGAATCCCGTTTCATCTTTGCTAAAAAATTTTTTTTCCATTTCACCCATACTAATTTTTACTCGTCCATTTGAACCATGTCTTAAAAATATTTGGACAAATGACTTATTTTCCGTTTGGCAAATTAAAATCATTTCGTAATTATTGGCGTTTATAACACAACAATGTCCCATCTATACTGGCGCCTGCAACCTGTCTAGGGGCGGACCAAAACCGTGGACCAATGGTGTACCAATCCCTTGGACGACTGAGATCTATAGGGTGTGGGGTTTAAAGATTGAATGGCTGGATTTCATTGGTACACCATTGGTCCGCCTTTAGACTTTTCCCTGGCGCTTGCATTGTGATGGAAAAACCGCCAAGAATGCAGACAGTGACAGTGATGTGGTTAATAATGGAACAATTAATATGATTTAATGCCATGATTAGTCACCTGAACACATGACAATAATGTGGGACAAAAAAATTGCAATTTTTTTCCTGCTTCTTAAAAGACCAAACTTCACTCAAAGTTTTATTTGGGAAAAAGGAAAAATATCTGAGCAGTTTTGAATCTTTCTCCCTCTCATCAGTAATTCAATTATGATCAATGATTTATAACATACACTTCGATCTAAACCTATTCATCAACATTACTCTTAACTCAACATTTCCAAGTTTAACCATTAAGAAAGCAAATTCTCCTAAAAAAAAATCCTCTACCAAATGACTAAACAATCCACTTTGTCCTATAATCATTAAGCAACAACTGATCTGGTCAATCAAAATGTTTCCTGCCACAATTTTCATTATCAAACGAATCTATAATATTGTATCCAAAAGGGGGTAATTACTACTTTCTTCTTTTCCAAGGTGACAGACTGCATGACCTTGATGAGACTATTACTGTATTACTTCAACATCTTCTTGAAGTCCCCGCTAAGCAATTTCATGAATCCATTTCACCAATACATAGCATAAAGAGAATACATCTCTGTTCCCCATGTTTCAGATGTATCAACAATGAGGTACTGACAGCTTTAAATGAATATACGTTGTAAGCAAGGTTAAGTATGAAATATAGTTTTCCTGAGAGATAAACGTTGAGAAGTTTGGGTTCCAAGTCTTCATAGTCAGTGAAAGAGACTTCGTTGGGAGGAATTGACGCGGAGCAAGCATCATGGAAACAACCAACACTCAAATAATACAAAGGATTGCTTAAAACTTACAATATAAATGATTGCAAGGTATCCATTTGTATATTTTATACAAAAAAATACAAAACCTGAGAAGACTATGCGGCATGTGCAATGATATTACTGATTGATCCAGGATGCTGCTCCTCTGCAGTCTCCACCAATGATTCCTGTAGATATACATCGAATTCTAGTCAACAAAAGCAGCAATCTTCTGTAAATCCAGTCATAATATAGCTGAGAAACTTTATTACTTCTGTCGCAATAAGTCGTGCAATTTTTTTTTTTTGCAGGTTTCTTGAAGTTAACCGGCAATCAAAAAACTAAATTGGAAGCAAACAATTGGCATCCGATTCTAGATGCCCCTGCCATTAATCTAAAGCATCCAATACACAGTTAACATTAATAAAAAAAAAAAGACATCAGTGATCAGTGTCAACATGAGAAGAGATTTACAACGTGAATGAAGACCACAGAACAACGTCATTTATCCCGTGAAAGCTTCTTAAGAGCCGCATTCACATGATCTAAACCCTCCTACAGAAAAAAATTCATGGCATCTAGATTGTTACTGGACCTTACTTTCGTTGCAGGCATTTACATATTTAGAGTACAAAAATTGTGTAAGGGAATTCTTCATGTATCCTTTATCCCTTAATTTATTCCACGTCACCTGGTAGTCAGTCTCCCATTTCATAACAACTGAATCCAACCTCGATTGTCATTGTTGTAGTAATTATATTGGCTACACTTTCGTGAAGCCTCATTGAACTACATATTGCTAAAAACAAAAAGGCGCATTATCATATGATCTTTCTTCAATTTACTTGCATTGCAATTTTCAGTATTAATTAGAACATTATCCATTCATGATGGTAGATTAGTATCCATGCAATATCCCAAGTTATATTATCGAGCTTGAATCTGAGTGTCTGCATCTTCAGTATAGGAAAAAAAAAAGAGAGACTTGATGTTGTCTTTGAGTCCACGGTGTTTCTCTCCTCAGTCCGACTACCTTAATTCTAACCAATCACATTCGAGATTTCTGAGCTAACATAATACCTCTAAAATTTTTTCAGATGCATCACAGATTGCAAGACAGTTATTTAACTTTTCAAAGAAAACTAAAGAGTTTCCAACTAAAATCACCGAAACTGTATTGCCTTTATTAAATATGTGGGATCACCAAACACCAAACTGTGTCACTCAAATTCATGAGAATCGATGAAGGATATATGATACTAACTTAGTACAGACGTGTGCTATTGTATAAAGCTATATTTTTTAAGGCACCCATCCATTTGATTACTTAATATGTGCCATATGGCGTCACATCAGCCTTAGATAGGAAAATCCATCCAGTTCACCACTTGACCACTGTAATTTTGTGTCAAGCTAAAGGGATGTCGTTAGAACCACAGTTTGCTAGGTGTTCAAATGGAAGCAAAACATATCTCATGAATGCAAAAAAGGGGGACTCACCGTGTTGATTTATGCGATGATGCCCAAAGTGAACCTATGACACACAAAACAGAGAACTATAATATTTGCCAGAAGATAAGGATAATCAATGCAACCTTCCGCAGCTCATTGTACACGTGATTCTCCTTTTGGTGGAGCTGTAGAAGACATACTCAAGTGTATTCTCTTTGATTGTGGAAGTTCCAACTATGAGCTATTAGACCCGTACCACCAACTACTGTTAAATAAAAATAAATAAATTGAACCTATGGTTCAATATTTCACATGAGTGCATCCAAGAGAAATTTGAGATAAGTATCTGCATTACTAATATAAGCTTCAATAGTCAGTTTTGGCTCAATTTCATTAGATATTTATTCACTATTCCCCCGATTAGATGTCCCTGCAAGAATTCAGAATCAAGTTATAAGTTATTATTTTAGTTATGATTATCTGCAAGGATTATCAACTTACTACTACAATCCAGATTCATGATGCAATGGGCACATCTTTACATGCTATGCCGACATAGAATTTCTGGTAGTCTTAGAATGCTAAAGAACACTACAGATATCTAAGCCAACGAATAAGTCCAATATAAGCACACACCGACTGACAAAGTAACTTCAAAATTTGCTTCTCATCCCATGACATAAGTAAACACCATCAGCAATAACTGAGCCACAAAAAACAAATGCATCCAACTCAATGACCAAATAGTACTACCCCGTAGACTATATTTCCTTTCAGTGTCTTTTTTTCTACTTTATTTCTTTATTTTCTTTTTTGTTTTTATGATAAATAACTAACAACAATGCAATGCTTTATGTAAGTGCCTTCTTCACTCATTCTCACTTCTTTCGCCTTATCTAACCAAAACATTTATCAGGATAGAAAACTACCTTAGCATAACACAATCTGGGTTATGCTTTTGGATAGTAGAACCTTCTCAAATAGTACATTCACTTGTCCCCTCCCTATTGGAACTTTGAAAATGGTTGTTCATATTTGGGTATGTGGAGTACCCACCTTTTGGTACACCTACCAACTGAGGAAAATGAATAGGAGCAAAATTAGTTGTTCCTGTTGGAGGCAAGATCCAATTCATCCAGTCATTGCACTTCCTTATCATATCACCCTGCATCAAGAACCAAAACAGAAGAACAACTTGGATATAAAATATTTAACAACCACTCTTGAAAATAACTAAAAATAAGCATAAAGAATAAGATGAACAACTTAAATCATAGTGTCTTTTTTAGGACCCTCACGGTCGCGGTTAATATGCACTTCCTTTTTTGGAAAACAAAATCTGACTCCCAACTTTTCACTTAATAACTCATACAACACCTGCATTATGTCTTTACTATTAATGCTTTATTCTCCGTTTGTTGCTTCAGCTCCATGATGCGACATTCCTGTTGGGTTCATTGCATCCTTTCCTGTCAATTCAATTTCTCAAGTAGTTGAGTTGAAGGCTTTGGTCGTAAAATGGATACCCTTCCCTGCGATTTCTCAATTTCGTCAACAACCTATTCATTAAAAGACGTCAAACATTCATTCAGTTACGATAATCACCCTTTACCTCGTGTGACTTCATCCTTGACAACATCATTTCACAACACCCATTGCAAACCATCTCTTCTACTTGATTTAGAACTTAACCCATTTGACAGAAGCAAACACATCGTCTCTCCATTCACGTGCAACAATCTATCTAAACGAAACCCATAGTTGTTAATCATTCAGTTACCATCCAATTAACGCCAGGATATGCGCATCTATATTTTGTTTAAGGATCAACAAAACCCTTGATTTGGCTTCAGGGCAAACATAGTTTTCCCCCGAGACCCTTTTCTTTCTCAAGGCAAAAAAATCAGAAAAAAACGAAAAGAAAAAAATACCTTCTTTATATGAAACCCTAGATTTCAAATTCTGAACTCATAACAAAATCAATCACCAAAATCTGTCCTTGGCAGTGATAGAAACCAACAAAAAAAATGTTAACTATAGTAATTAAACAGACCTAATTCAATGCTTACCTCATTAAATACATCAGATTCCGGATTCGACAATCCACGACTCCTCTGTTGAATCCAATTTCTAGATCTTCAATAATAAATAACGTATAAACTTGAAAATTCCACTTTGTGGTTGACGAATGGTTCCTTGTAAAAGGAAAAATAGAAACCATATAGATAAATCACATGATCCTTATATAGAGGACAAGGATACCAAATTTAATTGGCCGTAGGTTTTTCAACCATGCACGTGATTAGTTATCGTAAAATAACCAAAATGCGATAACACCAATTTTTGGTGAATACAGTTTCATTAGGGGATGAGAAACTGTATCTTTCGATAGTTTTTTTTTTTATTCTCTATGAAGAAAAATCTGAGAAGAAAGAAAATGTAATTTATTTTTTGTGATTACAGTTTCATTATTGGAATAGAAACCGTAAACCATCTCCGAATGAATTTTTTTTTTCTTTCTCTATGTATAAAGATTAGAGCAGGAAGGACAAATCGCATTTAAAATCGATAGCCCTTTTGTATATACATAAACATATACGTACACAATTAGATTTATTATTAAAGAAAAGAAAAATGATATATCATGATATGAAGGGAGAACTCTCAAAGCTGGAGGCGTAGCAGGCAAAGCCTTGCTTGTGATTACATCGCAAGTACCAAGTATTTTATCTCCATCACAAGATAAACCATTACAAATTGATCAATCACCTGTGTAACACAAGTAAAAGAAACAAAATAGATGTTAGTATGTATTACTCATGAACTTAAAGTTCGTTGATTAAATCAAAAGTACAAGTGAAAATAAATATCAATCCCGAACATAAATAACTATATGTTTCTCTTAACAATTAACACAAGGCTTTTCTAAAAAATAATAATAATCAAAAGAAATTTAAAAGAAAATAGGGTTTGGAAAAAAAAAAATCCTTTATCACTCAATGATTAGAGGTACGAGCTGATGACGTGTTGTGATCTTTTCTTATAATAAGAGACCCCAATTCGCCACATGGCGTCTCCACAATCAAACTTGATTCTAGTGAAGCCACATGTAGTGTAATGTGCCTTGATACCACTAAGAGAAGTGGAACAACCACTAAGAAGTGGAACAACCACTAAGAGAAGTGGAACAACCACTAAGAAGTGGAACAACCACTAAGAAGTGGAACTACCACTAAGAGAAGTGGAACAACCACTAAGAAGTGGAGCTCCCATTATGTTGCTTGTGTGCTCTATGTCAACATATACACTACTTCATAGAACCTATATAAGGCCTTCTAGTTTCCATTGTATAGGCATCTCAAAATCAGTTTTAGTTCCTAAACAAAAGAGAGAAACATTAGTAGTGTATAGAGAGAGTAAGAGCAAGAACAAGGTCTTGTTCTTGAGAGGAGTTTATACTCTTGTAATCTTCTTCATTTCATAGTACAACGTTATCGTCGTCTTCCATAGTGGATGTAGATCATCTTGATCGAACCACTATAAATCCTTGTGTTGTGTGTGTGCCTATTTTACTTTTGTTTTCATTTCTATTTCAATTCTCCATTGATTGTGCTTAGAAGAGCCATTGGTCATAACAAATTGGTATCAGAGCTCCGGTTATAAACGGTCAACGATGGCGGCAAAGTATGAGATAGAGAAATTTGATGGAAGAAATGATTTCAATTTATGGAGGCTAAAGATGAGGGCTGTTTTGGTGCAACAAGGTTTGGTGAAAACTTTGAAGGGAAAAACGGAACTAGCAACAACAAAGACGGATGAGGAAAAGGAAGAACTCATGGAGAAAGCACATGGATTAATTCTATTGTGTTTAAGCAACGAGGTCTTGAGAGAAGTTGCGACGGAAACGACACCGGACGGGCTATGGAACAAGTTGGAGAAAAGGTATATGACTAAATCCGTAACTAATCGTCTATATCTTAAGAAGAAATTACATACTCTTAGAATGCATGAAGGAAATTCTATTATGGATCATATTGATGAATATAATAAAATTCTCTTGGATCTGTCAAATATTGAGGTCAAAATTGAAGATGAAGACCAAGCTTTGGGTTTTCTTTGTTCCTTACCACCATCTTATGAAAATTTTGTTGATACCGTAATGTATTGAAAAACTACAATTTCCATGGAAGACGTTAAAGCGGCTTTGAACTCTAAGGAGTTAAAGAAGACGGGTATCGACGGTAAAGATAATTCGGGAGATGGGCTGTTCGTTAGAGGAAGAGGAAACCAAAAGGGCGGATTTGATAGGAGTAGATCAAAGTCAAGGTCTAAATCAAAATCCGGTAAATTTTCTTGTTTTCATTGTAAGGAAAAGGGGCATTTCAAGAAGGATTGTCCAAAATTGAAGAATGTTGAGAAGAATTCAAACCAAGGCATCGCAGCAAATGTTGAAGCAGAAAGTGATGATGGAGCGGTTCTCACGGTTCATACCGAAAGCTCGGAGAATGGGTGGATTCTTGATTCGGGGTGTATTTTTCACATGTGTCCTCATAAAGAGTGGTTTACTACTTATCAAGCTAGAGAAGGTGGTAAAGTTCTTATGGGAAACAATGTCACTTGTAAAGTGGTGGGTGTAGGTACAATTCAAATTAAGATGTATGACGGTATGGTGAGGACTCTAACTAAGGTTAGGCATGTTCCGGACCTGAGAAGAAATCTTATTTCTTTGGGTACGCTCGATTCAAATGGCTGCAAGTATCAAGGTGAAGGTGGAGTTATTCGTGTCTCAAGAGGAAGTCTTACAATTATGAAGGGCGAGAGAATTAATGGTCTTTATACGCTGCAAGGTACTACTGTGACAGGTAATGCAGCTGTATGTTCTTCAAGTTCTGATGATGATACTACCAAGTTGTGGAATATGCGGCTAGGGCATATGAGCGAGAGGGGGTTGGCTGTTTTGAGCAAGCAGGGATTGCTTTGTGGTCATAAAACAGGCAAGCTTGATTTCTGTGAACATTGTGTCTTTGGAAAGCAGTGTAGAGTCAAGTTTAGTACAGCTATTCATAACACCAAAGGTATTCTGGATTATATTCATTCTGATCTTTGGGGTCCTTCTCGGGTTGATTCACATGGTGGTGGTAGATATATGTTGACGTTCATTGATGATTTCTCAAGGAAAGTATGGGTATTCATACTTAAACACAAAGATGAAACTTTTGTCAAGTTCAAGCAATGGAAGACTATGGTTGAGAAGCAAACCGGAAGACAAGTCAAGTGCTTGAGGACAGATAATGGTTTGGAATTTTGTGGGGGTGAGTTCAACGAGTTCTGCAAGGAGCAAGGGATTGTGAGACACCGCACAGTCAGAAAAAACACCACAGCAAAATGGTGTTGCAGAAAGGATGAACAGAACCATAATGGAGAAGGCACGGTGCATGATCTCCAATGCCAGGTTACCAAAGCAGTTTTGGGCAGAAGCAGCAAACACATCAGCTTATTTAGTGAACAGATCTCCATCGACTGCCATTGAGTGCAAGACTCCAAATGAAGTTTGGACAGGTTCGCATGCTAACTATGAAGACTTGAAGATATTCGGATGTCCAGCCTATGCTCATGTGAATGAGGGGAAGCTAGAGCCTAGAGCAAAGAAGTGTATATTTCTTGGGTATGCAAAGGGCGTGAAAGGCTACAGGTTATGGTGTCCAGCAGAAAGATCAAACAAGTTTCTTATCAGCAGAGATGTGAAGTTTGATGAGCAATCAATGTTGAAGCCAAAGAATGAAGAACTAGATGAAAGAGCTGAAGAGGGTGTTAGCGATAAGGTGGAGCTTGGTGACAAGGTGGAACTTGAGGTGCAAGTTCAAGGAAGCAATAAGACTATTATTTCTGATGATGATGATGATCAAGATGTTGTGCAAGAACCTGCCCAGGAAGAAGAAGTACAAGGTCATCAGTACAATCTTGCAAGAGACAGAGAGAGGAGGGAAATTAAAAAACCTCAGAAATACGGCCATGATGATTTGGTTGCATTTGCATTTGCAGTAGGTGAAAGCATAGATAGGGATGATCCAACAACCTATGAAGAAGCAATCGGTGGTGAAGAATCAGCAGAATGGGGCGCATCTGCAATTGAAGAAATTGAGTCTCTCGACAAGAACGGCACTTGGGAGATAGTTGCAAGACCAAAAGGGCAGAAGATTGTTGGAAGCAAATGGGTCTTCAAGAAGAAACAAGGTACTTCAGATGGTGAAGGAACAAGGTACAAGGCAAGGCTTGTGGCAAAGGGGTTTACGCAAAGAGAAGGCATTGACTACAATGAGGTATTCTCTCCTGTTGTTAAACATAGTTCTATTAGAACATTGCTTGCTATAGTTGCTTTGAAAGATCTAGAATTGGAACAACTAGATGTTAAAACGGCTTTCCTTCATGGTGATTTGGAAGAGCGTATTTATATGCAACAACCAAAGGGGTTTGAAGTTCCTGGCAAAGAAGATCATGTATGTTTGTTGAAGAAATCTTTGTATGGTTTGAAGCAATCTCCAAGGCAGTGGTATAAACGTTTTGATACGTTTATGGTGGCAAATGGCTATGACAGGAGTAAATATGATAGTTGTGTATATCACAGGAAAATCCAAGATGGTTCATTTGTGTATTTACTCTTGTATGTTGATGATATGTTGATTGCTTGCAAAGACATATCAGAAATACAGAAGCTGAAAGAGCAGTTGAGTAGTGAGTTTGAGATGAAGGATTTGGGCGCAGAAAAGAAGATATTGGGCATGGAGATTCATAGAAACCGAGCTGAAGGCAAGTTGCATTTGTCCCAGAAGGCTTACATCGAGAAGGTGTTGGAGCGGTTTGGTATGAAAGATGCAAAACCAGTAAGTACTCCTTTGGCAGCTCATTTTAAACTTTCTAGAAAGCAATCACCTCAAACTGCAGATGAGGCAGAGTATATGTCTCGAGTTCCATATGCAAGCGCGGTTGGTAGCATCATGTATGCTATGGTTTGTACAAGGCCGGATATCGCACAAGCTGTGAGTGTGGTAAGTAGATACATGGGAAGTCCCGGAAGGCTCATTGGCAAGCTGTAAAGTGGATTTTGAAGTATCTAAGGGGAAGTACAGATGTTGGTTTAGTGTTTGATAAACACTATGGTGATTCGACAAATGTTGTGGGTTATGTTGATTCTGATTATGCAGGTGATCTTGATAGAAGAAGGTCATTGACAGGTTATACTTTTACATTGTGTGGTAGTACTATCAGTTGGAGGTCGGTCTTACAAAGCACAGTTGCATTGTCTACAACTGAGGCAGAGTACATGGCAGCCGCAGAAGCAGTGAAGGAAGGTATATGGTTGATGGGTTTGGTTGGTGATTTGGGTTTCAAGCAAGAGAAAGCAACTTTGTTTTGTGATAGTCAAAGTGCCATTCACTTGACCAAGAACCAGATGTATCATGAGAGAACGAAGCACATCGATGTCAGGTATCATTTTATCAAGGATGCAGTTGAGGAAGGTAGGATAGCGATGCTAAAGGTTCCTACAGCGGATAACCCTGCGGACATGTTGACGAAGCCAGTTCCAAGTATCAAGTTCAAGCACTGCTTGGACTTGGTTGGTGTTAACAGGTGTTGAGAGCCCCAGAGGGGCTGAGCGAAGACGATGATGATAAGTGGTGATGGTATTCAAGTCAAGGTGGAGATTTGTAGTGTAATGTGCCTTGATACCACTAAGAGAAGTGGAACAACCACTAAGAAGTGGAACAACCACTAAGAGAAGTGGAACAACCACTAAGAAGTGGAACAACCACTAAGAAGTGGAACTACCACTAAGAGAAGTGGAACAACCACTAAGAAGTGGAACTCCCATTATGTTGCTTGTGTGCTCTATGTCAACATATACACTACTTCATAGAACCTATATAAGGCCTTCTAGTTTCCATTGTATAGGCATCTCAAAATCAGTTTTAGTTCCTAAACAAAAGAGAGAAACATTAGTAGTGTATAGAGAGAGTAAGAGCAAGAACAAGGTCTTGTTCTTGAGAGGAGTTTATACTCTTGTAATCTTCTTCATTTCATAGTACAACGTTATCGTCGTCTTCCAAAGTGGATGTAGATCATCTTGATCGAACCACTATAAATCCTTGTGTTGTGTGTGTGCCTATTTTACTTTTGTTTTCATTTCTATTTCAATTCTCCATTGATTGTGCTTAGAAGAGCCATTGGTCATAACACCACATCAGCAAGAACTTTCCATGTCATCGGCCTCTTATTGGCCACACCAACAGTCACTACTTATTGAGACACTCTGGTTGGCGGCTTGAAGCGTCACTTCAAAAAAATTGAAAAGAAAACATATTTTCGCAAATACAAGGAACATCCATTCACCCATATTACTATAGTACTATATTGTTTTGAGAGTATATACTGCAAAAACGGATTCATATCCCAAACTTCCTAGAAAATCGAACCTGCCACGTGGAATATAGATTCAGAGAAAATGTTGGATCAAGCGTTGCATTGTTACTTAACGAGGAGACACATCCTTTTTTTTTTTTTTTGCTCGATAAAGATTAGTATATTAGAAATGGCGGAGGCCTGAAGGAAACAACAGCCCCACCCCAAGATATACAAACAAAGAACAACCACTAAAAGCAAGGCACCACGAAACCCCAAAGAAAAAGCTGGACACAAACCAGCAGGAAAAAATCAAAATGAAACCCTTAAGGAGGTTCAAAAAACAATTCCTTCCATTTAACAATCACATCGTCGAGACGAATGCCGACCATGGACAAAGACGAAGAAGCCCAATGAAAAGATCTAATCTTAACTTCCGTAATAACCTCGTCCACCCTTTTTAACTTTGAGTTGAAGGTTCTCTCATTTCTTTCAATCCATATTGACCAGAAAATTGCAGAATGCAATCTTTTCCAAATTTCAAGACCCTTTTGAGACAGGGTGAACTTATCCCATCGATGAAAAATTTCTAGGATAGAAGAACCTCTGGGACTTGGCATATTAGCAGCAGAAACGAAAAAAATCCAAATTTGTTTCACGAAAGTGCACTCCAAAAAGATGTGGACACTAGTTTCAGGAGACGATTTGCAGAAGGGGCATACATTCACAATAGGCAGGCCATTCTCGTCGATTAGAGCATTGTTTCTACGATGAAGATTAGACAAGGTTGGCAACCTATCTAAGCATAACTGCCAAAGGAAAAACCCCACCTTTTGAGGCCAGCAATTCGACCAAATTTTCTTCTTAGGAAAATTGGACAACACAGCGGAACCCACCTCATTGAAGTATGCTGATTTTACAGAGAAAACACCTGAGCTGTGACCAAGCCAAATAAGCTCGTCCTCCATTCTAGGGATAAGCACAACAGCGTCAAGGATAGGCAACAAAGTAGCCAGCTCAGTAATTTCGACATCATGCAAACGCCTTCTCTCAATGCCAAGGTTCGACGCCAACACAAATCCATTATCACCTATTGCAGCAGCTACAGAAATACCATTCGAAGTTGAGGCAGCGAAAAGATTAGGACACAAATCTTTAATCAATCCTAGAGAACACCATTTATCTTCCCAAAATCTAGCAGACAATCCATTACCCAGCTTTATTTGAATGTATTTGAAGAAATCATCTGCCACATTACATATGCTACGCCAAATGCCGACTCCATATGCGGCCTTTGGATAATTAGTCCTCCACCCCATATCCACATAGCCATGCTTTTCAAAAATAATCTTAGCCCACAGCGCATTTTTTTCCCTACCAAGCCTCCACCACCATTTCATAAGAAGAGCCCTATCCATCGGCTTCAATCTCCTAATTCCCAGACCTCCTTTGTCCAACGGCTTGCAAATAGAATCCAGATTCACCCAATGATGCTTCTTCCCACTTTCAGAATCATGCCAAAGAAAGTCCTTAATAAGATTTTCAATAACCTTGATAACAGATTGAGGCGCCATAAAAATAGAGAAATAGTACACGGGAATATTCTGAAGAACACTCTTTATAAGAGTCAATTTACCAGCCTTCGATAACATTCCTTTCTTCCAAGAGGCCAGCCTTTTTTTGCAAATCTCGATAATCTTATCCCACTTGGACTTAGACAAAGATTTATCACCCAAAGGCATACCCAAATAGATGGAAGGGAAACCATCATAAGAGCAACCAAGAACCATAGCCATAGACTGCAGACCAGGGACATCCCCCACAACAAAGAGATTACACTTGCTAAAATTTGTTTTTAGGCCAGAAACAAATTCGAACAACAGAAGAATATATTTAAGATATTGTACCTGGGCCATATCAGCATCCAAGAACACAAGAGTGTCATCTGCGAATTGGAGATGACTAATTAGAGTACCGTTCTCCTTGACTTTAAAGCCTTCAATCAGACCAGCGGCTGTAGCTTTGACGAACATAATATTTAACACCTCAGACACGAGAAGAAATAGGAAAGGCGAGAGCGGATCACCCTGCCGTAACCTTTTTTCGCTTATGAACCTACCATTGGAGCTGCCATTAATAAGAACAGAAAAGGGGATTTTTTTAACACAACCCATGATCCAGGTTCTCCAAATATTCCCAAATCCCATACCCATCAGAACTTGATCCAAGAAAGACCAATTCACATGGTCGAACGCCTTTTCCAAATCAATTTTACAAATCAACCCCGGAACTTTCGCTTTGAGTCTTGAGTCCAGACATTCATTAGCAATTAATATGCTGTCGAGAATTTGCCTATCTTTAATAAAAGCCGTTTGTTGATGGGAAACTAACTTGGGAAGTAAACCCTTTAGTCTTTCAGCTAAAACTTTCGAAATGGCTTTAAACACCGTATTTGACAAACTAACAGGCCTAAGATCCTTCACTTCTTCCACATACTCCTTTTTCGGCAGAAGAGAAATGAAAGTAGATTTTCATCTCCAGTCTATAGTTCCATGAGCCTCAAACTGTTTCACCACTCTCATAATATCCGTTCTCATAAAATCCCAACATTTAACAATAACATGAACTTGAAAACCGTCTGGACCCGGCGCTTTCTTCTGGCCTAAGGCTTTTAAAGCAGCCTGAAACTCGATCTCATCAATTGGCCTTTCAATATGCTGAGCTTCGTTAAGGAGACACATCCTTTACAATCGGTACATGATATACACAAACGTTTGCCACCCTTTAAGATAAAACTTTTGGTTAACTGTTTCATCGAAAGGTTAACTATTTCATCGAAATCTTGGGTCACGCCGCTTCATGCAAATTCTTTATATACGGAAACATGTTTTCTCTCCTTCATGTCATTCGTTTTCATATGGTTTATTAAGTTTTGTGTATCATAGTTTCCCTTTCTCACGGCTGTCAAGAAATCTTTCGATCAATCAACTGAGTGGTATTGAGATATACATTACGTTGGATCTGGGGGAGTGGCTGGGGGTATTTATTCATCGAGTTAATTTGATTGGTACTAATCTTTTCTTTCAAACCATTATTTTTCTGTTTCTTATCCTCCGAAAATCTAACATTTCGAAATCAGGTTGTCATCCGTTCTCATATATATTCATATTGGTTTCTTATTTCTTATAGAGAATTCATGTTATTTGATCAGTTTGCTTATATAGCCATAATACATGACATCTACCATGATTAATTTATTGTTCTATCATTTTTGTTAATATTGTTGTTTTCTGGTGATAGTCTTAATGCAGCAAATTTGTCAAGTTCATAGTGTGTCCCCGATCAGCAACGGTCTTTTTGTGTTGGTTATTCCGAGACAGGATACGCCTAAATAAAGAATGCATTTAGGGAGTTACAATTCCTAGACCTAAGATATACCAATGAAGGTATCCAAATCCACATGATGAAATAATGAATTTATGGAGTTATTCCGAGACAGGATACGCCTAGTTTAGGGAGTGAATAGCAGTGGTTGTTCCCAGTTCATCCTTTCTCATTTATATTCATAGGAAAAGATGCCAAGAACATAAAGGGAAGAGAATAATTGTTTGTGATTCCGGAATCAGTGAATTAAAGAAGGTGGTGTGAATTGGAAGATGAGTCTTGCTGTATCGAAGTCCCAGTTGAGAAGATAGTTCATATATTGCGTAAAAGAGTGAGAATCAGATCTTCAAAAAAGTGTTCCCGATAGAGGAGGTACATGCGCGCTATCTCTCTAAAGTGAATTATCATTTGTGGTTTTTTTTTATAGAGATATATCTGTTTATAATATGATCCATGAGGAAAGGAAAGATATTTTAACCGTTTTTAAGTCAAAAAAAAGAAGAAGCTTCAGTCTTGGGGTTGGTTCAGAAGATGGATATGTGTATGTAGGGAAGATGGGTCGGTATGTGAAGATCACTGAAACAACATACATCTGATAGGTAACATACCGACCAAGTACTCCAATCAGGAAGAAATCAAGATAGAAGACGAGGCATCAAAAGATTAGATTTCTACGTTTGAGGCGATAAAAAACCAACAAAAACATCGATTCTGGTAATATAGTTTTGAACATTTTCTACATTATACATTTTTAAAGCCGTCCCATGCAAGGTATAAGAAATTATATATACATATCCATTTACCAACACATTTTGGTCAAACAGATACAAGATTGGAGATGGAAGTTAAAGATGACAGCGGTTACACTACTTTTGAATAAGTTAATTCATACGACGCATCAGAAATGTTAGATCCCCAAGAGCTACATCCCAACTAAATAAAGTTCGTATGGTAAATCAATTGTTTATAGTACAACGTCAATCAACCTAAGCTCAATGCAGAAAGATGGTGTTGAGAAAGTAGTCGCCAGTCGCCATAACATGCAGTAGAAGTTCACTCTTGAAAGATACTGGGGTGCTTCACAAACCAATTTTACAGCATCCTTTACTCTACTCTACGTATTATTAACACAAAAAAAAATCATGGAGTCTTATACCATTTCTTCCAAAAAAATGGAGGTTCAGTTACAAAAGTTCACTACAGTCGCACCCGCACTTTGACGTTGGAGATTGGGTGGATGTCAGCATTACCGAAGAAGGGTAATTCTTCCATTCACATTAAAAAGCTAAGGTAATGCTGATATTTGATGAAATCAATGCAATAGAATACTCCACTTTATTAACTGATGATGAACGAAGCCTACTTACGAAAGTGGTTCAGTCAAACAAATCCGACCGGCGCAGCCGATTAAAACAACTTTTGACTTTCATAAATCAGACAGAGTAGACGCATTTTATAATGAAGGATAGTGGTGCGGACGAATTATGAAAAAACGATACAAGGTTTACTATGTGTATTTTGAAAATACAAATGAGATCATTGGCAATATAGATTGTGGCTACCGATTTATGGAGAATAAATAAGGCAATTTAATTACATATATGCGGCTACGGGTATGATAATATATTACAAATATCGATTGTGGAACTCGAAGCTTTACAACCTGAATTGAGATGTGAGAGTGTGAGCAACTGATTAGTTAGATTATATCGAGATAACTAAGAACAGAGTCCTTTTAACGTAAGAGATTTACTACAGATTTTCGCTGCAGCACCATGACGGTACTACGTCCACCGAAACAACTTTAAGCCCCTAGAATTCAACCAATCTCGAAACAACCGGTGCGTATGCACCGGGTAAGGTGCTTGTATAGAATAAGAAGAGAAGAAGACACAAAGTAAAGGAAGCAAAGAAGAGAGATTTCTTAATCATGTGTGTGTTTACTAAGGTTTGAGACTCTATTTATAGAGTTTACATACTTGGCGCCCAAGTAATGGGGTCCCACTAAAGTGGGCATCTACCAAATAAACTTCCGTTTATAACAATTTTGTTATTTTTTTAATTTTAATTTTAACGTTAAAACATATACATTTATACACATAATATGCCATAAAATAATTAGAATTGAAAATAAAGATATTTGATACCGCACACTTATTACAGAAATTTAAAGTTAAATTTGGTATGTTTCGATATAATAATAAATTATTAATTTATCAATGAATTAATACTTCGCTAAATTCATAGAATTTAGCAGTTCCAAGACTATTAGTTTATCGAAGTTTTACTGTACTTTGAATTTTAGAAGTTAGATTTTTAGATACTTGAATGTTGGTTAAAAATAAAAATGGTATATCAGGTGGCCTGAGGATCAAACAAACAATAAGGTCATCCCAAAATTTCAGCAAGGAAAATTAGGGTGGGTATACCCGCCACCCTCCCGACTCAAGTCACTGTAATGTGGGTCGGTCGCTGTGATATTGGGTTGGGTGTGGGTGATAATTCTGTTACCCGCCATCAGCAAGTAGGGTGGTGGGTGAGGCCAAACCCGACCAACCCGACCCCTTGTGCTGCCTTATAAGGAAGTAATAAAACTAATCAAAAAACATTTTTATTATGAATTAGGTCCCTCGTCCACATTTATGACGAATTCATAAGAGCCCTCAAAACTAGATGGTTGAAGGCTTGGTTGGAGCCCCACAATTAGAGGTGAGCATTTTACCCGTAATCCGCGGATTTAACTGTGACCAACCGCATTTGTGCGGATGGATATCCGGACCGTACGCTATTGGGTTGGACGCGGATGGGATTTTTGAAATCCAACGGATTACGGATTGGACCCGGATTTAACCTCGAAAATGCGTTGAACATCCATACCTGTTAGATTAAGTGTATTTATATAGTTTCTAGAAAATATATGGATAGTTTTGGAATTTTTAAGATGTTTGCTTGGAGTGGTGTCCATGACACTTCTATATTTATATACATACTAGGTATCACCGGATGTTAATATGCTCCTCTTTATACAGGTTACTGATCATCTCAAGGTGGCTAGTAGCTTGACAAACATCAGGGTTGTCTCAATTGTTGGTGAGATTGCGTCAGAAAAGCAGGAAAGGCTTCTAAAAGCAAGGCCTGAGATTATTGTTGGGACTCCAGGGAGGTTATGGGAGTTTATGCAAGGATGAGATCCACACCTTGTTGAGGTAAATTAATTGTAAAATGGGAAAAATATTGTTTGGTCCTTTTTTAGGTGGGCCCATGTCTGTTTAGTCCTTTGGTCAAACGTATTTTACTGTTTGGTCCATAATTATTTAAAAATATTAAACTGGCAAAAATACCCTTCCGTGTTGATTTTTATTTATATTCTTGTAGTAGTTCATTCCAGAAATGAAGTCCATACAAAAACTTAAAAAAAAAACAGAAATGAAGTCATATAAAAAACCTAAAAAAACAGACTTCATTCCAGGAATGAAGTCCATACAAAACCCAAAAAAACAGACTTCATTCCCAGGAATGAAGTCCATACAAAAACCTAAAAAAACAGACTTCATTCCAGGAATGAAGTCCATACAAAAACCTAAAAAAAAACAGACTTCATTCCAGGAATGAAGTCCATACAAAAACCTAAAAAAATAGACTTCATTCCAGGAATGAAGTCCATACAAAAACCTAAAAAAAAAAAAAAAGACTTCATTCCAGGAATGAAGTCCATACAAAAACATAAAAAAAACAGACTTCATTCCAGGAATGAAGTCCATACAAAACATCAGTAGGTGAACTCATCTTCGTCTTCATCTTCAAAACAGCAGCAACAGTTCATTTGTTTGATGAAACTTCATTTTCATCTTCATCTTCAACAACATCTTCATCTTCAACAACATCTTCATCCCAAAATCTCCTTCGTCGTCATCATCTTCATCGTCTCCACCATCTTCAACAACATTAGTAGCAAGAAAATTAAGAAAAAAAACTCAACACACCACCTTCTTCAAAACAGACAACAACATCTTCTTCAACAGCATCGTCTTCATCGTCAACATCTTCATTTTCAAAACGGCAGCAGAAAAAAGAGAAAAAAAACCCTAAAAAATCGTATTCAACATTACCGAAATCATCATATTTATCGTCTACAACTACCGATCTAAAATATCTAAATGGATCTTCACCTTCATCCCCGTCGTTTACAGCAGCAGGAACAAAAAAAAAAAAAAAAAAAAAATGGAAACTCCATTAACAGGAGGAAAGAAGAAGAAGAAAAAAAAAAGGAGAGAGAAATTTTAGATCTGAAAAATAGAGAGAGAAAGTAAATCTGAGAATGATTTATTCTCTCCTACTTTTTAACAATATATATGGTCCTTATCCAAAAGGGTATTTCTGTCACTTCAGGGTGACATTTACATCATCCATGACATCAGCGTAGGACCAAATGATAATTTTTAGGACCAAATGATAATTTATATTACCAAATAGGACCAAACAGACAATTGGCTGGGTCAAATGGACTAGACTGATACATATATTTTATTTTTAGGACTACATGGTATTTCCTACTTGTAAAATTACTACTTTGCTATGAGCAGTCAGTAGTGAGAAGGTCGATGACCAGTGGCGGATCCACCTGCTAGCAAGGGTGTGCACTTGCTACCCCTCCACATTTTGCTTCCAAGCCTAAATTTTCAATCATAAATTCTCTTCCAAGCCTAATTTTGCTTTTCTGCTACCCCTAATAAAAATTTGCTTCCCCTTAGTTTAGTTTCTAGATTCACCGCTGTCCATGACTTTGCTGCCTACATTTTTGTAGCGCTGTTGACTTGTTATTCTAAGATGCACCTTAGAATGTGATGCAGTTCTATTTTACGGCCTTGTAGGGATTTGGGACCCATTCGAACAACTTGTTTGGTTTCTTGCATTGACATGAGCCATAATGATATCTGCGAGACACTTTATTCAGCAATTGTTCGATGAATTATAACTTGTCTATATCTTAATTAGTCGACCTCCTTTTGCAGACACATTCGCTGTCGTTCTTTGTTTTAGACGAGGCTGACCGTATGATAGAGAGTGGTCATTTTAAAGAGTTGCAGTCTATCATTGACATGTTACCTATGACTGCTGCACCTGATGAAGGGAAATTTGAAAATTCACAGAGTTGTGTAATGGTTTCAAACATCCAAAGGAAGAAAAGGCAAACATTCGTCTTTTCTGCCACTTTAGCATTATCTTCTGATTTTCGTAAAAAGCTAAAGGGTGGATCTCGTAAATCCAAACAATCTTTGAATAGCGAGTTGAGCTCTATAGAAAAGCTTTCAGAACGAGCAGGGATGAGGGCAGATGCCGCAATCTTTGATTTGACAAATGCTGCAGTTATGGCGGATATATTAGAAGAGTCGTTTATTGAGTATGTGGTCTTAAATATTTTGGAGCATCTTTCAAATAACCTTGATGCATTTTGGCTTTATCTATCTTGTGGCATCATTTTTCGTTCAGTAACTGGGCTAGTTCAATTGTGTTTGTGCAGGTGCAGGGAAGAAGATAAAGATGCCTATCTATATTATCTTTTGAGTGTTCATGGGAAAGGCCGGACTATTGTTTTCTGCTGGTCAATAGCAGCTTTACATTGTATTTATTCCCTTTTGCGCCTCCTTGGCATTAATCTGTGGTCTTTTCACTCTGAAATGCAGCAGCGAGCACGCTTGAAGGTACTATCTTCAGTGTTAAGATATTTGATATTTTCTGTGACCTATTCATCCTTAATTGTTACCTCATTAATTCTTCTGATGATGCTATGTAGTGAAGTGTAATACTAGTTTGGTTGGTAGATACAAGGGGCTAACAACAAATAGATGTGGACAAATTACCTATTGAGCTGGTGGCATTTCACCAACTCAAAGACTACCAGAGAAGTGAATAACAGTGGAAACAGTATTAGTGAAGGAGGATGCAATATGAATTACTTGTTATTTTTCTTTTATGAGAGTTTGAATTGAGTGAAACTTAGTGTTGTTCAGCTAAACTAAATCTCTCCAATGATTTTTTGTTTGTTTGTTTTTCTTCCACAGCTTACGTAAATTTGAGTTTGAATTGAGTGAAACTTAGTGTTGTTCAGCTAAACTAAATCTCTCCAATGATTTTTTGTTTGTTTGTTTTTCTTCCACGGCTTACGTAAATTTTACGTGAGGGATTTGGCATTTAGAAAGAAGTAACTAAATATTTTGCTTCCAGGGAATGTATTCTCAAAGACTGAAACCTACATTTCTGCTTAATAATCACTGTATGTCGGTCTGAGCAATGGAAATAGACCAAGTTGATGTGCTTGTTTGGAGCCTAGTGTGCATCAGCTTCATCTCTTTGCATTATAATATATATCTTGAGGATACCAATATATATTTCTCTATAAATTTCCACAACATGTAATCCATGTACACCAGTGTATGTTATTTTATTTTTCACTTCTTTGTGTGTAAACTAGCACTAATGATCTTCTCTTTGATCTCTTGGTCTTTCAGGCGATGGATCGTTTTCGTGAAAGCGACAATGGTATACTTATTGCTACTGATCTTGCAGCAAGAGGTCTTGATATCCCTGGTGTTCGAACCGTTGTCCACTATCAACTTCCACAATCAGCTGACGTAAGTAGATTCAAGGAATTGTTGGTTTTTTTTTTTTGAAGCATAAGGAATTGTTGGTAATGTTAGCTGTTATTCTGCACTGTTTTTTTGACCTCCTAACTTTTATTTGCTGTAGGCTTATGTTCATTGTTATGACCAATGGCTCTTCTAAGCACAATCAATAGAGAATTGAAATAGAAATGAAAGCAAATGTAAAATAGGCACACACACACAACACAAGGATTTATAGTGGTTCGATCAAGATGATCTACATCCACTTTGGAAGACGACGATAACGTTGTACTATGATATGAACAAGGTTACAAGAGTATAAACTCCTCTCAAGAACAAGACCTTACTCTCTCTTTGTTTTGTGACTGATTTTGGGATGTTTTGGAATGACAAATACAATGGACTTATATAGGAATAATGGGTGAAGTAATGTTGACATTATGTCAACATAATTCACTACTACCTAATCACTCCACCACCGACACCCTATACACATTCCACCACCGACACTCTACTCCATTCTTTAGCTCCACCGACTGTCTACACACCAAGCTACAACCGACTGCCTATGCACCACCGACAGCCTATACAAGATAGCTCACACCGACAGTCTAGTAATCAAGTCATACTCTACATTCATAGATGTGGAAGAACTGCTAGAGCATCTGCAGAGGGTTGCAGCATTGCATTAATCAATCCAAATGATAAACCAAAGTTTTCATCCTTGTGCAAATCTTAGCGAAAGGTGAATTCCCTTGGACATGAAGTAGTTATTTGTAGGAATATGTTGTAATCGAGTATTTTGCATTTAGCATCCTACTATATGTGATGACAACTAGTTTTATCTGTTCTCAGGAAAGTCTTCGACGGTTTCCTTTAGATAACTCATACATGCCAGAGATTATAAAAAGATTATCTGTAACCGGCACCAATAGGTAGGGAACTAGGCGACACCTTCTTAACGAAAAACGTTCCTCTATGTCTTGTCTTTAATGAGTTAAAAGGTCTTAGCAATCGGAGTTTTCCTTTAGGAGATATGTTCCCCGGAAAATAGCTTGCCTGAGCTGAAATCTGTAGCTATGCAGTTTTGTGACCTTGTTTGCGCATACTTTTGATTGACCATTTGAACTCGGAATCTGGATTTTTTAAGTGCGTTTGGAAGGTGGTTATTTCTTCTTTCTAATATGGGGTCAAACTCTTAATTCCGACTTCTAACGAAGTCTCTAGAGCCTCGACAAAATGCCTAAATACGTTACTAACTGAAGTTGACTTACACTAACAGTTTGACCGGTTGACTTAGTTGACTAACGGGGTCAACGACCCAAACTCAAAAACGGACAAACTTACGACCCAAACTCAAAGACATACCAAAACTTACGACCCAAATACTAATTAACCCATTTATAAATGTGTGGTAATGTAATTGTACTTTCATCTCCCAGGTGTCCGTGAGCAAAAGAGAAGATACAAGAAAAGACTGAAGAGTAGATTGTAGTAGAGCTTTTCAGGATCTCATAACTTGGAAGAAGTGTGCCAATACAGAGAAGGCTTTCATTGTTGTCTACCAATTTTCTGATCGATTCTTCTTCATTTTTTTCAATTAATATTTATAACCATCTGTTGAGGTGGATAGGTTTAGTTTTGTCAATACAGAGAAGTCCTTTAGTTCAGATTTGATGAATCAGAATATTAGAAATGTCCGTCACATTTTGTCTTTGACAAGCACGAACTGTACTATTACTTACCCCATTGAACTTGCTATCTGAAATAGATCATCCTGACATTGTTTATGTGATCCTAAAACTGTTGCATCCACTTGGCAACTTCCTCGACTGTTTTTATTCAACAACTTTTTGTTGTATGTGTGTATATGGGCTGGGGTTGATGTTTCGACACCAAACAATGGCTTCTCTTATTCAGAATTATGGCAATGATATGCCAGAAGAGTACTCAGTGAAAGAATTAGAATTATGGCTTCTCTTATTTTAAACTTGCAGATTAAAATAAGATGACACTGGCTGGGATGGCTTGACAATACAACTCTTGAGAAAGCCTATGGATTAAAATATATGTTACCCCTAGGTCAGAATTCTATGAGATAAAATAGAGAGGAGAGAGTTCATGCTATTCCCATTGATCTCAATGAAACAAGAAAATAGAAAAGATCTGATTGGAAGAAAAAAAAACCACACTATTTGCTTTAAAGCTGCACTCGAATTAAAATTCAAAAATTTACAGGACATGAGGTCCCTAACATTCGCAACTTCACTTGCCTTGTATTTTTGGCCGTATAAGTACCTGTGTTCAGTGAAACTAAGCTCTCAACGTAACTTTCAGATTTAAATGATCAAACCTACCAATGTTGCAATTAACAGACCTAACTCTGTCATTCTTTTCGTCATTGAATACGAAATCTTGGCGAACTTGTATTAGAATCTCACCAGTTTTAGTATACCAATAAAGCTTTATTGAATGGATATTTCATATTTGAAGTACTTTTTACATTGGTAGTGGTGAATTTCTTAATCCAGGAGTATTACCTCAGTGAATCTATTATGCATATCATAAATGGGCTAATACAATTTGTTCTCCAGGTGATCTGAGAGAAATAGGGCTGTTGATTGTACTCTACCAAAACCGGACAAAGGCAAACGAGGATCCCCCGAGGTTTCAAATCTGAGGTTTTGAGGTCGTGCAGACCAATTGTTCCTTTGTTCCTGGATCTTTTGCCGCTGGTTATTAAGATCATGTTAAAACTAGGTGCTTTAGTTAAATTATATAAACCAATTTGTAAGATGTCATTGTAAAAAGTGATTATTCATATCGGTTAGAGAAGAGTACAGTGTATACTAGCATTTTGAAATGTCGAGGGGATATTTGAAATGAGTATTTACTTCCATCAATTATGCTTGATTGTTTGCTGCATTGAATTTGTATTCTTAGAAGTCCTATTATGTAACATATATTGACAATTGGGGGCAGTAGATACTCCTCGAGGAAGTTGCTATAGTTTTAAGTTGTTGTAGTTTTGTAATATCCACCTAGAAGAGGTGAGTTCTTTCAAGGTAAGCTAATTTAGCGTATATATATGTCATAACCTAATGTGCTAATATTGAGGGAAGAGGGTTTTACTGACATTGCATACTTGCTGTTTTAAAACATGTCATAGGAATAGTTTTTCTCTTTTGCCAGTTAATGGATAGTCGATAAAAACTCAAAGAATTTGCTAACAGTATAAAGGTTTTAATGACAGGAGTATATGGTTTGCTCACACAACTGTGTTGAGTCAAATTTCATTAAGTGATATTTATATGGTTACACTGGAATATGGATAGAGATACATTGCAAATAAATAGCTACAGCCGAAGAATAGAGAGAAGAAACCTAATTAGCTAGAGAATAGGTAAGACTTAGCATAACATAAGACTAGGAAAAACTAGTTACAACCATATGTTCCTGTATCTACATGTTCAAGTTTATCAACAGGCTGATAAACTTAATACAGTATTTAGTCAAATCCAATGTACTTCAGCTGTTTGCCTCTTTTTGCAATTTGATTTTAAATTATTTCTTCCAGCTATATTTTAATCCCTTGAACTTCATGGTGATCTAAACAAAGTGACCGACTGTAATACCACTTAAATGGTATCTTTATTGAGCAAGACGGTAGCAACATGGAAAAAATTGCTCAAAATATGGAGGTTTTGATTCTCATATTATTACTTAAACACTCTTTAGAGCTTAAATACTTTTAGCTTTAGAGCTTAAATACTTTTAGATATGCAAACTCATGTCCAATGGATATTTTGTGACTTTAAATTCCACGTTTTTACAGTTTTTTTGATGGAGTTGGGATATCGACCTTCATTTTTGTTTGGGATATTGTTGACGCACTTCTAATTTTTAGAGCTTACAGATAATAGTGTATCCATTATATTCGATTTATCTCATAGTTTTTAATGAGCCATTATGTTGGAAGAATAAACTTGATTTGGATTAATCAAGAATATTCTAGAAAGCTTAATTATTAAGAATTTAAAAGGATAGTCGGCAAGTCAAGAATTATGTAGAGGCAGTCAAAGTCGGTTAGTAAGGATAAATCTAGAAATGTCGAGAGTTAGTATACTAATGCTAGTCAAAGTCGGTGAACAAAAAGTAAAGGACATGTGAATAAAAAGAGTCTTCTAGAGCTATAGGAAGTTGGTCATTAAAGGCTATAAATAGGCAGAAGGTGCGAATGTTGTGAATTGTAAAAAAATGAGTGGAAACGTAAATGAGTTGTGAGAGAAAACGTAATCAGGTAAAAGAAGAGTGTGTGAAAAGATAAAGTGATCTTTGTAAACAAAGAAGTGGTCTGTGGACCAAGTTGCAATAAAATTTAGCTTTATCATAAATCACGGTTGAGTGTTTATTTTTCATACAGTGAGCTCATTCTCATATCATTTTCAATACTCAATTAGCTTTTAATCCCAAAACCATTTCCAACAAAGTGGTATCAGAGCCATAGATCCTAAGTGCCCGCATGAATATGCTCATCGACAAGTACTTCCAATAAAATAATTTCAGTAAGTGCCCGCATGAATATGCTCTCTATGTGAAGGTGAATGAAAAAGGAGATGATTTGAATGATTTGATATCTTCATTGGCAATAACCCAATCATGTTCAAAGAATTCAAGAAAGCGATGACGAGAGAATTTGAGATGACGGACATCGGTCTTATGTCATACTATCTCGGGCTCGAAGTAAAACAACATGAAAATGGAATTTTTATATCTCAAGACACTACACCAAATCAACGGTTTTGAGACATTTATATCTGTTGCTATGAATTTAAGAGACACATATAAGTGTCTCAAATCGTGCGTCCGGAATCCTTTGAGACGGGTAAAGAGACACTTATAAGTGTCTCTTAATTAAAACAAAGCGACGCATTTTAATCGTCTCTTAATTAATTAGCGACACTGTTTGAGTGCGACATATAAATTAATTAAGAGACGTTTCATGCTCGTCGCTTTTTCACAGGCAACAAATAAAAAAATTCTCTCCAATATTTTGCCACCTATATATTTTTTTTTAATACACTTATATGCGTCTCAAAATTAAAATGTTTTTAGAAAAAAAATTAATTTTTCAATTTGCTATTCCCAGAATCCAGAATTCCTACACCTGTGCATTTCATTGTTGCACCTGAATACAGGCACCCAGTAAGAGCTGCCAGCCATTCCGTTTTCCATCAAATATGAAATATGATAGCACAATTCAAACATAAATAATCTCAAGTGTTGATTACATATGTAATATACTAAAAATAAAAACAGCTTCCTATGACTACAAGTCTGTCGCTACAATTCTGGATCAAAGTCGAGCAAAATTTGGTACTGAATAATATGGTACCTCCTATAAAATTGTTCAATCTACATCATGAGCTTTCCTATGGTTAACAATGTCCCAAAGTACTGCAAAAGTGGGGGAGTTTGCCCAGATTGAACAGGAACACTCTGCAATAAAAAATTAAAAACTGTGATCATGTGATGAACCTTCTCCTAACTTGTAAGAAATCACAGAACAGGTGCCCGCTTCAATTTAAAATTGAAATAGGAATAATCGAAGGCAATAGCATAACAGAAACAGAGGACAGACAATATGTTCAACTCCATGAGAAGAATCTAATTGCTTTCACTAAGAAGAATCTTAGATATTCCTACTTAAAAAAATAAAGTACCTGAAATTTGGCAACAGTGTCTGGAGTATGCAGGATACCCTGTGGGGATTCTGCAGCAAGCTCTGCAGCCTCCTTGTATTTTGTCTGAGAGAACAATTCTTGGAAGCGCTGGACAACCTGGTATACGAGGATAATAAGAAAAAGTGAATATCCAATGGTCAAAGGAGGCATCATTAGCTGCAAGTTTGACTATCTTAACATACCTATAGAATTGTGGTATCATTTTCACAGTACAGAGGTTTTCTATCCGAACTCAAGAAACTTTTATGCCCTTCACACCTAATAGAATCAAGCAAGAGAGAGTCAAATCAAATTCCAAAAGAACAAACACCCTAAGATTAAAATTTTGCATACTTGTTGGAAACTATGGACTTACTACAAACAAGAGATCAGCTTTCTTCAACTAAGTTGAATTTCTTGGGTTTAAGAAGTTTTCTAGAGGTCCAATTTCTCTAAAATTGCCACACCCAACTCCTGAGCCGCCCTGTTTGCAACCAAAAAAATCATGAACATTTGATTCAAACAGAGAAATATAGATTGACTAACTGCGGGTATACTAACAGACTCCAAGCTTCTCCCTAATCCAAAAAATCAACTTTCTTACCATCACTGCTACCATTAAGTCAAATTAAACTCAGATCTTAATTAAAATTGACAGAGAATCAAATCGGTAAAAAGAAAACTAACCTGAATCCAATCAATTCAATATTCAATTTTCAAAGTATCTCCATCAAGTATACAGACATCAGCAGGGATTATATCACCAAGCTTGATACTGACTATATCTTCAGGAACGAGAACAGCTGCATCTTCCTCTTTCCACCATCCATCATGAAGGACCTAATTAAACAAACACAACAAGTTATGATATGATTAACCATGGCACATTTATCACAATTCCACCATCAACATCCCCACCACCACGAACACCATCCACCCACCATCATCATCCAGTAATTAGAAAAATTAGGAGAACCCCAAGATGCTAAACCAGTAATAATAAACACCCCCCACCCTACCAACACCACCAGCTACCCTCACCACCCACAACAATCATCCATCAATTAGAAAAATATAGAAACCCCCAAGATACTAAACCAGTAATAAACACAATCAACACCATATAAAACCTAAAAACCAAGAGAGGCAGAAGTGGGTTTCACCTTAGCTTTAGGAGCAAGATGAGCCATCAAACTAGCAGCAGGATTTCCTGCGCTATTCTCTTCAATATAACTGATAGTTGAGTTGATTAAAAGAAGAACAATAATCCCTAAGAAATCTTGCCAATCCGGTGGTTTACCCTGCAACAAAACCCAAGTGGTAGAAATTAACACACAAGACAAACCCAAACCCAAGTGGTATCTCAACAGCAATGCCCTGCTACACACCTGCCACTTCTAGCTACAGCTTTCAACACAAACACATCTACCACCACCATCTCAAGCCAGATCCGTAATGGTAACAGCAACTGCACCTGCGATGCCAACTCGCCATCTCCAGCTGCTAAGCAACAACTCATTCACTATTAGTGTATAACTATGTATGTGCAATTAACCTCGCCATCTCCAGCTGCGATTTCAACCAGCTTTGGTACTTTGGCTGCATATTGGACAACTTTTGAGAGTTCAATATTAACCTCGGCTGCAATAATTGACAACGATAAACAGAATTAGAAGAATGTCAAATATGTAACTTAACTAGTCGCCAATCAATGAATATACCTGTTCTTACTTCCACTGCAAATGGATGACCACCATTCAATGGAATATTTCCACAAAACACTCGAAACTCTACCACTGAGGCTCCAGACTTTTTCAGGTGTGTAAGTGACATCATGGATTAAAATAAAAGAGTTCTTTCAGTACCACGATCTACCACTGAGGGCGTGTAACCTCACAGCCTCAATGTTCAGCCATGCAGTTGTGACTTCATCATCTAACACAGACAAATCAAGTAAACTGAAGTTAAAATTGTGAGAAAAATCTAAAAAGCTAGAAGATATTAAAAATCACATAGAACAAAAGAGATCTCAACTTACAGTGCATGGCAGGTTTTTTCTTTTCAGGAGCTGTGGCCATGTAGGAACAATTCCTTTACAATATAGTTGCATCTCACAAACAAAAGATCTATACTGAAAAGATGAACAATATTAAGTTGAAACTTGATATATTAACCCCTCTCTCAGCTCACAAACAAAATTCCAAGAATCAAAATCTTTAATGACAACACAAACAAGAAAATATCAAAACAAATACTACCATTTCAGTTGAAATAAAAAGGTTAAAATCAAAAGTTGGATATTTAAACCCTTCAGAAACAGGACCAAAATTAAAGATCCCACTTCATAAAACTGAAATTATAAGAATACCCATGCTTTAAAACTCTATGTAATTAACTAAAGAACCACAAAAATTATAAAATCTAGAGAGAAGTATATCATACGAACTATGTTGCTCACCGATTAAGCTTAAAACAATTAATAAGGTTAGGGTTTTATACCTGAATCTTCTTTGAATCTTCTAGGTGTGTATACCTCAATCTTCTTCTGCAATTTCAAAATTATAAATTAAAAACCAATATCTAGGGTTTAGAAAATCAGAATATACAAATCTGTAAAATGGGTCTCATAGCAGAAATTAGGTTATTCAAACTCAGTACGGGTATTCATTTCTGGTAACATACTTAAAACAAGTTCTGGCCAATTTAGGGTTTGGAATCAGAAGAAGAAGAATCTGAGTTCTAACATGCTTATTCATCTACAAAGGAGATTTTCGATCGATTTAGGATGAATCTGGCTTTGATACATTGTAAAGAGGGTTTTTCTATCTAGATTTCGCTCGCACGATTTCTCTCACTCGGTTGTAACTCTGTTGAGCAGAAGGGAAGGGAAGGGAAGGGAAGGGAAGAGAATAGAGAAGGAAAGAAAAAAAAAAAAGAGAAAAAGATACGAAGGAAAAGATGAGAAGGAGATAAGATATTAAGGAGTTGGAGTTTTATGAAAAGAGAATTAAAGACAAAAAAAAAATATGTATTTAATATTGTCTAAATTTTGATAACCCAAATAAATGGTGGGAACCCAAAATAAATGGTGGGAAACAAAGTTTTATCTTGTAAATTAAATTTCAAAATAATTTGGTGTGAGATAATGATATGATATGGGCAAAATTTGAGAGGGAAATGATGTGAGAGAGATTGGAAAATTGGAAAGAGAGGGAATTTTGGTATTTGATTGGGAAATATAATATATGTATATAAATTACTAAAAGGTTTGTAAAGCTATAAATGTATAAGACACTTGTAAAAAAATTTAAGACACTTTTAAGAGTAGTTGAAAAATCAGAATTAAAGCAACTCATATTTTTAATTTGAGACTCTTATATGAGTGGAAGCACTAAAGACATCTATATGTGTCTCAAACCCAAAAATCAAAATGTCTCAAATCAGGTCATATGGTGTAGTGAGAAGGATATGAAAAACAAATACTTAAGAGATTTAAAATGGAAAAGTGTAATCCGGCAATTACTCCTGTGGAATGCGGAATCAAGATATCACAGATTGATGGAGGCGAGAAGGTAAATCCGACTCTTTACAAGATTCTTGTTGGAAGCTTGAGATACTTAACTTGTACAAGGCCATATATTCTCTATGCAGTGGGGCTAATCAGTCGCTACATTGAAGCACCTAAGACTACCCATATGAAGGCTGCAAAGAGAATTTTGCGCTACTTAAAAGGTACACTAAATTTAGGCTTATTTTACTCGTCGTCCGACAAGTACAAACTCGTTGGATATAGTGATAGTGATTGGGCCGGATATTTAGATGAATGAAAAAGTACCACTGAATTTTTATTTTTCCTCGGAAATACATGATTCACTTGGAGTTCAAAGAACCAACCGATCGTCACACTCTCCACTTACGAAGCTGAGTATTCGCAGTAGCATCATGTGTTTGTCATGCCATATGGCTAAGAAGTCTAATGAAGGAGCTAAAAATGGAGCAGGAAGAACCAACTACAATATTTTTGGACAACAAGTCGGCAATGGCATTAGCAAAGAATCCAGTATTTCACCACCGCAGCAAGCACATCAACACACGGTACCATTTTATCCGAGAGTGCATATCGGAGGATAAGGTACAACTGAAATACATAAAGTCTCAAGATCAAGTTGCGGATATATTCACGAAACCACTAAAGCACGAGGTTTTCATCAAATTACGAGAAATACTTGAAGTTACTGCAAATCAAGTTTAAGGGGCATGTTGGAAGAATATACTTGATTTGGATTAATCAAGAATATTCTAGAAAGCTTAATTATTAAGAAGTTAAAAGGATAGTCGGCAAGTCTAGAATTATGTAGAGGCAGTCAAAGTCGGTTAGTGTGGATAAATCTAGAAATGTCGAGAGTTAGTATACTAGTGCTATTCAAAGTTGGTGAACAAAAAGTAAAGGACATGTGAATAAATAGAGTCTTCTAGAGCTATAGGAAGTTGGTCATTAAAGGCTATAAATAGGCAGAAGGTGCGAATGTTGTGAACTGTAAGAAAATGAGTGGAAACGTAAATGAGTTGTGAGAGAAAACGTAATCAGGTAAAAGAAGAGTGTGTGAAAAGATAAAGTGATATTTGTAAACAAAGAAGTGGTCTGTGGACCAAGTTGCAATAAAATTTAGCTTTATCATAAATCACGGTTGAGTGTTTATTTTTCATACAGTGAGCTCATTCTCATATCATTTTCAATACTCAATTAGCTTTTAATCCCAAAAGCATTTCCATCAAAGTGGTATCAGATCCATAGATCCTAAGTGCCCGCATGAATATGCTCATCGACAAGTACTTCCAAGAAAATAATTTCAGTAAGTGCCCGCATAAATATGCTCTCTATGTGAAGGTGAATGAAAAAGGAGATATGTTGGTTGTCTGCCTATATGTGGATGATTTGATCTTCACCGGGAATAACCCAATCATGTTCAAAGAATTTAAGAAAGCGATGACGAGAGAATTTGAGATGACGGACATTGGTCTTATGTCATACTATCTCGGGCTCGAAGTAAAACAACATGAAAATGGAATTTTTATATCTCAAGAAGGATATGAAAAACAAATACTTAAGAGATTTAAAATGGAGAAGTGTAATCCGACAATTACTCTGTGGAATGCGGAATCAAGATATCACAGTTGATGGAGGCGAGAAGGTAAATCCGACTCTTTACAAGATTCTTGTTGGAAGCTTGAGATACTTAACTTGTACAAGGACAGATATTCTCTATGCAGTGGGGCTAATCAGTCGCTACATGGAAGCACCTACGACTACCCATATGAAGGATGCAAAGAGAATTTTGTGCTACTTATAAGGTAAACTTAATTTCGGCTTATTTTACTCATCGTCCGACAAGTACGAACTCGTTGGATATAGTGATAGTGATTGGGCTGGAGATTTAGATGAATGAAAAAGTACTACTGGATTTGTATTTTTCCTCGGAAATACGGGATTCACTTGGAGTTCGAAGAAGCAACCGATCGTCACACTCTCCACTTACGAAGCTGAGTATTCGCAGAAGCATCATTGTGTTTGTCATTCCATATGGCTAAGGAGTATAATGAAGGAGCTAAAAATGGAGCAGGAAGAACCAACTACAATATTTGTAGACAACAAGTCGGCAATGTCAATATAAAAGAATACAGTATTTCACGACCGCAGCAAGCACATCAACACACGGTGCCATTTTATCCGAGAGTGGATATCGGAGGATAAGGTACAACTGAAATACATAAAGTCTCAAGATCAAGTCGCAGATATATTCTCGAAACCACTAAAGCACGAGGTCTTCGTCAAATTACGAGAAATTCTTGAAGTTACTGCAAATCAAGTTTAAGGGGGCATGTTGGAAAAATAATCTTGATTTGGATTAATCAAGAATATTCTAGAAAGCTTAATTATTAAGAAGTTAAAAGGATAGTCGGCAAGTCTAGAATTATGTAGAGGCAATCAAAGTCGGTTAGTGTGGATAAATCTAGAAATGTCGAGAGTTAGTATACTAGTGCTAGTCAAAGTTGGTGAACAAAAAGTAAAGGACATGTGAATAAATAGAGTCTTCTAGAGCTATAGGAAGTTGGTCATTAAAGGCTATAAATAGGCAGAAGGTGCGAATGTTGTGAACTGTAAGAAAATGAGTGGAATCGTAAATGAGTTGTGAGAGAAAACGTAATCAGGTAAAAGAAGAGTGTGTGAAAAGATAAAGTGATCTTTGTAAACAAAGAAGTGGTCTGTGGACCAAGTTGCAATAAAATTTAGCTTTATCATAAATCACGGTTGAGTGTTTATTTTTCATACAGAGAGCTCATTCTCATATCATTTTCAATACTCAATTAGCTTTTAATCCCAAAAGCATTTCCATCAAAGTGGTATCATATCCATAGATCCTAAGTGCCCGCATGAATATGCTCATCGACAAGTACTTCCAAGAAAATAATTTCAGTAAGTGCCCGCATAAATATGCTCTCTATGTGAAGGTGAATGAAAAAGGAGATATGTTGGTTGTCTACCTATATGTGGATGATTTGATCTTCACCGGCAATAACCCAATCATGTTCAAAGAATTTAAGAAAGCGATGACGAGAGAATTTGAGATGACGGACATTGGTCTTATGTCATACTATCTCGGGCTCGAAGTAAAACAACATGAAAATGGAATTTTTATATCTCAAGAAGGATATGAAAAACAAATACTTAAGAGATTTAAAATGGAGAACTGTAATCCTACAATTACTCCTGCGGAATGCGGAATCAAGATATCACAGATTGATGGAGGCGAGAAGGTAAATCCGACTCTTTACAAGATTCTTGTTGGAAGCTTGAGATACTTAACTTGTACAAGGACAGATATTCTCTATGCAGTGGGGCTAATCAGTCGCTACATGGAAGCACCTACGATTACCCATATGAAGGATGCAAAGAGAATTTTGCGCTACTTAAAAGGTAAACTTAATTTCGGCTTATTTTACTCGTCGTCCGACAAGTACGAACTCGTTGGATATAGTGATAGTGATTGGGCTGGAGATTTAGATGAATGAAAAAGTACTACTGGATTTGTATTTTTCCTCGGAAATACGGGATTCACTTGGAGTTTGAAGAAGCAACCGATCGTCACACTCTCCACTTACGAAGCTGAGCATTCGCAGAAGCATCATTGTGTTTGTCATTCCATATGGCTAAGGAGTATAATGAAGGAGCTAAAAATGGAGCAGGAAGAACCAACTACAATATTTGTAGACAACAAGTCGGCAATGGCAATAGCAAAGAATCCAATATTTCACGACCGCAGCAAGCCTATCAACACACGGTACCATTTTATCCGAGAGTGGATATCGGAGGATAAGGTACAACTGAAATACATAAAGTCTCAAGATCAAGTCGCAGATATATTCTCGAAACCACTAAAGCACGAGGTCTTCGTCAAATTATGAGAAATTCTTGAAGTTACTGCAAATCAAGTTTAAGGGGGCATGTTGGAAAAATAATCTTGATTTGGATTAATCAAGAATATTCTAGAAAGCTTAATTATTAAGAAGTTAAAAGGATAGTCGGCAAGTCTAGAATTATGTAGAGGCAATCAAAGTCGGTTAGTGTGGATAAATCTAGAAATGTCGAGAGTTAGTATACTAGTGCTAGTCAAAGTCGGTGAACAAAAAGTAAAGGACATGTGAATAAAAAGAGTCTTCTAGAGCTATAGGAAGTCGGTCATTAAATGCTATAAATAGGCAGAAGGTGCGAATGTTGTGAATTGTAAGAAAATGAGTGGAAACGTAAATGAGTTGTGAGAGAAAACGTAATCAAGTAAAAGAAGAGTGTGTGAAAAGATAAAGTGATCTTTGTAAACAAAGAAGTGGTCTGTAAACCAAGTTGCAATAAAATTTAGCTTTATCATAAATCACGGTTGAGTGTTTATTTTTCATACAGTGAGCTCATACTCATATCATTTTCAATACTCAATTAGATTTTAATCCCAAAAGCATTTCCAACAAAGTAGTATCAAAGCCATAGATCCTAATGGCTACCGAAATGTTTCCCTTCCAAATTCCTAGACTCACCAAGGATAATTATGAAAATTGAAGAATTCAAATGAAGGCATTACTAGGCTCACAAGATGTATGGGAGATAGTAGAAAAAGGACATGTCGAACCGGAGGATGAAGCGGCGTTGCCGCAAAATGAAAAAGATAAGCTACGTATATCGAGAAAGAGAGATAAAAGAGCAATTTTTTTTCTTTATCAAGGTATGGATGAGTCGTCATTCGAGAAGATATCAAGAGCCGTTAATGTAAAGCAGGCGTGGGAAATTTTGCAAAATTTCTTCAAAGGCGTAGACAAAGTAAAGAAGGTGCGATTGCAAACTCTAAGAGGTGAATTTGAATCTCTCTCCATGAAAGAGTCTGAATTAATATCAGATTATTTTGTGACTTTAAATTCCACGTTTTTACAGTTTTTTTGATGGAGTTGGGATATCGACCTTCATTTTTGTTTGGGATATTGTTGACGCACTTCTAATTTTTAGAGCTTACAGATAATAGTGTATCCATTATATTCGATTTATCTCATAGTTTTTAATGAGCCATTATGTTGGAAGAATAAACTTGATTTGGATTAATCAAGAATATTCTAGAAAGCTTAATTATTAAGAATTTAAAAGGATAGTCGGCAAGTCAAGAATTATGTAGAGGCAGTCAAAGTCGGTTAGTAAGGATAAATCTAGAAATGTCGAGAGTTAGTATACTAATGCTAGTCAAAGTCGGTGAACAAAAAGTAAAGGACATGTGAATAAAAAGAGTCTTCTAGAGCTATAGGAAGTTGGTCATTAAAGGCTATAAATAGGCAGAAGGTGTGAATGTTGTGAATTGTAAGAAAATGAGTGGAAACGTAAATGAGTTGTGAGAGAAAACGTAATCAGGTAAAAGAAGAGTGTGTGAAAAGATAAAGTGATCTTTGTAAACAAAGAAGTGGTCTGTGGACCAAGTTGCAATAAAATTTAGCTTTATCATAAATCACGGTTGAGTGTTTATTTTTCATACAGTGAGCTCATTCTCATATCATTTTCAATACTCAATTAGCTTTTAATCCCAAAACCATTTCCAACAAAGAGGTATCAGAGCCATAGATCCTAAGTGCCCGCATGAATATGCTCATCGACAAGTACTTCCAAGAAAATAATTTCAGTAAGTGCCCGCATGAATATGCTCTCTATGTGAAGGTGAATGAAAAAGGAGATGATTTGAATGATTTGATATCTTCACTGGCAATAACCCAATCATGTTCAAAGAATTCAAGAAAGCGATGACGAGAGAATTTGAGATGACGGACATCGGTCTTATGTCATACTATCTCGGGCTCGATGTAAAACAACATGAAAATGGAATTTTTATATCTCAAGAAGGATATGAAAAACAAATACTTAAGAGATTTAAAATGGAAAAGTGTAATCCGGCAATTACTCCTGTGGAATGCGGAATCAAGATATCACAGATTGATGGAGGCGAGAAGGTAAATCCGACTCTTTACAAGATTCTTGTTGGAAGCTTGAGATACTTAACTTGTACAAGGACATATATTCTCTATGCAGTGGGGCTAATCAGTCGCTACATTGAAGCACCTAAGACTACCCATATGAAGGCTGCAAAGAGAATTTTGCGCTACTTAAAAGGTACACTAAATTTAGGCTTATTTTACTCGTCGTCCGACAAGTACAAACTCGTTGGATATAGTGATTGTGATTGGGCCGGATATTTAGATGAATGAAAAAGTACCACTGAATTTTTATTTTTCCTCGGAAATACATGATTCACTTGGAGTTCAAAGAACCAACCGATCGTCACACTCTCCACTTACGAAGCTGAGTATTCGCAGTAGCATCATGTGTTTGTCATGCCATATGGCTAAGGAGTCTAATGAAGGAGCTAAAAATGGAGCAGGAAGAACCAACTACAATATTTTTGGACAACAAGTCGGCAATGGCATTAGCAAAGAATCCAAAGATTTCACCACCGCAGCAAGCACATCAACACACGGTACCATTTTATCCGAGAGTGCATATCGGAGGATAAGGTACAACTGAAATACATAAAGTCTCAAGATCAAGTTGCGGATATATTCACGAAACCACTAAAGCACGAGGTTTTCGTCAAATTACGAGAAATACTTGAAGTTACTGCAAATCAAGTTTAAGGGGGCATGTTGGAAGAATATACTTGATTTGGATTAATCAAGAATATTCTAGAAAGCTTAATTATTAAGAAGTTAAAAGGATAGTCGGCAAGTCTAGAATTATGTAGAGGCAGTCAAAGTCGGTTAGTGTGGATAAATCTAGAAATGTTGAGAGTTAGTATACTAGTGCTAGTCAAAGTTGGTGAACAAAAAGTAAAGGACATGTGAATAAATAGAGTCTTCTAGAGATATAGGAAGTTGGTCATTAAAGGCTATAAATAGGCAGAAGGTGCGAATGTTGTGAACTGTAAGAAAATGAGTGGAAACGTAAATGAGTTGTGAGAGAAAACGTAATCAGGTAAAAGAAGAGTGTGTGAAAAGATAAAGTGATCTTTGTAAACAAAGAAGTGGTCTGTGGATCAAGTTTCAATAAAATTTAGCTTTATCATAAATCACGGTTGAGTGTTTATTTTTCATACAAAACAGCTCATTCTCATATCATTTTCAATACTCAATTAGCTTTTAATCCCAAAAGCATTTCCATCAAAGTGGTATCAGATCCATAGATCCTAAGTGCCCGCATGAATATGCTCATCGACAAGTACTTCCAAGAAAATAATTTCAGTAAGTGCCCGCATAAATATGCTCTCTATGTGAAGGTGAATGAAAAAGGAGATATGTTGGTTGTCTGCCTATATGTGGATGATTTGATCTTCACCGGGAATAACCCAATCATGTTCAAAGAATTTAAGAAAACGATGACGAGAGAATTTGAGATGACGGACATTGGTCTTATGTCATACTATCTCGGGCTCGAAGTAAAACAACATGAAAATGGAATTTTTATATCTCAAGAAGGATATGAAAAACAAATACTTAAGAGATTTAAAATGGAGAAGTGTAATCCGACAATTACTCCTGTGGAATGCGGAATCAAGATATCACAGATTGATGGAGGCGAGAAGGTAAATCCGACTCTTTACAAGATTCTTGTTGGAAGCTTGAGATACTTAACTTGTACAAGGCCATATATTCTCTATGCAGTGGGGCTAATCAGTCGCTACATTGAAGCACCTAAGACTACCCATATGAAGGCTGCAAAGAGAATTTTGCGCTACTTAAAAGGTACACTAAATTTAGGCTTATTTTACTCGTCGTCCGACAAGTACAAACTCGTTGGATATAGTGATAGTGATTGGGCCGGATATTTAGATGAATGAAAAAGTACCACTGAATTTTTATTTTTCCTCGGAAATACATGATTCACTTGGAGTTCAAAGAACCAACCGATCGTCACACTCTCCACTTACGAAGCTGAGTATTCGCAGTAGCATCATGTGTTTGTCATGCCATATGGCTAAGGAGTCTAATGAAGGAGCTAAAAATGGAGCAGGAAGAACCAACTACAATATTTTTGGACAACAAGTCGGCAATGGCATTAGCAAAGAATCCAGTATTTCACCACCGCAGCAAGCACATCAACACACGGTACCATTTTATCCGAGAGTGCATATCGGAGGATAAGGTACAACTGAAATACATAAAGTCTCAAGATCAAGTTGCGGATATATTCACGAAACCACTAAAGCACGAGGTTTTCGTCAAATTACGAGAAATACTTGAAGTTACTGCAAATCAAGTTTAAGGGGGCATGTTGGAAGAATATACTTGATTTGGATTAATCAAGAATATTCTAGAAAGCTTAATTATTAAGAAGTTAAAAGGATAGTCGGCAAGTCTAGAATTATGTAGAGGCAGTCAAAGTCGGTTAGTGTGGATAAATCTAGAAATGTTGAGAGTTAGTATACTAGTGCTAGTCAAAGTTGGTGAACAAAAAGTAAAGGACATGTGAATAAATAGAGTCTTCTAGAGCTATAGGAAGTTGGTCATTAAAGGCTATAAATAGGCAGAAGGTGCGAATGTTGTGAACTGTAAGAAAATGAGTGGAAACGTAAATGAGTTGTGAGAGAAAACGTAATCAGGTAAAAGAAGAGTGTGTGAAAAGATAAAGTGATCTTTGTAAACAAAGAAGTGGTCTGTGGATCAAGTTTCAATAAAATTTAGCTTTATCATAAATCACGGTTGAGTGTTTATTTTTCATACAGTGAGCTCATTCTCATATCATTTTCAATACTCAATTAGCTTTTAATCCCAAAAGCATTTCCATCAAAGTGGTATCAGATCCATAGATCCTAAGTGCCCGCATGAATATGCTCATCGACAAGTACTTCCAAGAAAATAATTTCAGTAAGTGCCCGCATAAATATGCTCTCTATGTGAAGGTGAATGAAAAAGGAGATATGTTGGTTGTCTGCCTATATGTGGATGATTTGATCTTCACCGGGAATAACCCAATCATGTTCAAAGAATTTAAGAAAACGATGACGAGAGAATTTGAGATGACGGACATTGGTCTTATGTCATACTATCTCGGGCTCGAAGTAAAACAACATGAAAATGGAATTTTTATATCTCAAGAAGGATATGAAAAACAAATACTTAAGAGATTTAAAATGGAGAAGTGTAATCCGACAATTACTCCTGTGGAATGCGGAATCAAGATATCACAGATTGATGGAGGCGAGAAGGTAAATCCGACTCTTTACAAGATTCTTGTTGGAAGCTTGAGATACTTAACTTGTACAAGGACAGATATTCTCTATGCAGTGGGGCTAATCAGTCGCTACATGGAAGCACCTACGACTACCCATATGACGGATGCAAAGAGAATTTTGTGCTACTTAAAAGGTAAACTTAATTTCGGCTTATTTTACTCATCGTCCGACAAGTACGAACTCGTTGGATATAGTGATAGTGATTGGGCTGGAGATTTAGATGAATGAAAAAGTACTACTGGATTTGTATTTTTCCTCGGAAATACGGGATTCACTTGGAGTTCGAAGAAGCAACCGATCGTCACACTCTCCACTTACGAAGATGAGCATTCGCAGAAGCATCATTGTGTTTGTCATTCCATATGGCTAAGGAGTATAATGAAGGAGCTAAAAATGGAGCAGGAAGAACCAACTACAATATTTGTAGACAACAAGTCGGCAATGGCAATAGCAAAGAATCCAGTATTTCACGACCGCAGCAAGCACATCAACACACGGTGCCATTTTATCCGAGAGTGGATATCGGAGGATAAGGTACAACTGAAATACATAAAGTCTCAAGATCAAGTCGCAGATATATTCTCGAAACCACTAAAGCACGAGGTCATCGTCAAATTATGAGAAATTCTTGAAGTTACTGCAAATCAAGTTTAAGGGGGCATGTTGGAAAAATAATCTTGATTTGGATTAATTAAGAATATTCTAGAAAGCTTAATTATTAAGAAGTTAAAAGGATAGTCGGCAAGTCTAGAATTATGTAGAGGCAATCAAAGTCGGTTAGTGTGGATAAATCTAGAAATGTCGAGAGTTAGTATACTAGTGCTAGTCAAAGTTGGTGAACAAAAAGTAAAGGACATGTGAATAAATAGAGTCTTCTAGAGCTATAGGAAGTTGGTCATTAAAGGCTATAAATAGGCAGAAGGTGTGAATGTTGTGAACTGTAAGAAAATGAGTGGAATCGTAAATGAGTTGTGAGAGAAAACGTAATCAGGTAAAAGAAGAGTGTGTGAAAAGATAAAGTGATCTTTGTAAACAAAGAAGTGGTCTGTGGACCAAGTTGCAATAAAATTTAGCTTTATCATAAATCACGGTTGAGTGTTTATTTTTCATACAGTGAGCTCATTCTCATATCATTTTCAATACTCAATTAGCTTTTAATCCCAAAAGCATTTCCAACAAAGTAGTATCAGAGCCATAGATCCTAATGGCTACCGAAATGTTTCCCTTCCAAATTCCTAGACTCACCAAGGATAATTATGAAAATTGAAGAATTCAAATGAAGGCATTACTAGGCTCACAAGATGTATGGGAGATAGTAGAAAAAGGACATGTCGAACCGGAGGATGAAGCGGCGTTGCCGCAAAATGAAAAAGATACGCTACGTATATCGAGAAAGAGAGATAAAAGAGCAATTTTTTTTCTTTATCAAGGTATGGATGAGTCGTCGTTCGAGAAGATATCAAGAGCCGATAATGTAAAGCAGGCGTGGGAAATTTTGCAAAATTTCTTCAAAGGCGTAGACAAAGTAAAGAAGGTGCGATTGCAAACTCTAAGAGGTGAATTTGAATCTCTCTCCATGAAAGAGTCTGAATTAATATCAGATTATTTTTCAAGAGTTCTTGTTGTCGTCAACAAACTAAGAATAAATGGTGAGGTAATGAGTGATAGTCGTGTGATCGAAAAAATATTGCGGTCACTCGTTCCAAAATTTGATTATATCGTTTTCGCAATTGAGGAATCAAAAGACGTCGAATCCATGACCATAGATGAGCTCATGGGATCACTACAAGACCATGAAGAAAGAACAAGAAAGAGAAGCAAAGAGGGAGCATTAGAACAAGTTCTACAATCAAAGTTCACTTTGAAACACAAAGGAGAGAGCTCTGGTAGTAATGCTAGAGGAAGAGGACGTGGCTACTACGGCGGAAGAGGAAGAGGCAAGCAGAATGACGATGATAAAAGGGGCCAGAGGTCAAGCTCCACAAGAGGTCGTGGCAGAGGAAAGAATTCATGGCATAACAATAATAGGCCAAGGTATAACAAATCTCAAGTTGAATGCTATAATTATCACAAGCGTGGTCACTATACTTCAGATTTTTGATTTTTTGTCGACGAGAGAGCAAACTACGCTAGTAAAGAAAATGAAGGGGACCAGACCATGTTGGTGGGCATGCAAAGGAGGTAACTATGATGAAAATTGTACGTGGGAGATTGATACAGGAGCAAGCAACCATATGTGCGGCACGAAGGAGAAGTTCGTGGAGCTTGATGAATCAGTTTCCGGCAACGTAATGTTCGGAAATGGAGCAAAAACTCCGGTGAGTGGTCTTCGCAAAATTTTGATTAAATTAAAAAATGGAAATCATGAGTTTATTTATGATGTTTATTATGTCCCTAACGTAAAAATGAATATACTAAGTTTGGGACAACTCTTAGAAAAAAGCTATAGGAGGAATATGGAAGACCTTAGTGTTTTTATAATAGATAGGAGAGGAATATTGATTGCCAAAGTGGCGATGACGTGGAACATGATGTTTTATTTGAACTTTCAAAATGACGTCGCGAGATGTCTGACTGACTGTGTGAAAGACTCTTCATGGCTCTGCCATCTTAGGTATGGACATCTCAATTTTGGAGGATTAAAATTATTCTCCAAACAAAATATGGTTAGAGGTTTGCCAAGAATAGACCACCCGGATCAGCTATGTGAAGGATGTCTACTTGGGAAACATTTCAGGAAAAGTTTTCCCAAGGAAACATTCTCAAGAGCCACAAAACCGCTGCTGTTGGTACACACAGATGTTTGTGGACCAATAAATCCAAGCTCGTATGGTGGAAATAATTATTTCCTCATATTTGTCGACGACTTTAGTCGAAAAACATGAGTTTATTTCTTGAAACAAAAATCGGAGGTTTTCTCCAATTCCAAGAAATTCAAATCCCTTGTGGAAAAAGAAAGTGGCTTTGAAATTGTGTTTATGAGATCAGACAGAGGAGGCGAATTTACTTCGAAGGAGTTCGAGGCATTCTTTGAAGACAATGGAATCCGTCGGCCTCTTACGGTTCCATATACACCTCAACAAAATGGAGTTGCCGAAAGGAGAAACAGAACAATTCTCAACATGGCCCGGAATATGTTGAAGACAAAGAGAGTGCCCAGGGAGTTTTGGGCAGAAGCTGTTGACTGTGCGGTTTACCTGATAAACCGATGTCCCAAAAAAAGCGTGTGGAACATGACTCCATTAGAAGCATGGAGCGGAGTGAAACCCGGCGTCTCATACTTACGAGTATTCGGAATTATCGCATATGCTCATGTGCCGAGTCAGCTGAGAACGAAGCTGGATGACAGGAGTGTCAAGTACATATTTATCGGATATGACCCTCGATCCAAGGGATACAAGTTGTATGATCCAATCAATAAAAAAGTAATCACAAGCAGAGATGTGGAGTTCGATGAAGAAGGCTTCTGGGATTTCGGCATTCAACAAAAGGATTACAATTTTCTCCCTATTCTAGAAGAAGAAGAAGAAGAACAACCACCCGAACCAATTGGTCCAGCTACTTCACCACCACCATCACCTCCAGCAGTGCATCGTGATGATCCATCATCCGCAGATGAAAGTTCTAGCGAAAGGCCCATACGGACGAGGAGTTTAACTAATATCTACGGAGACAATATATCTCTCTTTTGTCATTTTGCACAATGTGAACCAATAAATTTTGAAGAAGCCATAGAAAGCGAGAAATGGAGAAAGGCGATGGATGAAGAAATCAAGGCTATTGAGAAAAATAACACCTAGGAGCTTGTAACACTTCCGAAAGGACAAAGAGAAATTGGAGTAAAGTGGGTGTACAAAGCCAAGAAAAACGCTAAAGGGGAGGTTGAAAGATACAAGGCAAGATTGGTTGTAAAAGGTTACAACCAAAGAGCGGGCATCTTGAAGAGATGGTATTAGCTCATGTCGCCCGTCTTGAAACTATTAGACTAATTATTTCTCTAGCTGCTCAAAATAAATGGAAAGTCCATCAAATGGACGTCAAGTTTTCCTTTCTAAATGGTCATCTTGAAGAGATGGTATACGTCGAGCAGCCGACGGGGTACGAAATAAAAGGACAAGAAAATAAAGTCCTTAAGTTGAAAAAGACTTTATACGGCCTAAATCAAGCTCCGAGAGCGTGGTACAGCAAAATCGACAAGTACTTCCAAGAAAATAATTTCAGTAAGTGCCCGCATGAATATGCTCTCTAAGTGAAGGTGAATGAAAAAGGAGATATGTTGCTTGTCTGCCTATATGTGGATGATTTGATCTTCATCGGCAATAACCCAATCATGTTCAAAGAATTCAAGAAAGCGATGACGAGAGAATTTGAGATGATGTACATCGGTCTTATGTCATACTATCTCGGGCTCGAAGTAAAACAACAAGAAAATGGAATTTTTATATCTCAAGAAGGATATGAAAAAGAAATACTTAAGAGATTTAAAATGGAGAAGTGTAATCCGGCAATTACTCCTGTGGAATGCGGAATCAAGATATCACAGATTGATGGAGGCGAGAAGGTAAATCCGACTCTTTACAAGATTCTTGTTGGATGCTTGAGATACTTAACTTGTACAAGTCCAGATATTCTCTATGCAGTGGGGCTAATCAGTCGCTACATGGAAGCACCTACGACTACCCATATGAAGGATGCAAAGAGAATTTTGTGCTACTTAAAAGGTACACTTAATTTCGGCTTATTTTACTAGTCGTCGGACAAGTACAAACTCGTTGGATATAGTTATAGTGATTAGGCCGGAGATTTAGATGAAAGAAAAAGTACTACTGGATTTGTATTTTTCTCGGAAATACGGGATTCACTTGGAGTTTGAAGAAGCAACCGATCGTCACTCTCTCCACTTGCGAAGCTGAGTATGTCGCAGCAGCATCATGTGTTTGTCATTCCATATGGATAAGGAGTCTAATGAAGGAGCTAAAAATGGAGCAGGAAGAACCAACTACAATATTTGTGGACAACAAGTCGGCAATGGCATTAGCAAAGAATCCAGTATTTCACGACCGCAGCAAGCACATCGACACACGGTACCATTTTATCCGAGAGTGCATATCGGAAGATAAGGTACAACTGAAATACATAAAGTCTCAAGATCAAGTTGCGGATATATTTACGAAACCACTAAAGCACGAGGTCTTCATCAAATTACGAGAAATTCTTGAAGTTACTGCAAATCAAGTTTAAGGGGGCATGTTGGAAGAATAAACTTGATTTGAATTAATCAAGAATATTCTAGAAAGCTTAATTATTAAGAAGTTAAAAGGATAGTCGGCAAATATAGAATTATGTAGAGGCAATCAAAGTCGGTTAGTGTGGATAAATATAGAAATGTCGAGAGTTAGTATACTAGTGCTAGTCAAAGTCGGTGAACAAAATGTAAAGGACATGTGAATAAAAAGAGTCTTCTAGAGCTATAGGAAGTCGGCCATTAAAGGCTATAAATAGGAAAAAGGTGCGAATGTTGTGGATTGTAAGAAAATGAGTGGAAATGTAAATGAGTTGTGAGAGAAAACGTAATCAAGTAAAAGAAGAGTGTGTGAAAAGGTAAAGTGATCTTTGTAAACAAATAAGTGGTATGTGGACCAAGTTGCAATAAAATTTAGCTTATCATATTCTCATATTATTTTCAATACTCAATTAGCGTTTAATCCCAAAAGCATTTCCAACACATTCGTCCAATAGTAGAATGTAAGGATCATCACCTCAGACATTTACTATTGCCTGGCTTCATAAATTTAGTGATTTTCAGAAACATCTTGAAAGTAGACGTTAAAACGAAGATCGAGTTTTGATTATTTTTGTTTGTTCTTAATTTTGATGTTTCCGATGGTTATGGATGGGCATAACAAAGCGTTTAACGACCCTCACTGCTCTAAAGTATAGGAAAATGAATAAAACAAATCGTGGCTCAGAATGCTCCCTTCTCATACGCCCTCAAGGAACACTCTAGATCAACTTTTTCATGCGTTACCAAAATGGAAGATCGTTTACATCGAAAGCTAGAGTTATTATTATCATTCAATGTCAAGACGTTTCTTTTCATCTTAATGAAACCCATTGTCTCCCATAACCTCATTTTACGAGAATCGCTTTAAATATATCATCCAAGGTAAGTTTTTTTTTTTTTTTTGAAAAATATTAATATTGAGAACAAAGTGCCAAGAAGGCTCAATAAAACAGCAGTCCTCAGGACTTAAAAACCTGAAGAGCAAGAGCTAGAACATGGCAAAACGGAACAAAAACTAACCAAAAATTATATATTTTGAAAATTGTATACTTTCCCATCCCATCTCACTACTAGATCATCGAAGAATAAGCCCTTAAAAGTTTGCGAGGGGAGCCCCCATTGATATAAGAAAGCTTTAACAGCTATGATGATCTCGTCTTCCTGTTGGTCCTTGTTGTGGAATGTCCTTCTATTCCGTTCGAGCCACAACGCCCACCACACCGCGTACGGGAGGTAATTCCATATGAAGTTATGCATGTCATTTGGTAATCTTTTCTTCCACGCATTAATGCATCCTGCCGTTGTTCCCGGCATCGCAAAGTGAATACCACAGAAATTCAGAAAGTAGCCCCACACCACAGTAGAGAATTTGCAATGAATGAGGACATGATGAATTGTTTCATCCTCAAGTCTACACAAAACACACTGTTGTGAGGACAACTGAACTCCTCTTCTAGCTAGATTATCTAGAGTTGGGGAGGAATTCCAAATAGCAGACCATAAGAAAAATGAAACCTTGGTTGGAACCACAACATTCCAAATTAATTTGGGATTGGTGAAGTCCGAAACATCGGAGTCTCGGTCCATCATCTCAATCTCGTAGCACGATTTTGCCGAGAAGTTTCCTGAAGTCGTAGGTAACCAAGACCTGACATCTTCTTGTCCCTCTATTAGGTCTGGATTTCCAATGTCCTCCAACAAATTAATAACCTGCAGAAGTTCCGATTCCGTAAGATGACGCCTGAAATTAAAATTCCAAGCAGAGTTAGAATTTTCCCACTCAACAGCTTGATTGATAGTTATTTCTTTCGCTCTACTAAGCTTCCAGAGTTGAGGATATTTGTCCTTCAAAGGAGTTTGAGTGCACCAACTTTCCCCCAAAAAACTTGTGTTCTTCCCATTATTGATTGTGAACCGTGAATTGCCTTGGATTAAAGATTTTGATTTCATGATTCCTTTCCACAATCCCGTACCTTGAACTGTTTTGACATCTTTCGGGAGCCAGACTTCTGCGTTACCCCCATATTTATCATGTATAAGTATTCTCCATAAATGATTTTTTTCCTTTCCATATCTCCAAACCCACTTTGCTAAAAGAGACCTGTTGGTTTTTTTCACTTTCCTGATCCCTAAACCACCCTTTTTCTTTAATCTACAAACTTTCTTCCATCCAATCCAGTGGAAAACTTTCTTTCCTGCCGTATCCCCCCACAAAAAGTTCCTGCATATCTTTTCAATTTTGTTTGAGACTGAGACAGGAATAGGAAACAAGGACAGCAAATAAGTTGGGATGCTATCCAAAGTACTCTTGATGAGCACTAGTATACTTCCTCTTGAGATATATTTCTTCATCCAAGTCCGTAATCTCTTTTCAAGTTTCTCCAAAATTGTGTCCCAGATTTGAATTCAACGAGCTTTATTACCTAGTGGTAAGCCTAGGTAAGAGAAAGGAAGCTCCCCTAAGGCACAAGATAATATCTCTGCAGCTTGGATTCCTAACTCTTTGTCTTGAGGATTATTGCTTATTACTATAAGGCTGATTTTCGATAGATTGACCTTCAACCCTGTGATTCCTTCGAAGCACAAAAGAATGATTTTCAAATGTTGATCCTCTTCTAAGCTAGCATCGACAAGTAACAGTGTGTCGTCTGCAAATTATAGGTGTGTAATACACTCACCACTGGTACTAACTTGAAAACCTGAGATAAGCCCCTCATCTTTTGCCTTTTCCAACATCTTTGCCAAAATTTCAGCTATCAACAAAAACAAGAAAGGTGATATTGGGTCACCCTGTCGCAGCCCGCGAGAGCTTTTCAATTTTTCGGTTGACAAGAACTGAGAAGTGTGTTGAATGCATACAACCCTTGATCCATCTTCTCCAAATCCCGCCAAACCCAAACCTTCCCAACATATAATCTAAACTGCCCCAATTGACTCTATCATATGCCTTTTCAATATCTATCATACAAATAAACCCAGCGCGTTTCTGTTTCAGTCTTGAATCGATGAGCTCATTTGCAATTAGAACACTGTCTAGAATCTGTTTGTATTTAACAAAAGCTCCCAGGAAATTAGATATAAGTTTTGGAATTACTACCTTGAGTCGATTGGCCAAAATTTTGGTGATGATCTTGTACACCCCACCGATTAAGCTAATGGGTCTGAATTCTTTGAAGGATGATGCCCCCACCTTCTTAGGAATTAAACAAATGAATGTGCAATTCATTCTCCAATCTATTCTGCCCCCATTCTGAAAATCTTTCATTACCCGCATAAAATCTTCTCTAATTATACTCCATGTAACTTTAAAAAACTCGTTCGTCATACCATCTGGACCTGGAGATTTGTTGTCTGGAAGCTTGTTGATAACACCCGAACTTCATCTTGCAAAATAGGAGCTTCCAGCACCCGCTTTTCTTCTGACGAAATGGACGGGAACATCAAGTAATCCACTTTTGGTCTCCATTGTTGATTTTCTGTATACAACTCGGAGAAGCACTTTCTTGCTTCTTCTTGAATATCTGCTATAGCTACACACTCTTGACCATCCACCTCAATCTTGTGAATCCAATTATCTCTCTTCCTTCCATTAGCAACGACATGAAAGTATGAAGTGTTTCTTTCCCCTTCTATCCAATTGATTTTAGCCCTAGATTCAATTTGTTGGTGAACCAGATGAGAAACGTCATTATGTTTTCCTATCAGGAAATTCTTTCACTAAATTCCTGTTGAGATAGTTGTTGATTTTCTTCTTTTGAGTCCAAAAGCTCTATAGCTCTCTCAAAGTTTGACAAACGGGTTTCCATACCAAAGAATTTATCCTTGCTCCAATTTTTTAAAATAGGTTTCAAGCTCTGAATTTTCTTTGCAAAAATGAAGCTTGCCGACCCAGAGAAAGAGAACTTGTGCCACCAGTAAGAAATTAAGTCGAAGAAGGACTCTTCTTCCATCCAGTAATTCTCCACTCTAAAAGGAGCTCTCGAAATCCTCTGCGGGCCGCCTTGCAAAGTGATAGGAGCATGGTCTGTTGCCACCCTGACTAGAACAGTTTGTCTCATATCGGGAAAAATAGTAAGCCAATCTTCAGAAAAAAGAAATCTGTCAATACAAGTTAGAGTAGGATTACGTCTCTTGCTTGTCCAAGTGAATTTACCTCCAATAAGAGGGAGGTCAACCAGTTTCTCCTTGTTGATGAAAGTATTGAATTGGTTTCTATCTTTTACTTTATTTGTTGGCTTGTTTCTTTCCGAGACAAAGTGCACACAGTTAAAGTCTCCACCGATAATCCAAGGAAGATTCCATAAGCCTATAGTATCCCAGAGTTCTTACCATAAAGGCTCTTTCTTCCCATTCTCCGCCGGACCATAGACATTTGTTAGCATCCACATAATCCCATTTGCTCTAGTTCTCAGCATTAGTGTTATGGAACAAGGACCTTGCAAATCATCTATAAGTTCATAACTAGAATCATCCCACACTGTAAGTAAACCACCCTACCTTCCTTCTGCCGGATAGTGAATCTAATTGAAAGAATCAGAACCCCAAAAGTATCTAATACTACTTAAGGAGATGGCATTTGTTTGTGTTTCCTGAAGTAAAAGAAAGGAAATTTTCTCTTGCTTAACCAACCTTCTCAAAACTTCCGCTCTCCCTTTTGCTTTGTATCCTCTTAAGTTCCAGGAGACCATCTTACAATCCATTAGAACAATTCTTCCCACATCGAGCTGGCTTTCTTCTACTTCTACCCAATGAAGTATCTGCTTGTTCACCCTTCCAAGCTATACGAATTTTCTCTCTTTCTGTTTTGTTTTTTTTCCTCGACTCTAACTTACATGCATCAATCTCCCTAATTTCTACAGACCCCAGAACAGGTTCTTCTCTATCATTCGCATGTGGAGAAATGGTTGACTGAGAGCTTACAATTTTGTTGATAATTTCATCTAATTCATCAGCTCTACCTTTTGCAGCTGCTCCCGAAGACATGAACGCCTTCCTTAAAATTGATTTAATATCATCCCCTATCGCAGTGTAGCCTTGAATGCCTACGTTCTCCAGATTCATAGCACTAGAATAGTTAGAATCGAGGATTGATTCTCTAACTGATTCCAATTGAAGATGGCGATTTGATTTTCCTCTTCTAGCGTATACGATAAAATCCGGGTTTTCGGTCTCCATTTCATAAAGCTGAGGCCCATTAACTCTCTCGTTTACCTCACGTGAGAGACTCATCTGAATAACATCATTAGGACCATCAATAACTTGTACCTGTTCCACAACTGCGTCCACCGTTGACGAATTCTTAGCCCTCCTCTTTTTCGGTCTTCTCAAATTTTTACATATTAATTTCCTTCTTATTTTCCACACCAGATGAGGGCTCAAAGGGTCTAAACTCTCAAAAGTCTGTGGCAAACTAGAATAATCTATGACTGCATCTTCTTTGTTATTAATTAGGGAGGAATGCTCTTCCTCTAGGAAAGCATTATTCCTGACCATATCTGAGACCGATTGATGTCATCCATTCTCACTCGTGTCTTCATCTGATGAGAAAGAATCCTCCACCACATAATTGTCCATATTTAGACTCTCCTCATTCTCCCCTCTCTCTGCTGTTCTTCTCTCATTAATGCACTCTATAGTTACGCCATTAATGCTCCCGGACCCAATGCACTCTACAGCTACGCCATTAATGCTGACAGACCTACCGTCTCTCAAATTTGAGTTCGAACTTGGAAGAGAAACCTATGAATTGACTTGTACCCGAGATGAATTATGGTGCACGTCCTTGGGCTGGTCAATAGCATGACTTGCACTACCATTATTATGCCCTTCCCGAATGTTCGATCCATCTCTTCCCCCGTCAGTAGCTTGATGACTGAGAGATGGAGGAAGAATGATCATCTGCGAGTGAGAAGATGACTGCACTTGCTTTCCTTTCTCCTTTTCATTGGGGTAATCCAGTAAGGCTGATGAAGATGAAATTCCAGGAACAAAACAAGGTAGATTATCCAAGTTTCCAGTTGGAATTATTTCCACCAGAAGCTTAAACTTAGTATTCTCAAGAGAGATAACTAAAGCAGCTGGAATCTCTTCTATGTTACCTTTAACACAGATAGTAGCTTCACTTAATTTGAGAAAGTTTTGTTTGGCCATGGACATTGCTACAAGCTTACCACATCTAGAGCCTATCCGAGAGAAAGACTAAACAGTCCATTGATGCAGTGGAAGACCTTTAATTCTCAACCAGAAACATTCTTGAGAGAAAATAGACTGGTTTGTACTTGAGATTGGGGTCCATTTCTGGAAACATACATGAGCAAAACCAATTTGAAGACCCTTACTCTTTAAAAGCTGTTCCAGTTGCGAATCATTCTCTGCAATAAAAATTGCAGTCTTCGAGTCAATTTGTCTTAAGCTGATTTTCCTCGTCCAACCGAAGTGAGACCTTATTGCAGCATCAACTTGTCTCCACCCAGGATTACGAGGTAAAACAGAACATATAACCCCATACTCCATTATTTCTGAACGTTCATACCCTGGATTCCAAGTAGTGATGAAGGATTTTGTAACTTTCTCCAGTTTGGATTGTTTAGACTCAACCACCTTCGCATAAGAAACATGCTTGGTGACTTTGATCTCCGGGACATGACACTTCATTCTAGGGAAATCCTTAGATACTGGAGGCTAAGGTTTTAAAGAGCTATCATCCATTATCTCATCCAGCAAACTGGCTAAAGTTGCCCAACCCCAATGATCCTTCCCAGATGGAAAGATAAAGGATTTTCTTCTTTTATTATTATTCGAATAGAGAAATCTTGTTCCCTTAATGAACTCACCATGTTCGCTGAATAATCTTTCAAAAAGCAACCTAGCATCACTCTCCAAGCATCTAACCTGGTCAAACTTACAAAACGGAGTTGATTGGTGGTGTTTAAGAAATCCAATAAGAACATAAATTGTTTCCAGAGAAAGAGCAGCTTTCCAAAAGAAACCCTTACTTCTTTCTGTGATCTCAAAACGATAAATAGACTTATAGCAGACAAAAGATTTTCTCTCAATTACAAAATTCCTCGGAGTACCCATGGAAAACAGAATCCAGCAGAAGAAAAAAGAATTTGAAACTAAGATTCCATGCTCCCTGGAAATCTCGGCCCCAAGGGGAAGGAGCAACCACCACCACCTGCTCCGTCCTTGGACGGCGAAGAAGTCAAGAGCTTAACCTCCCAGGAAATCCCGGCCCCAAGGGGAAGGATCACTTAAAAGTGTCCGTCCTTGACGGCGGAGAAGTCAGCAGATTAAATGGAAGATGAGAATATAGTGAAAAAACAGCAGATGATCGGAAAAAAGGACCTGATTTTCCAAGTTTTCCTTTCTCCAGAATATTCAACATCAGCTTAATTCAAGTTTAAATAAACAAAACCCATTGTTCCCGGCCCCAGCTTAAATCCGGCTTTTTTCCTCCGTACTACAGTAGCAGCAGCAGAAGATGATGAAATAATGGGAATGGAGATTATTGAAGATGAAGTGAATCAGATCTGCATCTGGGAATTGAGAAGATCCCAGAGAGATGTCTGTTTTTGAACTAACAAACAACCCATTTTCATACCGATCTAAAGAAATAAAAACAGAATAATAACATCACATCACATACCCTCTATGCCAATCTAATTAACTCAGATCTGTTCCTCTTAGCTCATGATTCATACCCAAAGGCAAGCTCAGTTACTCATCCATGAATGAACTCGATTTTTTTTTTGTTACTATTTCAGAGAGGAGAGAGAGAGGAGAACGGTATCTCTCCAAGGTAAGTTTATGAGTTATCTCAGTTTTAGATTTTTTTCTGTTTCATTTTTATTTACTTTTGTTAGATCTCACGCCTCTTTCTGTCTCACTTTTCTTTGCAACAAAATCTATAGAGTTTGATGAATATGTGTATTTTGGCGGTGAATCTAAAATTACTCCTCTGCATATTAAGATTGTTACCCGAGCTGCAATAACTTTTAGGGCAATTTTTGGCCTGGGTCAATATGATTGATTATGTATATGGATTGTCGATTTTAAATTTATATGATATTTGTTTGTGTTTTCTTTTATCTCCAAGCTGAATTTAAGGGGTTCATTGGATTGGCGCATTACGTTTTGCAGCTTTTGAAATTTCAAGAGGATGATTGCTCGGATGGTTTTACAATCCAAGATAATATAAGCTGATGACTCTTCTTCCAAGGTAATATAATCTGATGACTCTTCCTAATTGTAACTTCATTTTCCGGAAGTGATTAGTGATGAATTAGTATTGGTATCGTCATTAGGTCTTTTCTGTTCATATTGAGTTGGTATCTGTATTAGTTCATTCTGGATCGAAAAACAAGTGGTCAAATCATTTTGATTGATTTGTTTGTCCTTCCCATGCACTTTCAGTTTTTTTTTTTTTTTTAAATAAAATACTTTTACTAGCAGTATGTATCATTTGTCTTGAGCATTGGAGTTCATTGGTGGCAAGGTCTGCCATATGGATTAATTTTGCGGGGAAAGTGACTATTGGTGCAGGAGTCGTAAAGCTCGAGAGCTCGGCCGATATTCAGGTAACACCTTAGTCTTGCAACCAGGGTTTTTCATTTTTTCGTGCATACCAGTATGAAATTACGAACAATACCATGTCTATTTTGGTATCGTTAGTAAAATACACGTTTTAATATACTGAAAGAAGGTAATTTGCATTTTCTGAAGTATCAATTTTAGTATGAATAACATAGGTTTTAGATAGATGACATCAATTCTATAAATGTGCTCAATTGAATGTGAAGATTGTTGGCTTCGAGTAGGGTCAAGAGATGGCTTCAGTTGCATAAGCCTGATCTTGTTGTCTTTCAAGAGACTCTTTTACCGGTCTGTACTGATAGTATTCTAAAACAAATATGGAATGGTCATGTACAGTGGAAGGCTTTAGATTCCATAGGGAGATCTGGTGGAACTCTAGTCATGGGGAGCCCTAATAAAATTGCTCTACATTGTGGGAACTTTCTCTGTTAACATTCATTTTAGGAATTGCATTGACAACTTCTCTTGGTAGGAGAGAGTTATCTTTAATGAACAATATTTGGTCTCTACCTTGGTGTATCGCTGGGGACTTCAATGAAGTGAGATTCATGTCGGAAAGTAAAGCTTGCTGCTGAAATGGCAGAGGTATGCAAGATTTTAATGCTTTCATTGACAAGCACCTCCTTATTGATCTTCCAATTCAAGGTTCACTTGGGTAAGCACTTCTGTTCCTGACCGTGCTAGTAAAATTGATAGGTTTTTGATTACTCCAGATTGGGAACTACATTTTCCATCTATTTCTGTAGTTGCTTTAGCTAAGCCTATGTCAGATCACAAACCCCTGTGCTTGTCTTGTGACATTGAGGATTAGGGGCCTCCTCCTTGGAGATTTGAAGGAATGTGGCTTCTTGATGATCAAATTCTCGGCTTGATGAAGGGATGGTGGGAATCTTTTGTTGTTAATGGGTCTCCAGGGTTCATTCTGGCGTCTAAGCTAAAAGCTTTGAAAAAAGAACTTAGTCTTTAGAATATGAATTTCTTTGGTTGAGTTGACAGAAAAAGAGAGCTAGTTCTTCTTAAAATTAAAGATTATGATCTTCTTCAGGACCAGGGCCTTTTGATTCCTTCTCTTTCGGAGGCTAGACATATTTTGAAGATGAATATGTGACTCTAACCGATATGTAGGAGATTCATTGGAGGGAGAAGTCTAGAATCCAGTGGCAAGAAGAGGGTGATCGGAACACTACTTTCTTTCATGCTATCACAAAGTGCAGGAGGAGAAGAAATACTTATGCTAGGCTTAAAATTGATAATGTTTGGGTTGATGATAAGCAATGTATCAAGGACAGTATTGTTTCTCACTTCCGTAGTATGTTCGAATCGGATTTGGCTTCTTCCTTCTCTGTTTCTGAGATGAATTTCCAAAAAAAATCAGTTGAGGAAGCTCAGCATATTGAAAGACCAATTGATGAGATCGAGTTTCTTCCTGCTTTAAACGCCTTAGGCCAGAAGAAAGCGCCAGGTCCAGACGGTTTTCAAGTTCATGTTGGGATTTTATGAGAACGGATATTATGAGAGTGGTGAAACAGTTTGAGGCTCATGGCACTATCGACTGGAGCACTTCTCTTCTGCCGAAAAAGGAGTATGTGTAAGAAGTGAAGGATCTTAAGCCAGTTAGTTTATCAAATACTTTGTTTAAACCAATATCCAAAGTTTTAGCTGAAAGACTCAGGGGTTTACTTCCCAAGTTAGTTTCCCATCAACAAACGACTTTTATTAAAGATAGGCATGCAGATTCTCGACAGCATCTTAATTGCTAATGAATGTCTGGACTCAAGACTCAAAGCTAAAGTTCCTGGGTTGATTTGTAAAAGGCTTTCGACCATGTGAATTGGTATTTCTTGGATCAAGTTCTTATGGGTATGGGATTTGGGCATATTTGGAGAACATGGATCATGGGTTGTGTTACAAAAATCCCCTTTTCTGTTCTTATTAATGGCAGCTCCAATGGTAGGTTCAAAAGTGAAAAAGGTAGGCTCAAACGGCAGGTGATCCGCTTTCTCCATTCCTCTTTCTTCTCGTGTCTGAGGTGTTAAATATTTTGTTCGTCTAAGCTACAGCTGCTGGTCTGACTGAAGGCTTTAAAGTCAAGGAGAACGGAACTCTAATTAGTCATCTCCAATTCGCAGATGACACTCTTGTGTGCTTGGATGGCCCAGGTAGAATATCTTAAATATATTTTACTTTTGTTCGAATTTGTTTCTGGGCTCAAAACAAATTTTAGCAAGTGTAATCTCTTTGCTGTGGGGGATGTCCCTAGTCTGCAGTCTATGGCTTTGGTTCTTGGTTGCTCTTATGATGGTTTCCCTTCCATCTATTTGGGAACGCCTTAGGGTGATAAATCTTTGTCAACGTCCAAGTGGGATAAGGTTATCCAGATTTCCAAAAAAAGGCTGGCCTCTTGGAAGAGAGGTATGTTATCAAAGGCTGGTAAATTGACTCTTATAAAAAGTGTTCTTCAGAATATACCTGTGTACTATTTCTCTATTTTTATGGCGCCTCAATCTGTTATCAAGGTTATTGAAAAGCTTGTTAAGGACTTTCTTTGGAATGATTCTGAGAATGGGAAGAAGCATCATTGGGTTAATTTGGATTCTATTTGCAAGCCTTTGGATAAAGGAGGTCTAGGAATTAGGAGATTAAAGCCGATGAATAGATCTCTTCTTATGAAATGGTGGTGGAGGCTTGGTAAGGAAAAAAATGCGCTTTATGAAAAGTATGGCTTTATGGATTTGGGTTGGAGGACCAATTATCCAAAGGCCGCGTATGGAGTCGGCATTTGGAGAAGCATCTGTAATGTGGCCGATGACTTCTTCAAATACACTCAAATCAAGCTGGGTAATGGTTTGTGTACTAAATTTTGGGAAGATAAATGGTGCTCTCTTGGTTTGACTAAAGACTTATGTCATAATCCTTTCTCTGCCTCAACCTCGAAATGTATTTCTGTAGCTGCTGCAAAAGGTGATAATGGTCTTGTCTTGTCGTGGAACCTTGGCATTGCGAGCAGGCGATTGTATGATGTCGAAATTACTGAGGTGGCTACTTTTTTGCCTATTCTTGATGCTGTTGTACTTATCCCGAATGGATGACGAGCTTATTTGGCTTGGTCACAACTCAAGTGTTTTCTCCCTAAAATCAGCGTACTTCAATTGATGAAAATCAAGATATATAGAGAGAGCAGAGAGGATGAAGCGCGGAATACACAAGAGAGATTACATTGTGTTAGCCGATTTCCCACACTTTTTCATTAACAATAAAACCATGCCTTTATATGCTACAGTACAGAACTCTCATTAACCAACACTAACTCAACTAACAGAAGCACGTTCGCAACATCTAAATCCTATTTACAAGGATAACACGAACCATTATCTATTGATCCACTCAGGACCCAACTAAAAGAAACATTCAAAACAGCTTCCTATTAACTAGGAAATACAGTACGTGTAAAACTAGAAAACCAACCGTTCCTACTAACCCGTACTTCAATAGTTTGATTTTAATCAAACTCCAACATCAATGAGGTAGGTACCGCTGCTTTGTCTAATTTTCCTAAGAAGAAGAATTGGTCGAATTGCTGGCCTCAAAAGGTGGGGTTTTTCCTTTGGCAGATATTCTTAGATAGGTTGCCAACCTTGTCTAATCTTCATCGTAGAAACAGTGCTCTTATCGACGAGAATGGCCTTCCTATTTTGAATGTCTGCCCCTTCTGCAAATAGTTTCCTGAAACTAGTGTCCACATTTTTTTTAGAGTGCACTTTCGTGAAACAAATTTGGAGTTTTTTCGTCTCTGCTGCTAATATGCCGAGCCCGAGAGGTTCTTTTATGATTCTATCCTAGAAATATTTCATCGATGGGATAAGTTCAGTCTGTCTCAAAAGCGGCTTGAAATTTGGAAAAGATTGCATTCTGCAATTTTCTGGTCAATGTGGATTGAAAGAAATGAGAGAACAACCTTCAACTCAAAGTTAAAAAGGGTGGATGAGGTTATTACAGAAGTTAAGATTATATCTTTTCATTGTGCTTCTTCGTCTCTTTCCATGTCCGGTATTCGTCTCGATGATGTTATTGTTAAATGGAAGGAGTTGTTTTTTGAACCTCCTTAATGTTTAATTTTTGCTTTCTTCCTGCTGGTTTGTTTCCATCTTTTTCTTTGGGGTTTCTTGGGTGGCTTTCCTTTATTTTTGGTTCTTTGTTTGTAAATCTTGGGGTGGGGTTGTTGTAACTTTCAGGCTTCGGCCATTTCTAATTTACTTTTCTTTATCGAGCAAAAAAATGTGAAGATTGTTGTTGACAGTTTGGTGCATTAAGCCAAAAAATACAGTGCTTGCTTTTGTAGTATATGAATGTATTTCATCTTATGCCGATATACTTTGCACCTTGCATCACATCCAGGTCTATCATTTGCTACAACAAGTTTAATGGAGGTTTCCCAATATTATTATTTTCTTGCTTATTCCACAACTCCTGTCATTTGCTACTTTAGATGCCACTATAACCATTTGAAGTTACATCGAAGTGATGAACCAATATTTGAATATATATGGTTTAAACAGCCTCATTGCTCTGCTATAGTATTTGCATGATATACTCTTGGTGAGCTGGGTAAACAAAGCTTAAGTTTAGATCCTTTATTGTTCAACCATTATATTGCTGCATGCCTTTCCGAGATCAAAAATTGCATTTTTAAAATGAAATGGTTCTCCGTGTGACGTGTGCGTTCGATTCATATGCCAGAATACTAAACACTTCCTCATTTTAATGGATCAACTTTTCGTGATATATCAGATGGCCTAGAATACTAAATTAGTATACTGTATTGGTACAATTGCTTTGGCCATAATTTGGTCACGATCTTAGTGTTTGGCACTCTTTAGGTCTCCTTTTTGATCGTTTGAGTTCGATGAGGTAATTTTCATATTGTATTGAAAATTTTATATCGTACGAACACTATTAAGCAAAGTTCTATTACAGTACGAAGTCAAAGAAAAACCTATAATAACAAAGGAAGTGTAACGACAAAGAAACTTTTGCAATCATCTAATGGGAATTTTGTACTCTTATCAGCCTAACATTCCGAGGAAGTGTACAACAAATAATAGCATTCTAAACTTCTGTGATCATCTAATGGGAATTTTATACTCTAATCGGCCAAACATTCTGTAACAGTTTCAGCAAACCAAAGCCCGACACGCGTCATATTCTAGTTATAGTATCAATATCAATAAATGGTTAATTAGGTTACTCATAGGTGTGCTTGGTATTCCAAATTTTAAGTATTAAGTAGCTTCCTCATCGGAGTTCATGGATTTCTGTTACTAAAATAAGAACGATTTTTTGGGGACTACTCAAAAATCGGTGCGGCTACGATGTGGTCGGGCCACATACTCGAAGTATGTGGCCCCTTTTTAAATGACGACACATCAAATAAAATAGAAAAAAACTTCTAAAACTGTTTTATTACCTAATTGTTTAGTTTTTTTATTTTCTCAACTTCCTACTTTTTCTTAAGAAGTTAAACGGTTGAGGGGATTTGGAGGGGGTAGGTATTTGAGTTTAATAGGTGTCAAAAAATAAGGAGGGCCCACATACAAATTAGATGTGGCCCGACCACATCGTAACCCTGGCGCTCAAAAATGGAGAAGACTACTTTTTAATTTTTTGGGTGGATATTAGAAGTAATAATGAGTCACCCCTTATCTAATTTTTTTTCCAATACCAAACTTGCCCTGGGTAATTAAATTAGTTAGTGTTAGTGTAATGACTAATTAGTTGGGTGTTTTTAAAAGAATAATTTTTGAGAAGAGTTTTTTTTTAAAGATGGTTGATTTCGAATCGAGGGTTTTCGGTACTTGGGTATACTTAAAATTTAGTTAATGTTACTTGAATTGGCAAAAAAATTCGAAAAAATGAAAAATTTATAAACTGATTTCGACCATGGAAATAAAGTTCGGCTACGACATCTGAAGAACAGGTAGCTGAACTCATCTTCAAGTGTAGTTCGGCTAATGGTTCTCAGACAGACACGGTCGCCGACCTCAGCTTTAATGGAGTTTTTGCTTTCAGAGAAAAGTTTGCCTAGGAAAAAAAATGTTGCGACGTTACCGAACTAAAAGTTCGTCTGGGAAAAAAAATCGACGTAACTGAACTCAATATATAAGTTTTCAAAGAAAAGTTCGGTTAGGAGAAAAAAATTGCGACGTAACCGAACTTAAAGTTCGGATAGGAAAAAAAGGCAAAAAGTTGCGACGTAACAGAACTAAAAATTCGGCTGAGGAATTTTTTTGCGAGGTAACCGAACTTTTCTCTGAAAGAAAAAACTTGATTAAAGTTGAGTTCGGGTAGTTCGGCAAACTGTTTCACATAATTCCTAGCTGAACTTCTCTCTACAACTTACATTTTCAACTCATTTTGATGATTACTACTCATTTTTTCAACCAAGTAATGGGTTTGTGGATTTTTTTTTTGAATCGAGACGATCTAAAAGAAAGAAGTAAAGAAAATGTAACCGTCTAATAGTAATGGATTTATGAAAAATTATACAAAGTTAAAAGTAATGGATTTGATTTGGATTTTGTTTTGTTAATGATTTAGATTAGGTTATATATTTATATTTATATTAGATTAGTTTTAATTTTAATTATGTTCATGGTAGGTTAGTCATTTCCACACTTTAGGACAACCCCTTATAAATATAGGGTAGACATACCTATCACAATTTGAAATAAGGGTGAGCATTTGGCCCGTAATCCACGGATTTAACCAGGACCAACTGTTCATTTGCGGATGGGTGTCCGGACAGTTCGTCATTTGATTGGATGAGGATGAAATTTTTGAAATCCAACGGATAATGGATCGTGCCCAGATGCAACCTTGAAAACCGTTGGATTTTCTCATGCCATGTCCCAAAGTGCACTCTTTTCCACATGCACTCCTTACAATTTCTCTTTTCTCTTTCTCACTTTCATTTCACATAGACTTTTTGCATTTTCAGAACTTCTTTAAACTCACGAGCAATTTATCTTCTTCCTTAACATTTTTTTTTTTTTTTGATTTTTTCTTCTTCTTTTTCTCTTACAAGGGTGATACCTTTCATATGGGTATATAAAACAAAATAATGCAATATCGAACTCGTAGACATTGGAGAAGCATACCTTTATTTTCTCATCTTCTTTAAACTCCATTAATCAGTTTCAAGCTAACAACTTACATGCCCTATATGGATCGAACCTCCGCTCTGATACCATGTTGGAATTTTAGAACAAACTTCAGAGATATACGAGCATAATTGTGTTGCTCGCATAGAGCTCCTAGGAAGCATGACTAACTCTTTAAAAACTCAACTTCTTATTAATTTCTTGCTTCTTACAACTACAAATGATACTACTCATGCCTATTTATAGGCTTACAAAACCAACTACTAGATTCCTTAGAATACTCTAGAGACCACTAACATTTTTTCACAAGTTTACATTATGTTACTTGACCAACTTCTCTTGATTATTCTATATACTTTGAACTCTAGACTTGTTTAAAACTTGTTCACATTAGCTCACACCTTCACTTGTTCACATTAGTTTACAACTTTTACAAATTTGACTGTTTGACTGTGTAGAATTCTCTACATTCTTCTAAACTAATCTAGACAACTCTAGATTACAAATTACAATTTCCAACATCACTTTCCGTGAGTACTTTCTCCGCCAGCCACGTTCTACCTGTACCACCCTGAACTTCGATTTCGTCTTATTGTTGGAATTTTCACTAAACTCAAACTACACTTTGTGACAAGGTCTTAGGACCTGGACGTGGGTTGATAGTGTGTTAATTGTATTCACACCTATGGTTGTTTTAGTATTAGTTGAATGTGACCAAGTCACAGATTGTTAGAGTTAGTGGTGTTAATCAGGTGTGTTACTCCTAGTCTTTAGGAGAGCTTAGTGTATTGAACATGGGCTGTAATGCCTATTCTTTAGGGAAACCAGTTGAGTCTGTAAAGCCTATATAAAGGCAGTTCTTGTAAACCAGAAATGTGTAGGATTCAATACAATGTAATCCATAGAGTTTTTCAGTTTCGTATCCTCTCTGCTCTCTCTCTATGCCAAATCCTACACTTATACGGTCAAAAATACAAGGCAAGTGAGGTTCGGAATGTTATGGACAATTCCAGTGCAGCTTTGAAGCAAATATATATATATATATATATTTATTTTTTTTGTATTCTTCCAATTAGACCCTTTCTCTGTTCTTGTTTCATGGGGATCAATTTGGAATAGCATGAAATCTCTCCAGTCTCTCTCTTTTTTATCTCATAGAATTTTCAGCTAGCAGTAACATATATTTTAATCCATAGGCTTTCCCAAGAGTTGTACTGTCAAGCCATCCCATCCAGTGTCCTCTTACTTTAATTTACAAGTTTTCAGCTTATTGTTTGTAAGCTAATCTGAATGCATGTCAACTTGGTCATTAGGTTAATCAGGTTTAAACCTTGAGTTGTAGTCAGACTGATCACTAAAAGAAAATTGGGTCATGTGGAAGATTCTGGCGACCGGGCCTTTATTTTGGTCACTGAGCAAATTCTAGATCACGAATGTAGATTTTTGAGAATGATAAATTTGTGCTATAATGTCGATAATAAGTCGAAACAAAGTTTAAGCCATACAGCGGCTACAGACTCCAAAAGGATTATCATAGACTACGAATTACATAAACTAGTGTTGCGCCCGTGCTCTGCACGGGCTTAAGTTGTTTATTCCAAGTTGAAACTCCTATGAAAAAACCAAGTTGATACTCCTATGAAAATTCCAAGCCGATACTTAAATGCATTTCTTCGAATATATGCTTTTTTCGAGTATAATCTCTCTTTACAAACTAAATGTGTTCCTTCTTGAAACTCATAAATACTGGAAAATGTTTAAAATCTCATAAGAAATCAGCATTTCCTTACAACCATATTGTCTAATCCCTGTTTATAAATCTTCATCACCTTCCTCGTAAAATCTCATAAAAAATCATCTTTATCTATTTCGATAAACGATGGCAAATAAACAGTGGCATTTCCTCATCACTCAACGTTAGATTAAGTTGTTGCATTCCCTAAGCCATTGTGAGTAACACCTTTTCCATTGGGTTCTTAAATAGTGGCATTTCGTCATAAATCATAAAGACATTAATGAAACCACAAACGTCCTACGTGAATTGGCTCAGGAGTGTATAATTCGCGCTTCAAGGATATATCCCAAGGCTCGTGGAGTGAGATTATTTTAAGGACAACCATGCGCAAAATAATCAGTTACTCTTTCTACAATATGATTGAAGATATATATGAGAATTTACCTGATGATCATGGAAGACACCAAAAATATGTGTATCTGTGCACTCCAAAAGTATCTGCAAATAGATATTCCAATAAAATCAACCCGACATCTTCTAAATCGAATGATTCTAAAAATGCAATCAAAAATGTGAGCGTTAACATGTCAACCACGGACTGTATAAAAGGATATTTAAGTACAAAACTATAATTTTATGAAGAAATAGCTCTTTGATGTGCATGTTTGAATATGTAATTCATGTGCATCATTTTCCAGGATGTTCAGAAAACCCCGATGTTCCAAATTGAATGGTTCTAAATATGCAATCACAAATCTGAACATCATTAATATGCAACCACACAAACTGTATAGAAGGAGATGTAAGTACAAAATAAAATGTTATGAAGAAATAGCTCTTTGATGTGCAGGTTCTTAGATGGTATTAGTATATCACTTTAGTCCGGATCTTACTATGATACCTATACAGTTCAGAACAATGCTACTACAGTTCAGAACTCTGTCATAACCAAGGGAAGATGAACGTTGTTGTCTATTCAAATAATTCATTAAATCTCCAGGACTTCTACTCCACATACTATATTGCAAATATTCCTTTACTACCTAAAACATATCAGTGTTGTACTTCTCTATACTATTTTAAGCTCTGAGTTATTATTCTAGCATAATCATAAGGCAAAGGTAGCCCGCCATTGCTATACATTATAAGGCAGAGTTGAGGAAACATGCGACTCCGATTCATCTCACTACTCTCAGCCATGACATGTAAAACAAACATCATAATTTTCACATACAGTGAGTTCATCATTTAAAAAAAAAAAAAAAAAAAAAAAAAAAAAAAAAAAACATAATCTAAAATAATTCTAAGAAAGGCAAGAAGTCGCAGTGCCATCACAACAAACCATGCATAGAATAGATATGAATGAGCAAACCCCATACAAAAACAAATGAACGAAAACTTTGGTCCATATTACCTTGAGGCAGGGGGCTACTTGAGTTCAAGCCTTCTTTTATAAACTGCAAAACCGAAAAATGCTTAAGATCCATAAACATCCCGATTTCATCCAATTACCAACAAAAGAATTGACAAATCAATTAAAAAAAAAATAGTGTGATGACAGTAGCATACCAATAAAAACCTTATCATCGTGATTTTTCAAGTAGAATGCCCACCAGATGCTCCTCCCTTATAATCACACCCCGCCACGACTCAACCACAACTCTTAGAAAAACAAATCTGTTGACAAATCAATAACAAAAAATTGAAGTTAAAACCCACATGATAAATCGAAGTTCACACGTAATCAAAATTACTTTTTCTAAATAAATTTTAACCCATCAGTACTACTACTACTATAGTGAGATAAGTGAAGCATACGTAAGTCCTAAAGACGTGAGACACAATTAATAAAACTAATAACTCTAATTACGTACCCCAAGATCTAGAACCTTCCCTCATGCAATATTTCCAAACAACATTATCAATCATTCACATTATTACAGCATGCAGTCAAAATACTAAAGCTTCAAAACATTGAACCTCTCTCTTTTTATAAATGGAACATGGAATTTCAGTTTGAATTATGCACGTACCTAATTATGTGAATTATTTTCGTGCACAACAACTACAAATTGCATTTTCAGTAAACCAAATCGCTTGGTTCCAAAATTTAAAAGTGTGGTACTATTATCATGGTGTATACAGGTGATACTTTAAATCAATGCATATCGATTGACAACAAAATCTATTTGGGGTTACATGTGTAATGTGCTTAATAAAGAAGAACTGTCATCTAATGATGTGTCTATGTGAATTACCCAGATGCGGGCGGATTTGAACGTACAATTTTGATCTGGGTATTTACAACAAATTAGTAGCAAATTTCATTCTTAAATCACAAATATGATCTGTATAGGATATAAGAACCTGCAATCTGGGAATCCATCTCTTCAAGACCTATGTACTGAGCAGCCTGTAACAGAACAAATGCAAGTTTAAATTACTATTAGAAAGAACGGAATTCCAATACGAGTTAATTTAATGCTAGGGAAGTTTTAATGCAAAAGAATGTGAAATTTAATATTTGCAATTCACATCTAAATTTGGACTTTACTTGAATAGAATGGAGGTACCTTGCCGTGTTTGGATGGCATTTAATTAAGAAACAACTGGAGACAATAAGAACACTCAAATGTCGAATTCAAACTGCAAACATGATGTCATATGCAGACACATCAAAATAAAAAATCCATCGAACTGATGCCAATATCCTTAAAAGCTTGGAGACAGAAAATAGGTGTTGTTGAATTTACTAACCTTGATGTAAACTTGATATAAACTTTGAAAGCGTTGTCGCATTGAAGATTCGGGTTGATTCTCAAAAGCCTGATTAAACCCCTATGGTTTTTAACCCTTTCCAAAACAAACTGATGGAACAAACTGAATGGTTTTACCTGCAATCGACATTATCACGATTTTCATAAAAGCCTTGCAAAATCATTAAGATTTTAGTTTGCTCGCCGGAAGACAACATGAAGAAGGATTTTCTTCGCCGTGTAGGGTTTCATGGGAGAGAAAGAATCGGAAGAATGGGGAGGGCGGAAAGGTGCGAGTGAAAATTATATTAGGCTTTTGTATGATTTTTAGGAAGGTACCCATCACCTACCCCATTTCGTGTGTATCAAATGAATGAATGTGCAATTCATTCTCCAATCTATTCTGCCCCCATTCTGAAAATCTTTCATTACCCGCATAAAATCTTCTCTAATTATACTCCATGTAACTTTAAAAAACTCGTTCGTCATACCATCTGGACCTGGAGATTTGTTGTCTGGAAGCTTGTTGATAACACCCAGAACTTCATCTTGCAAAATAGGAGCTTCCAGCACCCGCTTTTCTTCTGACGAAATGGACGGGAACATCAAGTAATCCACTTTTGGTCTCCATTGTTGATTTTCTGTATACAACTCGGAGAAGCACTTTCTTGCTTCTTCTTGAATATCTGCTATAGCTACACACTCTTGACCATCCACCTCAATCTTGTGAATCCAATTATCTCTCTTCCTTCCATTAGCAACGACATGAAAGTATGAAGTGTTTCTTTCCCCCTTCTGTATCCAATTGATTTTAGCCCTAGATTCAATTTGTTGGTGAACCAGATGAGAAACGTCATTATGTTTTCCTATCAGGGAAATTCTTTCACTAAATTCCTGTTGAGATAGTTGTTGATTTTCTTCTTTTGAGTCCAAAAGCTCTATAGCTCTCTCAAAGTTTGACAAACGGGTTTCCATACCAAAGAATTTATCCTTGCTCCAATTTTTTAAAATAGGTTTCAAGCTCTGAATTTTCTTTGCAAAAATGAAGCTTGCCGACCCAGAGAAAGAGAACTTGTGCCACCAGTAAGAAATTAAGTCGAAGAAGGACTCTTCTTCCATCCAGTAATTCTCCACTCTAAAAGGAGCTCTCGAAATCCTCTGCGGGCCGCCTTGCAAAGTGATAGGAGCATGGTCTGTTGCCACCCTGACTAGAACAGTTTGTCTCATATCGGGAAAAATAGTAAGCCAATCTTCAGAAAAAAGAAATCTGTCAATACAAGTTAGAGTAGGATTACGTCTCTTGCTTGTCCAAGTGAATTTACCTCCAATAAGAGGGAGGTCAACCAGTTTCTCCTTGTTGATGAAAGTATTGAATTGGTTTCTATCTTTTACTTTATTTGTTGGCTTGTTTCTTTCCGAGACAAAGTGCACACAGTTAAAGTCTCCACCGATAATCCAAGGAAGATTCCATAAGCCTATAGTATCCCAGAGTTCTTACCAAGTCACAGATTGTTAGAGTTAGTGGTGTTAATCAGGTGTGTTACTCCTAGTCTTTAGGAGAGCTTAGTGTATTGAACATGGGCTGTAATGCCTATTCTTTAGGGAAACCAGTTGAGTCTGTAAAGCCTATATAAAGGCAGTTCTTGTAAACCAGAAATGTGTAGGATTCAATACAATGTAATCCATAGAGTTTTTCAGTTTCGTATCCTCTCTGCTCTCTCTCTATGCCAAATCCTACACTTATACGGTCAAAAATACAAGGCAAGTGAGGTTCGGAATGTTATGGACAATTCCAGTGCAGCTTTGAAGCAAATATATATATATATATATATTTATTTTTTTTGTATTCTTCCAATTAGACCCTTTCTCTGTTCTTGTTTCATGGGGATCTATTTGGAATAGCATGAAATCTCTCCAGTCTCTCTTTTTTATCTCATAGAATTTTCAGCTAGCAAGAATATATTTTTAATCCATAGGCTTTCCCAAGAGTTGTACTTGTCAAGCCATCCCATCCAGTGTCCTCTTACTTTAATTTACAAGTTTTCAGCTTATTGTTTGTAAGCTAATCTGAATGCATGTCAACTTGGTCATTAGGTTAATCAGGTTTAAACCTTGAGTTGTAGTCAGACTGATCACTAAAAGAAAATTGGGTCATGTGGAAGATTCTGGCGACCGGGCCTTTATTTTGGTCACTGAGCAAATTCTAGATCACGAATGTAGATTTTTGAGAATGATAAATTTGTGCTATAATGTCGATAATAAGTCGAAACAAAGTTTAAGCCATACAGCGGCTACAGACTCCAAAAGGATTATCATAGACTACGAATTACATAAACTAGTGTTGCGCCCGTGCTCTGCACGGGCTTAAGTTGATTATTCCAAGTTGAAACTCCTATGAAAAAACCAAGTTGATACTCCTATGAAAATTCCAAGCCGATACTTAAATGCATTTCTTCGAATATATGCTTTTTTCGAGTATAATCTCTCTTTACAAACTAAATGTGTTCCTTCTTGAAACTCATAAATACTGGAAAATGTTTAAAATCTCATAAGAAATCAGCATTTCCTTACAACCATATTGTCTAATCCCTGTTTTATAAATCTTCATCACCTTCCTCGTAAAATCTCATAAAAAATCATCTTTATCTATTTCGATAAACGATGGCAAATAAACAGTGGCATTTCCTCATCACTCAACGTTAGATTAAGTTGTTGCATTCCCTAAGCCATTGTGAGTAACACCTTTTCCATTGGGTTCTTAAATAGTGGCATTTCGTCATAAATCATAAAGACATTAATGAAACCACAAACGCCTGTGTGAATTGGTTCAGGAGTGTATAATTCGCGCTTCAAGGATATATCCCAAGGCCTGTGGAGTGAGATTATTTTAAGGACAACCATGCGCAAAATAATCAGTTACTCTTTCTACAATATGATTGAAGATATATATGAGAATTTACCTGATGATCATGGAAGACACCAAAAATATGTGTATCTGTGCACTCCAAAAGTATCTGCAAATAGATATTCCAATAAAATCAACCCGACATCTTCTAAATCGAATGATTCTAAAAATGCAATCAAAAATGTGAGCGTTAACATGTCAACCACGGACTGTATAAAAGGATATTTAAGTACAAAACTATAATTTTATGAAGAAATAGCTCTTTGATGTGCATGTTTGAATATGTAATTCATGTGCATCATTTTCCAGGATGTTCAGAAAACCCCGATGTTCCAAATTGAATGGTTCTAAATATGCAATCACAAATCTGAACATCATTAATATGCAACCACACAAACTGTATAGAAGGAGATGTAAGTACAAAATAAAATGTTATGAAGAAATAGCTCTTTGATGTGCAGGTTCTTAGATGGTATTAGTATATCACTTTAGTCCGGATCTTACTATGATACCTATACAGTTCAGAACAATGCTACTACAGTTCAGAACTCTGTCATAACCAAGGGAAGATGAACGTTGTTGTCTATTCAAATAATTCATTAAATCTCCAGGACTTCTACTCCACATACTATATTGCAAATATTCCTTTACTACCTAAAACATATCAGTGTTGTACTTCTCTATACTATTTTAAGCTCTGAGTTATTATTCTAGCATAATCATAAGGCAAAGGTAGCCCGCCATTGCTATACATTATAAGGCAGAGTTGAGGAAACATGCGACTCCGATTCATCTCACTACTCTCAGCCATGACATGTAAAACAAACATCATAATTTTCACATCCAGTGAGTTCATCATTTAAAAAAAAAAAAAAAAAAAAAAAAAAAAACATAATCTAAAATAATTCTAAGAAAGGCAAGAAGTCGCAGTGCCATCACAACAAACCATGCATAGAATAGATATGAATGAGCAAACCCCATACAAAAACAAATGAACGAAAACTTTGGTCCATATTACCTTGAGGCAGGGGGCTACTTGAGTTCAAGCCTTCTTTTATAAACTGCAAAACCGAAAAATGCTTAAGATCCATAAACATCCCGATTTCATCCAATTACCAACAAAAGAATTGACAAATCAATTAAAAAAAAAATAGTGTGATGACAGTAGCATACCAATAAAAACCTTATCATCGTGATTTTTCAAGTAGAATGCCCACCAGATGCTCCTCCCTTATAATCACACCCCGCCACGACTCAACCACAACTCTTAGAAAAACAAATCATTGGACAAATCAATAACAAAAAATTGAAGTTAAAACCCACATGATAAATCGAAGTTCACACGTAATCAAAATTACTTTTTCTAAATAAATTTTAACCCATCAGTACTACTACTACTATAGTGAGATAAGTGAAGCATACGTAAGTCCTAAAGACGTGAGACACAGTTAATAAAACTAATAACTCTAATTACGTACCCCAAGATCTAGAACCTTCCCTCATGCAATATTTCCAAACAACATTATCAATCATTCACATTATTACAGCATGCAGTCAAAATACTAAAGCTTCAAAACATTGAACCTCTCTTTTTTATAAATGGAACATGGAATTTCAGTTTGAATTATGCACGTACCTAATTATGTGAATTATTTTCGTGCACAACAACTACAAATTGCATTTTCAAAAAACCAAATCGCTTGGTTCCAAAATTTAAAAGTGTGGTACTATTATCATGGTGTATACAGGTGATACTTTAAATCAATGCATATCGATTGACAACAAAATCTATTTGGGGTTACATGTGTAATGTGCTTAATAAAGAAGAACTGTCATCTAATGATGTGTCTATGTGAATTACCCAGATGCGGGCGGATTTGAACGTACAATTTTGATCTGGGTATTTACAAAAAATTAGTAGCAAATTTCATTCTTAAATCACAAATATGATCTGTATAGGATATAAGAACCTGCAACTGGGAATCCATCTCTTCAAGACCTATGTACTGAGCAGCCTGTAACAGAACAAATGCAAGTTTAAATTACTATTAGAAAGAACGGAATTCCAATACGAGTTAATTTAATGCTAGGGAAGTTTTAATGCAAAAGAATGTGAAATTTAATATTTGCAATTCACATCTAAATTTGGACTTTACTTGAATAGAATGGAGGTACCTTTGCCGTGTTTGGATGGCATTTAATTAAGAAACAACTGGAGACAATAAGAACACTCAAATGTCGAATTCAAACTGCAAACATGATGTCATATGCAGACACATCAAAATAAAAAATCCATCGAACTGATGCCAATATCCTTAAAAGCTTGGAGACAGAAAATAGGAGTTGTTGAATTTACTAACCTTGATGTAAACTTGATATAAACTTTGAAAGCGTTGTCGCATTGAAGATTCGGGTTGATTCTCAAAAGCCTGATTAAACCCCTATGGTTTTTAACCCTTTCCAAAACAAACTGATGGAACAAACTGAATGGTTTTACCTGCAATCGACATTATCACGATTTTCATAAAAAGCCTTGCAAAATCATTAAGATTTTAGTTTGCTCGCCGGAAGACAACATGAAGAAGGATTTTCTTCGCCGTGTAGGGTTTCATGGGAGAGAAAGAATCGGAAGAATGGGGAGGGCGGAAAGGTGCGAGTGAAAATTATATTAGGCTTTTGTATGATTTTTAGGAAGGTACCCATCACCTACCCCATTTCGTGTGTATCAAATGAATGAATGTGCAATTCATTCTCCAATCTATTCTGCCCCCATTCTGAAAATCTTTCATTACCCGCATAAAATCTTCTCTAATTATACTCCATGTAACTTTAAAAACTCGTTCGTCATACCATCTGGACTGGAGATTTGTTGTCCTGGAAGCTTGTTGATAACACCCAGAACTTCATCTTGCAAAATAGGAGCTTCCAAAGACCCGCTTTTCTTCTGACGAAATGGACGGGAACATCAAGTAATCCACTTTTGGTCTCCATTGTTGATTTTCTGATACAACTCGGAGAAGCACTTTCTTGCTTCTTCTTGAATATCTGCTATAGCTACACACTCTTGACCATCCACCTCAATCTTGTGAATCCAATTATCTCTCTTCCTTCCATTAGCAACGACATGAAAGTATGAAGTGTTTCTTTCCCCTTCTCGTATCCAATTGATTTTAGCCCTAGATTCAATTTGTTGGTGAACCAGATGAGAAACGTCATTATGTTTTCCTATCAGGGAAATTCTTTCACTAAATTCCTGTTGAGATAGTTGTTGATTTTCTTCTTTTGAGTCCAAAAGCTCTATAGCTCTCTCAAAGTTTGACAAACGGGTTTCCATACCAAAGAATTTATCCTTGCTCCAATTTTTTAAAATAGGTTTCAAGCTCTGAATTTTCTTTGCAAAAATGAAGATTGCCGACCCGTAGAAAGAGAACTTGTGCCACCAAGAAGAAATTAAGTCGAAGAAGGACTCTTCTTCCATCCAAAGTAATTCTCCACTCTAAAAGGAGCTCTCGAAATCCTCTGCGGGCCGCCTTGCAAAGTGATAGGAGCATGGTCTGTTGCCACCCTGACTAGAACAGTTTGTCTCATATCGGGAAAAATAGTAAGCCAATCTTCGAAAAAGAAATCACAATACAAGTTAGAGTAGGATTACGTCTCTTGCTTGTCCAAGTGAATTTACCTCCAATAAGAGGGAGGTCAACCAGTTTCTCCTTGTTGATGAAAGTATTGAATTGGTTTCTATCTTTTACTTTATTTGTTGGCTTGTTTCTTTCCGAGACAAAGTGCACACAGTTAAAGTCTCCATCGATAATCCAAGGAAGATTCCATAAGCCTATAGTATCCCAGAGTTCTTACCAAGTCACAGATTGTTAGAGTTAGTGGTGTTAATCAGGTGTGTTACTCCTAGTCTTTAGGAGAGCTTAGTGTATTGAACATGGGCTGTAATGCCTATTATTTAGGGAAACCAGTTGAGTCTCAAAGCCTATATAAAGGCGTTCTTGTAAACCGAGAAATGTGTAGGATTCAATACAATGTAATCCATAGAGTTTTTCAGTTTCGTATCCTCTCTGCTCTCTCTCTCTATGCCAAATCCTACACTTATACGGTCAAAAATACAAGGCAAGTGAGGTTCGAATGTTATGGACAATTCCGGTGCGGCTTTGAAGCAAATATATATATATATATATATTTTTTTTTTGTATTCTTCCAATTAGACCCTTTCTCTGTTCTTGTTTCATGGGGATCAATTTGGAATAGCATGAAATCTCTCCAGTCTCTCTCTTTTTTATCTCATAGAATTTTCAGCTAGCAATAACATATATTTTAATCCATAGGCTTTCCCAAGAGTTGTACTTGTCAAGCCATCCCATCCAAAAGTGTCCTCTTACTTTAATTTACAAGTTTTCAGCTTATTGTTTGTAAGCTAATCTGAATGCATGTCAACTTGGTCATTAGGTTAATCAGGTTTAAACCTTGAGTTGTAGTCGACTGATCACTAAAAGAAAATTGGGTCATGTGGAAGATTACATGACCGGCCTTTATTTTGGTCACCGAGCAAATTCTAGATCACGAATGTAGATTTTTGAGAATGATAAATTTGTGCTATAATGTCGATAATAAGTCGAAACAAAGTTTAAGCCATACAAATGGCTACACTCCAAAAGGATTATCATAGACTACGAATTACATAAACTAGTGTTGCGCCCGTGCTCGCACGGGCTTAAGTTGTTTATTCCAAGTTGAAACTCCTATGAAAAAACCAAGTTGATACTCCTATGAAAATTCCAAGCCGATACTTAAATGCATTTCTTCGAATATATGCTTTTTTCGAGTATAATCTCTCTTTACAAACTAAATGTGTTCCTTCTTAAAACTTATAAATACTGGAAAATGTTTAAAATCTCATAAGAAATCAGCATTTCCTTACAACCATATTGTCTAATCCCTGTTTATAAATCTTCATCACCTTCCTCGTAAAATCGCATAAAAAATCATCTTTATCTATTTCGATAAACGATGGCAAATAAACAAAGGGCATTTCCTCATCACTCAACGTTAGATTAAGTTGTTGCATTCCCTAAGCCATTGTGAGTAACACCTTTTCCATTGGGTTCTTAAATAGTGGCATTTCGTCATAAATCATAAAGACATTAATGAAACCACAAACGTCTGTGAATTGGTTCGGGGAGTGTATAATTCGCGCTTCATGGATATATCCCAAGGCCTGTGGAGTGAGATTATTTTAAGGACAACCATGCGCAATATAATCAGTTACTCTTTCTACAATATGATTGAAGATATATATGAGAATTTACCTGATGATCATGGAAGACACCAAAAATATGTGTATCTGTGCACTCCAAAAGTATCTGCAAATAGATATTCCAATAAAATCAACCCGACATCTTCTAAATCGAATGATTCTAAAAATGCAATCAAAAATGTGAGCGTTAACATGTCAACCACGGACTGTATAAAAGGATATTTAAGTACAAAACTATAATTTTATGAAGAAATAGCTCTTTGATGTGCATGTTTGAATATGTAATTCATGTGCATCATTTTCCAGGATGTTGAGAAAACCCCGATGTTCCAAATTAAATGGTTCTAAATATGCAATCACAAATCTGAACATCATTAATATGCAACCACACAAACTGTATAGAAGGAGATGTAAGTACAAAATAAAATGTTATGAAGAAATAGCTCTTTGATGTGCAGGTTCTTAGATGGTATTAGTATATCACTTTAGTCCGGATCTTACTATGATACCTATACAGTTCAGAACAATGCTACTACAGTTCAGAACTTCAGAACAATGCTACTACAGTTCAGAACTCTGTCATAACCAAGGGAAGATGAACGTTGTTGTCTATTCAAATAATTCATTAAATCTCCAGGACTTCTACTCCACATACTATATTGCAAATATTCCTTTACTACCTAAAACATATCAGTGTTGTACTTCTCTATACTATTTTAAGCTCTGAGTTATTATTCTAGCATAATCATAAGGCAAAGGTAGCCCGCCATTGCTATACATTATAAGGCAGAGTTGAGGAAACATGCGACTCCGATTCATCTCACTACTCTCAGCCATGACATGTAAAACAAACATCATAATTTTCACATCCAGTGAGTTCATCATTTAAAAAAAAAAAAAAAAAAAAAAAAAAAAAATAATCTAAAATAATTCTAAGAAAGGCAAGAAGTCGCAGTGCCATCACAACAAACCATGCATAGAATAGATATGAATGAGCAAACCCCATACAAAAACAAATGAACGAAAACTTTGGTCCATATTACCTTGAGGCAGGGGGCTACTTGAGTTCAAGCCTTCTTTTATAAACTGCAAAACCGAAAAATGCTTAAGATCCATAAACATACCGATTTCATCCAATTACCAACAAAAGAATTGACAAATCAATTAAAAAAAAAATAGTGTGATGACAGTAGCATACCAATAAAAACCTTATCATCGTGATTTTTCAAGTAGAATGCCCACCAGATGCTCCTCCCTTATAATCACACCCCGCCACGACTCAACCACAACTCTTAGAAAAACAAATCATTGACAAATCAATAACAAAAAATTGAAGTTAAAACCCACATGATAAATCGAAGTTCACACGTAATCAAAATTACTTTTTCTAAATAAATTTTAACCCATCAGTACTACTACTACTATAGTGAGATAAGTGAAGCATACGTAAGTCCTAAAGACGTGAGACACAGTTAATAAAACTAATAACTCTAATTACGTACCCCAAGATCTAGAACCTTCCCTCATGCAATATTTCCAAACAACATTATCAATCATTCACATTATTACAAAGATGCAGTCAAAAATACTAAAGCTTCAAAACATTGAACCTCTCTCTTTTTATAAATGGAACATGGAATTTCAGTTTGAATTATGCACGTACCTAATTATGTGAATTATTTTCGTGCACAACAACTACAAATTGCATTTTCAGTAAACCAAATCGCTTGGTTCCAAAATTTAAAAGTGTGGTACTATTATCATGGTGTATACAGGTGATACTTTAAATCAATGCATATCGATTGACAACAAAATCTATTTGGGGTTACATGTGTAATGTGCTTAATAAAGAAGAACTGTCATCTAATGATGTGTCTATGTGAATTACCCAGATGCGGGCGGATTTGAACGTACAATTTTGATCTGGGTATTTACAACAAATTAGTAGCAAATTTCATTCTTAAATCACAAATATGATCTGTATAGGATATAAGAACCTGCAATCTGGGAATCCATCTCTTCAAGACCTATGTACTGAGCAGCCTGTAACAGAACAAATGCAAGTTTAAATTACTATTAGAAAGAACGGAATTCCAATACGAGTTAATTTAATGCTAGGGAAGTTTTAATGCAAAAGAATGTGAAATTTAATATTTGCAATTCACATCTAAATTTGGACTTTACTTGAATAGAATGGAGGTACCTTGCCGTGTTTGGATGGCATTTAATTAAGAAACAACTGGAGACAATAAGAACACTCAAATGTCGAATTCAAACTGCAAACATGATGTCATATGCAGACACATCAAAATAAAAAATCCATCGAACTGATGCCAATATCCTTAAAAGCTTGGAGACAGAAAATAGGAGTTGTTGAATTTACTAACCTTGATGTAAACTTGATATAAACTTTGAAAGCGTTGTCGCATTGAAGATTCGGGTTGATTCTCAAAAGCCGATTAAACCCCTATGGTTTTTAACCCTTTCCAAAACAAACTGATGGAACAAACTGAATGGTTTTACCTGCAATCGACATTATCACGATTTTCATAAAAAGCCTTGCAAAATCATTAAGATTTTAGTTTGCTCATTGGAAGACAACATGAAGAAGGATTTTCTTCGCCGTGTAGGGTTTCATGGGAGAGAAAGAATCGGAAGAATGGGGAGGGCGGAAAGGTGCGAGTGAAAATTATATTAGGCTTTTGTATGATTTTTAGGAAGGTACCCATCACCTACCCCATTTCGTGTGTATCAAATGAATGAATGTGCAATTCATTCTCCAATCTATTCTGCCCCCATTCTGAAAATCTTTCATTACCCGCATAAAATCTTCTCTAATTATACTCCATGTAACTTTAAAAAACTCGTTCGTCATACCATCTGGACTGGAGATTTGTTGTCCTGGAAGCTTGTTGATAACACCCAGAACTTCATCTTGCAAAATAGAGCTTCCAAGACCCGCTTTTCTTCTGACGAAATGGACGGGAACATCAAGTAATCCACTTTTGGTCTCCATTGTTGATTTTCTCAGATACAACTCGGAGAAGCACTTTCTTGCTTCTTCTTGAATATCTGCTATAGCTACACACTCTTGACCATCCACCTCAATCTTGTGAATCCAATTATCTCTCTTCCTTCCATTAGCAACGACATGAAAGTATGAAGTGTTTCTTTCCCCTTCGTATCCAATTGATTTTAGCCCTAGATTCAATTTGTTGGTGAACCAGATGAGAAACGTCATTATGTTTTCCTATCAGGGAAATTCTTTCACTAAATTCCTGTTGAGATAGTTGTTGATTTTCTTCTTTTGAGTCCAAAATCTCTATAGCTCTCTCAAAGTTTGACAAACGGGTTTCCATACCAAAGAATTTATCCTTGCTCCAATTTTTTAAAATAGGTTTCAAGCTCTGAATTTTCTTTGCAAAAATGAAGCTTGCCGACCCAGAGAAAGAGAACTTGTGCCACCAGTAGAGAAATTAAGTCGAAGAAGGACTCTTCTTCCATCCAAGAATTCTCCACTCTAAAAGGAGCTCTCGAAATCCTCTGCGGGCCGCCTTGCAAAGTGATAGGAGCATGGTCTGTTGCCACCCCGACTAGAACAGTTTGTCTCATATCGGGAAAAATAGTAAGCCAATCTTCGAAAAAAGAAATCTGTCAATACAAGTTAGAGTAGGATTACGTCTCTTGCTTGTCCAAGTGAATTTACCTCCAATAAGAGGGAGGTCAACCAGTTTCTCCTTGTTGATGAAAGTATTGAATTGGTTTCTATCTTTTACTTTATTTGTTGGCTTGTTTCTTTCCGAGACAAAGTGCACACAGTTAAAGTCTCCACCGATAATCCAAGGAAGATTCCATAAGCCTATAGTATCCCAGAGTTCTTACCAAGTCACAGATTGTTAGAGTTAGTGGTGTTAATCAGGTGTGTTACTCCTAGTCTTTAGGAGAGCTTAGTGTATTGAATATGGGCTGTAATGCCTATTCTTTAGGGAAACCAGTTGAGTCTGTAAAGCCTATATAAAGGCAGTTCTTGTAAACCAGAAATGTGTAGGATTCAATACAATGTAATCCATAGAGTTTTTCAGTTTCGTATCCTCTCTGCTCTCTCTCTATGCCAAATCCTACACTTATACGGTCAAAAATACAAGGCAAGTGAGGTTCGGAATGTTATGGACAATTCCAGTGCAGCTTTGAAGCAAATATATATATATATATATATATATTTTTTTTTTGTATTCTTCCAATTAGACCCTTTCTCTGTTCTTGTTTCATGGGGATCAATTTGGAATAGCATGAAATCTCTCCAGTCTCTCTCTTTTTTATCTCATAGAATTTTCCGCTAGCAGTAACATATATTTTAATCCATAGGCTTTCCCAAGAGTTGTACTGTCAAGCCATCCCATCCAGTGTCCTCTTACTTTAATTTACAAGTTTTCAGCTTATTGTTTGTAAGCTAATCTGAATGCATGTCAACTTGGTCATTAGGTTAATCAGGTTTAAACCTTGAGTTGTAGTCAGACTGATCACTAAAAGAAAATTGGGTCATGTGGAAGATTCAGCGACCCGGGCCTTTATTTTGGTCACTGAGCAAATTCTAGATCACGAATGTAGATTTTTGAGAATGATAAATTTGTGCTATAATGTCGATAATAAGTCGAAACAAAGTTTAAGCCATACAGCGGCTACAGACTCCAAAAGGATTATCATAGACTACGAATTACATAAACTAGTGTTGCGCCCGTGCTCTGCACGGGCTTAAGTTGTTTATTCCAAGTTGAAACTCCTATGAAAAAACCAAGTTGATACTCCTATGAAAATTCCAAGCCGATACTTAAATGCATTTCTTCGAATATATGCTTTTTTCGAGTATAATCTCTCTTTACAAACTAAATGTGTTCCTTCTTGAAACTCATAAATAATGGAAAATGTTTAAAATCTCATAAGAAATCAGCATTTCCTTACAACCATATTGTCTAATCCCTGTTTATAAATCTTCATCACCTTCCTCGTAAAATCTCATAAAAAATCATCTTTATCTATTTCGATAAACGATGGCAAATAAACAGTGGCATTTCCTCATCACTCAACGTTAGATTAAGTTGTTGCATTCCCTAAGCCATTGTGAGTAACACCTTTTCCATTGGGTTCTTAAATAGTGGCATTTCGTCATAAATCATAAAGACATTAATGAAACCACAAACGTCTGTGAATTGGTTCAGGGAGTGTATAATTCGCGCTTCAAGGATATATCCCAAGGCCTGTGGAGTGAGATTATTTTAAGGACAACCATGCGCAAAATAATCAGTTACTCTTTCTACAATATGATTGAAGATATATATGAGAATTTACCTGATGATCATGGAAGACACCAAAAATATGTGTATCTGTGCACTCCAAAAGTATCTGCAAATAGATATTCCAATAAAATCAACCCGACATCTTCTAAATCGAATGATTCTAAAAATGCAATCAAAAATGTGAGCGTTAACATGTCAACCACGGACTGTATAAAAGGATATTGAAGTACAAAACTATAATTTTATGAAGAAATAGCTCTTTGATGTGCATGTTTGAATATGTAATTCATGTGCATCATTTTCCAGGATGTTGAGAAAACCCCGATGTTCCAAATTGAATGGTTCTAAATATGCAATCACAAATCTGAACATCATTAATATGCAACCACACAAACTGTATAGAAGGAGATGTAAGTACAAAATAAAATGTTATGAAGAAATAGCTCTTTGATGTGCAGGTTCTTAGATGGTATTAGTATATCACTTTAGTCCGGATCTTACTATGATACCTATACAGTTCAGAACAATGCTACTACAGTTCAGAACTCTGTCATAACCAAGGGAAGATGAACGTTGTTGTCTATTCAAATAATTCATTAAATCTCCAGGACTTCTACTCCACATACTATATTGCAAATATTCCTTTACTACCTAAAACATATCAGTGTTGTACTTCTCTATACTATTTTAAGCTCTGAGTTATTATTCTAGCATAATCATAAGGCAAAGGTAGCCCGCCATTGCTATACATTATAAGGCAGAGTTGAGGAAACATGCGACTCCGATTCATCTCACTACTCTCAGCCATGACATGTAAAACAAACATCATAATTTTCACATCCAGTGAGTTCATCATTTAAAAAAAAAAAAAAAAAAAAAAAAAAAAAAAAAAAAAAAACATAATCTAAAATAATTCTAAGAAAGGCAAGAAGTCGCAGTGCCATCACAACAAACCATGCATAGAATAGATATGAATGAGCAAACCCCATACAAAAACAAATGAACGAAAACTTTGGTCCATATTACCTTGAGGCAGGGGGCTACTTGAGTTCAAGCCTTCTTTTATAAATTGCAAAACCGAAAAATGCTTAAGATCCATAAACATCCCGATTTCATCCAATTACCAACAAAAGAATTGACAAATCAATTAAAAAAAAAATAGTGTGATGACAGTAGCATACCAATAAAAACCTTATCATCGTGATTTTTCAAGTAGAATGCCCACCAGATGCTCCTCCCTTATAATCACACCCCGCCACGACTCAACCACAACTCTTAGAAAAACAAATCTGTTGACAGTCAATAACAAAAAATTGAAGTTAAAACCCACATGATAAATCGAAGTTCACACGTAATCAAAATTACTTTTTCTAAATAAATTTTAACCCATCAGTACTACTACTACTATAGTGAGATAAGTGAAGCATACGTAAGTCCTAAAGACGTGAGACACAGTTAATAAAACTAATAACTCTAATTACGTACCCCAAGATATAGAACCTTCCCTCATGCAATATTTCCAAACAACATTATCAATCATTCACATTATTACAGCATGCAGTCAAAATACTAAAGCTTCAAAACATTGAACCTCTCTCTTTTTATAAATGGAACATGGAATTTCAGTTTGAATTATGCACGTACCTAATTATGTGAATTATTTTCGTGCACAACAACTACAAATTGCATTTTCAGTAAACCAAATCGCTTGGTTCCAAAATTTAAAAGTGTGGTACTATTATCATGGTGTATACAGGTGATACTTTAAATCAATGCATATCGATTGACAACAAAATCTATTTGGGGTTACATGTGTAATGTGCTTAATAAAGAAGAACTGTCATCTAATGATGTGTCTATGTGAATTACCCAGATGCGGGCGGATTTGAACGTACAATTTTGATCTGGGTATTTACAACAAATTAGTAGCAAATTTCATTCTTAAATCACAAATATGATCTGTATAGGATATAAGAACCTGCAATCTGGGAATCCATCTCTTCAAGACCTATGTACTGAGCAGCCTGTAACAGAACAAATGCAAGTTTAAATTACTATTAGAAAGAACGGAATTCCAATACGAGTTAATTTAATGCTAGGGAAGTTTTAATGCAAAAGAATGTGAAATTTAATATTTGCAATTCACATCTAAATTTGGACTTTACTTGAATAGAATGGAGGTACCTTGCCGTGTTTGGATGGCATTCAATTAAGAAACAACTGGAGACAATAAGAACACTCAAATGTCGAATTCAAACTGCAAACATGATGTCATATGCAGACACATCAAAATAAAAAATCCATCGAACTGATGCCAATATCCTTAAAAGCTTGGAGACAGAAAATAGGAGTTGTTGAATTTACTAACCTTGATGTAAACTTGATATAAACTTTGAAAGCGTTGTCGCATTGAAGATTCGGGTTGATTCTCTAAAGCCTGATTAAACCCCTATGGTTTTTAACCCTTTCCAAAACAAACTGATGGAACAAACTGAATGGTTTTACCTGCAATCGACATTATCACGATTTTCATAAAAAGCCTTGCAAAATCATTAAGATTTTAGTTTGCTCGCCGGAAGACAACATGAAGAAGGATTTTCTTCGCCGTGTAGGGTTTCATGGGAGAGAAAGAATCGGAAGAATGGGGAGGGCGGAAAGGTGCGAGTGAAAATTATATTAGGCTTTTGTATGATTTTTAGGAAGGTACCCATCACCTACCCCATTTCGTGTGTATCAAAAAACACCGAAAAGATCTCAAAACCCAAAATTCTTATTCGTCTATATTCTCTCAAGTGGGGCCAGAAGCTCTATAATTCAAGTTTTGTTCAATTTTTAAAATAAAAAATCCATCGAACTGATGCCAATATCCTTAAAAGCTTGGAGACAGAAAATAGGAAGTGTTGAATTTACTAACCTTGATGTAAACTTGATATAAACTTTGAAAGCGTTGTCGCATTGAAGATTCGGGTTGATTCTCTAAAGCCTGATTAAACCCCTATGGTTTTTAACCCTTTCCAAAACAAACTGATGGAACAAACTGAATGGTTTTACCTGCAATCGACATTATCACGATTTTCATAAAAAGCCTTGCAAAATCATTAAGATTTTAGTTTGCTCGCCGGAAGACAACATGAAGAAGGATTTTCTTCGCCGTGTAGGGTTTCATGGGAGAGAAAGAATAGGAAGAATGGGGAGGGCGGAAAGGTGCGAGTGAAAATTATATTAGGCTTTTGTATGATTTTTAGGAAGGTACCCATCACCTACCCCATTTCGTGTGTATCAAAAAACACCGAAAAGATCTCAAAACCCAAAATTCTTATTCGTCTATATTCTCTCAAGTGGGGCCAGAAGCTCTATAATTCAAGTTTTGTTCAACTTTTAACCACAGCTCTCTAAATTGGACTCAAATTATATATACAATATCTGATTACTCTGTATTGGCACAAATTAACCCACCTCAACAGATGGGTTATAATATTAGTTGAAAAAAGTGAAGAAGAATTGTTCAGAAAATTGGTAGACAACAATGAAAGCAAATAGTGCATTGAATAAGTAGAATTACAACAATTCACCTAGATAAAAAAATGTTCCAAAAATGCTTCATTCGTGCTTAAAAGATTAACTACCTATAAGAAAAGGATCGAACATAAGTGAATCCATGAAATGGATCCAACATGAGTGACACCAAATTCGAACATAAGTGACACCAAATTCTAATCTACTCATCCACTACTCAGCTGTGAAATCTAGAGTAAAAAAGAAAACTCTAATCTTACGGTGAGCTGAAGTTTTGCGGTTTCTGTGTGTGTGTGTGTTATCATTCGAAGTCCTGTTATCAACCACTGAATCAGTGTATCCTTTGGGGTTTCTTATGAAAAGTTAATGAGAGCTTTGAAAGTGGGAAATTTGTCATATAGTTGTTGCTTATCTAGCAACAAAAGGAGGAGTTGATGTACCTTTGGTAAGTTGATGTTCTCATTAGTTTTTAGGTAGATGTTTCATGTAATCTGACTTGCTAGTTTTTTTATGGCACGTAAACAGGAATGGCAGCACCCAGGCGTCACCCAACTTTGCCATTATCACCCAACGTTTTCGCAGATAATTCTTGGAATTGGTGTTGGAGTAGAGGAGAAACGCCAGACTGAGAAATACAAAATAATGATATAGAAACAAGAAACCATACAACAAGGGAAACCACTGAAATATATACCTGCCAATATTAAAGCAACAGACTAGTAAAAGTTTCATAATAGAAATTACCCCAGCCAAAAAGCGATGTGAGAATGATTTTGTCGGCAAAGGTCTGGAAAGCGGGCTCTTCAACTCCTGCAGTTGTGCAATAAAAATTCATCAGTTATCCAGATCGAACTTCCCGTCAGATTGGTGTACCATGTACTAACATTCAACAGCAAGATCAACTACCGATGTAGAAATAAGGTAAAGAGTACCGTTGTGTGTTATAAATTTTTTGTGCCCACTTATGCACTAAGTCTTCAAAGAATAGTCCCTTGAAAATCTGTTTAGGAAGAGCCCATTGGTACAACAAAGCTTTAACAGCGATTACCGTGTTGGCTGCCATACACTTTCAGTCATGGAATACATTACAACTAGAGATGGTTCATCAGGTATTTAATAACTTGGAATTGGTTTTTCGAAAATACCCATGCCCTACCTTTATGATTACCTTTATATTCTTCTTAACCGCAAAGAGACTGATGATCTGGAATCGACTTAGTAAGTTCATTTTAAGCGTCCCCTAATGTAAGTTTCATTTTAAGCATATATTATTTATTTATCATTTTTGTTCTTCCCCTAAAATGGTTTTTTTGTTTTTTGTTTTCAAGTGATTGATATAGTGTTGTAGATTTTGTTGGTTCAGGACGTATTGGGAGAATCAAGCAAGCACCTGTATCAGGTATTATCGACTTTAATTTGGTAATTATCAATAACAATTCACTTGATTGGATTGTTTTTTGATGTGCTAAGTCCGTACTTAGTTTGTATTGTTTGGTGTAAGAATCAACCCATTCAGCAAAATCTGAATAGTTTGATATAATGTTTGGTATTTAAACATGCCCTGATACAGAGGTGAAGCCACTCTGCGGCACTTCTGTTGAAATACTTTATCAGAAGGTCAATCTCTCCGCCGATAGTTACCTAGGTACTTTATTGTTTTACCCATCCACAAACTGCTTAAACTATTGCATACCTTTTAATCAATCTCCATAGTGTTAGGGGTTGTCTACCAGGTCTCCTTGATGTTTGAATATCATAATTAAGGTCTCTTTGATGTTGGAACCAGCTGCAAAAATGAAGACTTGGAATAAAAGCCACTTAGAAAGAGAGAATAACGAGTCTGTCGCATTAAGAATGTAGTCAATGCATAATTACATCCCTTCGGCGATTGCTCCCAAGGACTGTCGAGTTAAAAGTATAATTTCATTCGACAAAGAAGATAAGAACTAGCTGGCTGCTTGATCAGATGTGATAAGAAGTTTAATATAGATCAATGAGAACCAATTGAATGAATTTATTTAGTTTTCATGAATAAATTGTTTCTTTACAAAATTAATTCATGAGTGAATACTTTTACTAGCAATCTGTATCATTTGTCTTGAGCATTTGAGTTCATTGATGGCAAAGTCAGCCATATGGATTAAGTTTGCGGGGAAAGCGACTATTGGTGCAGGAGTCGTAAAGCTGGAGAGATCGGCCGATATTCAGGTGACACCTTAGTCTTGCAACCAGGGTTTTTCCGTTTTTCGTGCATACCAGTATGAAATTACGAACAATACCATGTCTATTTTAATATACTGCAAGAAGGTAATTTGCATTTTCTGAAGTATCAATTTTAGTATGAATAACATAGGTTTTAGATAGATGACATCTTTTATATAAATTTTCTCAATTGAATGTGAAGATTGTTGTTGACAGTTTGGTGCATTAAGCCAAAAAATACAGTGCTTGCTTTTGTAGTATATGAATGTATTTCATCTTATGCCGATATACTTTGCACCTTGCATCACATCCAGGTCTATCATTTGCTACAACAAGTTTAATGGAGGTTTCCCAATATTATTATTTTCTTGCTTATTCCACAACTCCTGTCATTTGCTACTTTAGATGCCACTATAACCATTTGAAGTTACATCGAAGTGATGAACCAATATTTGAATATATATGGTTTAAACAGCCTCATTGCTCTGCTATAGCATTTGCATGATATACTCTTGGTGAGCTGGGTAAACAAAGCTTAAGTTTAGATCCTTTATTGTTCAACCATTATATTGCTGCATGCCTTTCCGAGATCAAAAATTGCATTTTTAAAATGAAATGGTTCTCCGTGTGACGTGTGCGTTCGATTCATATGCCAGAATACTAAACACTTCCTCATTTTAATGGATCAACTTTTCGTGATATATCAGATGGCCTAGAATACTAAATTAGTATACTGTATTGGTACAATTGCTTTGGCCATAATTTGGTCACGATCTTAGTGTTTGGCACTCTTTAGGTCTCCTTTTTGATCGTTTGAGTTCGATGAGGTAATTTTCATATTGTATTGAAAATTTTATATCGTACGAACACTATTAAGCAAAGTTCTATTACAGTACGAAGTCAAAGAAAAACCTATAATAACAAAGGAAGTGTAACGACAAAGAAACTTTTGCAATCATCTAATGGGAATTTTGTACTCTTATCAGCCTAACATTCCGAGGAAGTGTACAACAAATAATAGCATTCTAAACTTCTGTGATCATCTAATGGGAATTTTATACACTAATCGGCCAAACATTCTGTAACAGTTTCAGCAAACCAAAGCCCGGCACGCGTCGTATTCTAGTTATAGTATCAATATCAATAAATGGTTAATTAGGTTACTCATAGGTGTGCTTGGTATTCCAAATTTTAAGTATTAAGTAGCTTCCTCATCGGAGTTCATGGATTTCTGTTACTAAAATAAGAACGAATTTTTGGGGACTACTCAAAAATTGGTGCGGCTACGATGTGGTCGGGCCACATACTCGAAGTATGTGGCCCCTTTTTAAATGACGACACATCATATAAAATAGAAAAAAACTTCTAAAACTGTTTTATTACCTAATTGTTTAGTTTTTTTATTTTCTCAACTTCCTACTTTTTCTTAAGAAGTTAAACGGTTGAGGGGATTTGGAGGGGGTAGGTATTTGAGTTTAATAGGTGTCAAAAAATAAGGAGGGGCCACATACAAATTAGATGTGGCCCGACCACATCGTAACCCTGGCGCTCAAAAATGGAGAAGACTACTTTTTAATTTTTTGGGTGGATATTAGAAGTAATAATGAGTCACCCCTTATCTAATTTTTTCCAATACTAAACTTGCCCTGGGTAATTAAATTAGTTAGTGTTAGTGTAATGACTAATTAGTTGGGTGTTTTTAAAAGAATAATTTTTGAGAAGAGTTTTTTTTTAAAGATGGTTGATTTCGAATCGAGGGTTTTCGGTACTTGGGTATACTTAAAATTTAGTTAATGTTACTTGAATTGGCAAAAAAATTCGAAAAAATGAAAAATTTATAAACTGATTTCGACCATGGAAATAAAGTTCGGCTACGACATCTGAAGAACAGGTAGCTGAACTCATCTTCAAGTGTAGTTCGGCTAATGGTTCTGAAGACACGGGTCGCCGACCTCAACTTTAATGGAGTTTTTGCTTTCAGAGAAAAGTTTGCCTAGGAAAAAAAAAGTTGCGACGTTACCGAACTAAAAGTTCGTCTGGGAAAAAAAATCGACGTAACTGAACTAAATATATAAGTTTTCAGAGAAAAGTTCGGTTAGGAGAAAAAAATTGCGACGTAACCGAACTTAAAGTTCGGATAGGAAAAAAAGGCAAAAAGTTGCGACGTAACAGAACTAAAAATTCGGCTGAGGAATTTTTTTGCGAGGTAACCGAACTTTTCTCTGAAAGAAAAAACTTGATTAAAGTTGAGTTCGGGTAGTTCGGCAAACTGTTTCACATAATTTCTTGCTGAACTTCTCTCTACAACTTACATTTTCAACTCATTTTGATGATTACTATTCATTTTTTCAACCAAGTAATGGGTTTGTGGATATTTTTTTTGAATCGAGACGATGTAAAAGAAAGAAGTAAAGAAAATGTAACCGTCTAATAGTAATGGATTTATGAAAAATTATACAAAGTTAAAAGTAATGGATTTGATTTGGATTTTGTTTTGTTTTGTTAATGATTTAGATTAGGTTATATATTTATATTTATATTAGATTAGTTTTAATTTTAATTATGTTCAGGGTAGGTTAGTCATTTCCACACTTTAGGACAACCCCTTATAAATATAGGGTAGACATACCTATCACAATTTGAAATAAGGGTGAGCATTTGGCCCGTAATCCGCGGATTTAACCAGGACCAACTGTTCATTTGCGGATGGGTGTCCGGACAGTTCGTCAATGGATTGGATGCGGATGAAATTTTTGAAATCCAACGGATAATGGACCGTGCCCAGATGCAACCTTGAAAACCGTTGGACATCCATATCCATTAAATTAAGGGCATTTATGTAGTTCTAGAAAATATTATGGATCATTTAGGAATTTTTAAGATGTTTGTTTGGGATGTTGTATATGACATTATTATATTTGTATACATGTATAGGATATATAGTTTTATAAGAAGTCATTTGTGTTAGCTCTATTTTCTTTACTATAAATTTTAACCAAAACAAATCCATTTGATTATCCGCATCCAATCCGTCCATCCGTGCATCCATGGGATGCAAATCTGTTGGATATAGATTGGATGCGGATGCTAAATTTGAAATTCGTAGTGCAATGGATTGGATGCGGATGAGGATAAAACCGGTCCAAACCGGCCCATGCTCACCCCTAATTTGAATAATCCACAAAAAAGAGACATGTTTTTGGGTATACCAAAAAATTACCGGGCATACTCAAGGTTCGGCTCACAACTTTTTTTTTTTTTTGCCTAGGTTCGTAAGGTTTGGCTGATAACTTTTAAGCCGAACTTAGACAAAATGTATGCCCGGTAATTTTTTGGTATGCCAAAAAACAGCTTTCACAAAAAAATGGTTCTAAAATTATGAGTTTTTACTAGGCCCATTATTTATTTTTGGTATATGGGATTTGACTTTAGTATTTAGGTTAATTTGCTTGACATGAACGATTATTAGATTTTAATTATAAAGATCGCTTATAAATATCAAAATTTTGTTTGTAAAATATAGTTTAAGAAATTCATAGGCATATACTTGTCAAGATAATTCCAACACTGGAGGACTACGGTCAAGGAAGGGTCTGTTGACCGAACAAAATAGAGGCTTTCGAGACGATTAACACATTCAAGAACTTTCAATAGACCTTTAAATCCAAAAGAAGATGAGAAGAAAGCAACAGTACCATTAAAAGAAGGCTGTAAATCCCAACACTTGACCAGTTTCAATTGAAAATGCCTCTTCGTACACCATAGGTTCAAACAGTTAGACAACATAAAGAAAGTTTCTTCTCAAAGACGAATTTGGCTAAATTGTATGATAATAAAAACTGCTGCTATTTTAAAAGTAAATGACACACAACTTGAAGCTAAAGTCCCCCAAACTCGTCATCTTCATCTTCATCGTCATCAGAGGACTCACCCTCGTGATCAAGTATGGCGTCATCTTCATCTTCATCGTCATCAGAGGACTCACCCTCGTGATCAAGTATGGCTCGAGCTCGAGCAATGAGACTACCTTTTTCAAAGCCCATCTCTGCTTCAACCTCGAATCTGTATCGAGCTATGGCAATACTAATGTCTTCTACAAACTCATGGCCATCTATAAAACCAAATATTTGAGAAGGAATCAGGAGAAAGAATATCTGAGACAACAAGAAAGAAAGAAACGAAAGAAAGAAGCGAAGAAAGAAAGGTTCGTTTTAAATGGAACTCACCATAGTAAAGATCCGGCTTTCTGTCAAAAGGGAAGCTCTCATACAGACGTCTAAAAGATCCGATATGTATTGTCGACTCTACCTCAAGACGGTGCGCACTGCTTAATCTCCACATAGGAAAAGTCGTAGCGGTCGTGCCATGAATAACCACACAGAGATCGTCGTAAATGGCTACCTGTACAAACACATGATAATTGGCAATTTCCTCCAATAAAGCATGCATCCAAACAATCTCCTCCGGTTGCACATACTGGTCAGGCAAATCTGCCACCTCGTAGTGATCTTGCGCCGGTTGGGGATCTGTAAGGGCAACATCTTGGCGCCCATCATCTGTTTTGAACTGCAAGAGAATAGAAGAATATCGTAAGCACAGCAGTACATCATATATCACAAAGAAATTCTATTAGTTTTCAACTGCGATAAGCGAACATAAAACACATCCCACTTAAAAATCTAATAACTTTGTTTAGTTGACCATGCCTGACAACTGCTGGACACTGATACAGACTTCTCACCCCTAACTTGACTAAAACAAACAAAAAGAACACAAAAGTGGGATTTCATTGCTTAAAGTTCAGACATGAGATTCTTGAAACTAAATCACGTATAGTAGGCGACACTTGTGCCACTCCACCTTGAAGTCCAGACAAAAATAAATACTAAATTCAAAAACCTATCCTGCCAGGCTTGAGTGTCCTTGTTAATCTGAAAGGCAACAGTGAGCCCCAGTACACCAAATCAAATTTACTTTTTCCCATATTGCTCAAGGCAATGTCATATATAGAAACACTATGCCGTAGAAAAATATAGTGACTAGAGTTTTACCATCTCAGAATGCAGGTAATAAGAAGCTAAACTCCCTTCTAAACATCAATTACTAAGTCAGTCAAGGTAAGCTGGAAGGCTCAAACTAGATGCATTGAACTGACTGCCAAAATCACAAGGAACAAATGTATAACAAACAATTCACCCCAAATTCTTACTCTACAGAATCAATTGTATACCCAAAGTCATAATTTAGAATTCCGCAACCAATAATCTACTGAATGGTAATTTTTAGGAACAAAAGATCAAAAGTGAAGAGACAATCTAACTGCAACGCGTAGCGAACAGACTCAATGGAATTAACCACCAACACATGAAAATTAAGCAAGACTAAAATCATTTAATGTCTAAGCAGAGAGGCTAAAGTGAAAGAAGAAACAGTGTAAGTTACCCATTTATAGAAGGATAGCGTAGATATCCCGAACTGCAGGCGAATGTAGATATCTTTTTCGGGTTGTACTGCATTTTGTCCGAGAACCCCTGACAAGGCTCTGCTAAGCTCTTCACCATTCAAACGAAAGTCAACATTTCCTCCTTGTAATCTGTGTTCCTTTAAAAGAGCACTGGAAAACACCTCCACCTGAAAGCTGCAGTTAACAATTTCTCCTTCATCTTCGGTCTTGATAACAACTACATCTCCATCTTCATCAAGTACATCTGCTCTTCTATTATATATTTGAAATCTATAGTGAGAAGGGAAACAGTCAAATCTTTGTCGTAATTTTCTTAATACTGGAAGGTAACGGTGTTTAACATCTCCACTGAACTTCGGATTTTGGAATCCACCCAGTCCTGTTCAACAGCGTCACAAACAATTTGGTTTCAGAATGCTAGTGTAGAAGTCATGTAAAACAGATACACAACATAAAGAAAGTTTCTTCGCAGAGTTGGAACATAACAAAAAAGCACTGTTATGTTATAATTTTATGAGACAGAAACTAGAAGATAAAGTCTAGATAAAACCAATATCTTTTTAGCAAAAACACATGCACAAAATCAAACATCACCTAAGTTAACAGCAGCAGGGACCTGGAATCTATATCGAACTCTCGCAATGAGGTCACCACCACCAGTCATCATCTCTTCTACAAACTCCCTTCCATCTATAAAACCGTACGATTATTTGAATAAGAATCAGAAAACAAAAAAGAAATGCATTCCAAATGTGAGTATTCGTTCTAATATAAATCGTGCGATTCATATACCATAGTAAAGGTCTGGCTTTGGAAGAGGAAGTGATTCATAGAGACGTGTGAATTTGTTAATGACTATACTTGATTGTATCACATGAAGGTTGGTATTGCCACTTCTTCTTGTGACATGAAAAGTTCGACTCAACGCTTCTAGACCAGGTCCAAATGTAACCTCACATTCATCGTTCCGAAAGATCACTTGTGCTACCATGCAATGATCCTCAGCTCCCTTTAAACATTGATACATGTTTTCAATCTTGTTTAATTGCACAAATCGGTTAGGCATATTTGCAAGTTCCACCTCGTAGCGATTCTGAACAGGTCGTCTATCTGTAGGTACAAAATGTTGGTCATGTAGAACAGCTGCTACCTGCATGAGGAAAGAACACATCCCAATGAAAAATTATACAGACACCCTTCTCATATAAAAAAATTATCAAAGAAATCAGTATATTCTGTCCAAGGCTGTGACCATGGCACTCAACTGCTGGACACTGACACAGATTTTCTCATCCCAAACTTATCGCAAGCTCACAATTATGTTCGCTAAGTATTGCAAAAAAATGAAAACAAACAAAAGAACACGACTCAAAAAATAGAACTGATGGTTGCAACTAAATCAGGTATAGTAGGCGACAAAACACAAAAGTAAACTTCAATGATTCAGGCCTATAAAACTTGTTCAATAGAATAGTTGCACAACTCCACCTTGAAGCCCTAAAAAAAAAAATACTTGAATGAAAAATCTATAGGCTGCCAAGATGGAGTTTCCTTGACAATATGAAAGGAAATAGTGAACTCTAGTACACCAGGTCCAATTGACTTTTTTTCAATTCCCTGAAAAGAAAACAAACTCTGACTGGAATAGTTGAGAAATAATCCAAATCTCAAATATTCACCAACACATCACCAGAAACAACTAGTACCAAGTATTTATATGAGACTCCAAACTAGTAAACATTAGCAGTAGGAAACAAGCATAGTGACTACATTCTTGCCATCACATAATGCAAGTAATAAGAAATATTTAGGAATTTGGATATCCTTCTAAATATCAACCATATTACGTCAGTTCCACATGGTACATAACAAAAAAAGTTAGAAAAATTATCTTGCTAAGCCAGTCAACATATTAGCAGGAACACTCAAACAATGCAAATACCTGACTGCCACAACTCCACCAGAAAAAAGTGTATAAAAATTCATTACCCCTACCAAGATGAGTGCAAGTTATTAAGTGTTGGTAAAACCTGCACATTTCTAAGTTGTATAATTCAAAAAATACTAAGATGCTGAAAAAAACACACACTAGAAGTTACCATTTTCAGGAATGACAGCTTAGGTTGCTCGTACTGAAGGAAGATGTAAATTGGCTTTTCGGTTCCTTCCGCTTCTCTCTTGGTAACTTCTGATAATGCTCTGTTCAGGTCCTCATTGTCCAAACGAAAGTCAACATCTGGTCCATCTGATGTAAAATCGCTGAAAAGATTACTGGGATACAACTCCACAAGAAAAGAGGAGGAAGCATGTGTAGGTCCTTCTGTCCTGATGACTGCTAGATCGACGTCGCTAGGTACACGTTCTCTTCTGTTCTGTATCTGCATTCTATAGTCATCATGCACCAATTGAAATCTTCTTCCCAATTGACGAAACGTGGGAACAGCGTCAATCTTGACACTTCCGTGCCACTGAGCCATTTCTGTTCAACAGCACAGAAAACAAAGACACAGCGAATACACAATCAACAGCCGTAAAACCAAGTATAACAATGTCATCAGCAGAAAACAAAAGAGAATACGTCTTTAAGACTAACAAAAACCAACCAATACATAAAACTGCAGACGAGATAGACAACCAACATGAAGTACAACTTGTTATCTACCAAAAGTATCAGGGTCATGAATTGAAGTCACATGAAGCACAAAAAAGAAAAAGTCATCTGCCTCTGATTTGACTAAGAAGACACACCAAGGGACTCTTTCCATATCTCTCCCAGACAAATAATACCACAAAGAAACAGTTGAACTCATTAAGGATATTACACACAGTTGAACAGTTGAACTCATTAAGGATGTTGATTAACACACACCCATTTATTTGTTTGGGTACCACAAGTGCATCCCCTAAAGTCGTAAAACAAATTAGTAAAGTCGTAAACAAAAAGCAATTAAAATGAGATACAAATGCTCCAAGATAAAGTAGACATATGAGAACAAGATCCGAAATATTACGTCGAAAAGAAGCATCTAAGATGCAGGACCATTTCAATCAAAAGACCCCACCATATTAATTCAGTTTTAAAACATTATATAGCCATTCTCTCACCCATCTTCTTTCTATCTTTCTCAGCAAGACTTATCTAATTAGCTCAAATCAATGTATTTTGTTCTACCAAAGATGTTGATAAATAAAAAAATAAATCAATCAAGGAAACCAAAAGAAAAGGGAATAATCTGATTCAAATATATAAAAGTCTTCCATGTGATTTCACTTCAATGAAACATTACTCTCTTAACTAATTTACATTCACAATACAACCAAAATATATAAAAGAATCCAAAAAAATTAGGGTATTGTGAAATTTATACCTTCAAAATTGGGGAATTTTGTTCAATGCCACAGATTACCCTAACAAAAGAGAGAAAAATAAGATCAGATTTCGTCAATCAAAATCTAAATTACTGATCATAAGAAGCAGAAACTTGAAGAACAACAGCCGTCTCTTACTTGCTCGCTCCTCTCAGTCTTCTCTCTGGTGGTGGAAACTTAACCTAGGGGAAAAGGTGAAGACTTATCTAGGGCAAAAATGGATCAGAGGTATATAACTTGCTTTTGTGACAAAAATGCCCCTAATTATTATCAAATTCTCCCTTTTGCTCGTGCCTCGGAAAATGAGCATTAAACGTTGCCCAAGACAAAAAGACCCTAGTTTGTTTGACGTCTATGACTAGATTTGCCACTAAAAAATGTGCCAGACCTGGTCCACTAGAGCAAAAATTGCATTATGAAGCAAAAAAAATATTTAGGCTCTAGATTATTCCTAAAACAAGCATAATGGTGAAAATTTTCTAAATAGTAAATAGCCAAGAGATGGTTCCCCAAAACAAGTAACATTTTGGGTCCATTATTAGCCTTATAATATTTCGGTTTTGGGAGTGATGGATCCAAAAATCTAATTGTAGAATTTATTCCCTAAATGTAGCCAACGAATGAGTGGACATAGTGTTTTCTCTGCTATCCTTGGGCTAACCGTAGACAAATCCGGCCTAAATAATATCCCTGTTGCCGCCAAGTAACAAAATCATCAAGCTAAGTCAAACAAACATCTAGCTAAGTCAAATAAATCAGTTGTCATGAGGAAAGCTTTGACTTATTATCACTATAGGTAATTAGTTGCCATTAACCACGACTTGGCTAAGTAATACGATCTAGCAAATTCTACTGCCAAAATGCACGCACATTACTAAATTGTAAAGGAAATTGAAAATACTTTACCCACCACTATAGAGAGTGCCCTGAAATTTCGCTAGGGTATCACCCTAACTAAGCAACTTTTCCCGTAAACCATCCTAATTATTTTTTGGTAAGATGATCCTAATTCGGTCACCCGATATATAATATAGCATTGATAGACTTGGAGCGGACTCCGTCCCACAGTTTATTGTGACCGAAACATGGGGTGGGATCTCGACCAGTTGGCACACCCCTGAGCCAATGGAACAGGAGGTGAATTTTGAGATCCCACTATATGATTGTACCCGAACAAACTGTAAAACAGACCCAACGGTATAGCCGTCACTTTTGAATTTGGGAGATGTGTAGAAGGTACTAACCTCTTGATAGAACAATGACATACGCAGTTGCTTTTCTATTGGAATCCCTGTAGCAAGTTATCCATGCTTGAGGATCCAAAAATTTGTTCCCCAGTGGCATCATCCAAAAATACATTTTACCCAAAAGGAGGGCGACCTTAATGTTAAGATCCAACATTGGAAGCTCTCCCAGCATAGAGCTTGTATTTACGTAGCAACACTATTTGTATCTTCTTCAGCTAGGTGCATGATTGTTTATTCGGAGGTCTTGTTGCCAACATTGCACTGTTGGAGTTCCAGTTTGTTAGTGAGGTACCGAATCCATATAAAACAAAATATTCTAACTCATTTTGGTATTCTCCCATATAAACTCGTACGCTGAAGCAGCCATGCATGCTAGTTGCAGAATTTGTCCGTCCCCAAGTTCTATCATTCATCACAGTGAAAGTATTATGTCAATGCGGTGCGTTACAAGATATGCTTACACAAACGAATGACATTAATATTGAAGCATACAGTCAATGGCATGTATTCCACATCAAAGATTTTGCTTGAAGTTGGATGAAACATTGTTTGGTTCCTTGGAAAACATTGATAGATAATATCTAACAGATAGAAAATAATACAAATACTTATGCATGTGGTTTGATCAAATCGAGTATTAGATACTACATTCTTAAGATAAATTCGTTCTCATATATGGTGCTCACGGTTTTATCGACATTACCCTCTAGAATACAATCATGCCTTATAAAACTAGCACTACAAATTGACGGATTACAAAATCTTTAGAAAAAACTATGGTAAAACTTCTATTTACACTAGAAGAACATGCAAGGTCAAACAGAATCAATGGTGACTCTCCAAAGATGACTCACCATGACGACTCTCCACATAATACTCTAATCAATCTTGCTCACTCTACAGGATGTCAGATGGAAAGACGTGACCAGATGGTGAACATAAATTTAAAACAGTTATCACCGTTCACAACAATGTTTTACTAAAAATTTCCACACAAACACTTTTCAATAAGATAACTGTGTGATATGCAAAAATTCATGGAAAGGAAATGCAAATTTTACTAGGTGAAAATAAGATAACTTGGTTTGGAGTCACATGTATATATAAATTCTTTCTCACATATGGTGCTCACGGTTTCATCCACATTACCCTCTAGAATACAATGATCATGCCTTATAAAACTAGCACTACAAATTGACGGATTACAAAACCTTTAGAAAAAACTATGGTAAAACTTCTATTTACACTAGAAGAACATGCAAGTTCAAACAGAATCAATGGTGACTCTCCAAAGATGACTCACCATGTCCACATGACGACTTTCCACATAATACTCTAATCAATCTTGCTCACTCTACAGGATGTCAGATGGAAAGACGTGACCAGATGGTGAACATAAATTTAAAACAGTTATCACCGTTCACAACAATGTTTTACTAAAAATTTCCACACAAACACTTTTCAAGGTTAGTTAAAGAGTTTGGTGCTTAATTAAATCGAAAAGCATAGAGAAGCTAATAAACAGCTGGCTTACACATTATAAGGGAACCCTAAGGACGAGACCATGACCTCCTTAATCGATGACTGTGAGATATGCAAAAATTCATGGAAAGGAAATGCAAATTTTACTAGGTGAAAATAAGATAACTTGGTTTGGAGTCGCATGTATATATACCGTCGAAAATAAGGGAAGGCTTAAATCTCAACATACATGCCATACTTTTTACGAGTTGAACATTGCAATCTGGATGAACATTGTAAACAAAGAAACAAAATCCCTTAACTTAAAAAAAACACCTAAATCTATATAAAGATTCCCACCTCACATCTAATTAAGAACATGATTAACAATACCTAAAACATGATTAGTGCATTCTAATACGTCCGATGATTTAAGATCCAAAAACAAAAGTATGAGAAACAAAGTAATTCTGGTATACAAAAAAAAACTTTAAGAAGATTTACTTACCACAGAGAAGCGATTGAGGAGAACATCTGTACACCAGACTCGCGAGCGAGAGGGAGGCGAGACGACGGCAGACAAAGTGGGCGAACGAGAGAAGAAAACCCTAATACAAATACAGACTACCTAATGCGTTTTAATTTATTCGTCGGAATCGTCGCCTGGAAAACAGGTTTTACAACGTGTGGGCCGGTTCAGAAATAAACAACCACCCCACGTAAACGGGTGGATCGCTAACTTCTGGTATTTGGCCGGTTTCTATGGGGGTGGCTAAACCACCCATTTTCCATGCCTTCTGGCCTCCAGGCAGCGCCATTATGCGAAAACAGTTAAATAATCGAGTCTCCACCTAATGGTTGAGACTAGACCGCTAACGATGGAGACTCAACCGCTAGGGGTCTTTATAAAACCGATCGGTCTTATATTTGTCGCTTATTAAATAATGAAGTAACGGTTGTTCTCCCCCACATGTCTTCCAATCAGACCTTTTCTTGTATCATTGGGTTCAATGGGAATAGCATGAAATCTTTCCTCTCTTTTTTATCTCATACATGCAATTTTCACCTATCGGTAACCTATGTTTTAATCCATAGCTTTCTCAAGATTTGTATTGTCAAGCCATCCTAGCCAGTGTCATCTGCAAGTTTTCAGCTTAGTGTTTGTAAGCTACTCTGAGCGCATGTGGAGTCTCAACTTGGTTATTAGAGTCTCAACTTGGTCATTAGCTTTATCAGGTCTATACCTTGTTGAGTTGTAGGCATATTGATCATTAAAAAAAAAATTGGGCCATGTGGAAGGTTTAGGGAGACGACCCTTATTTTTGTCACTGAGCAAACTTTAGATCACGGTATAGATTTTGAGAATGATAAATTTGTGCTATGATGTCGTTGATAAGTCAATTTTGAGCCACGTAGCCCTCATTCCAAGTCTGTAGCCCACATTTGATTAATTCCTATTGAAATTTGTTACACCAACCAGTTGAGATCTGCTTCGAGGTTCAAGCTTGAATTAGTTTTCAAGTTTTAGCCAATCTAATTTAGTTTCTTTTGGTTTGTTTCTAAACCGATCCCAGCAGACTTTTACGGTACGTATCATACAAACCTAATGCAAGAGGACTACCCTAGAACTTCTCAGAGGACTTTCAAAGCCTATTCCATGTCTCCTCTGCGACAGCCGCTCGACGAACAGCTATTACTAAAAACTTCAGAAATCAGCAAAAGACAGTAAGCTAAGAGTACAGTATTCTCACTTTTATTGATGAGCCTTATGGAGGTTCTCATCCTCTTCCCAAATGCCTTTACACATCAACTTGGGAAGGACCTAACCCTTGCAGCATTTCCCTGAAAATTCAAGGGACGGCTAATGGTTATCCATCAACCGGTTACTCATTAACCGGTTATCGTATCTTGACCAGTCAAACACAGTTGAACTGGCTAACCATTGTTGGTTCTCAATTTTCTCCTAAATTATCCAGAGAACTAGACCCCACTTTCATGGTTTTTCCGCCTCCACAGTTCATCCTCCCAGTTGACTATTGTTCATCGGCCCCCATAGAAAGGAAAATTTTGTTTAAGAAAATCCCCGAATACTGTTGGCTAGAAATAATCCTAACCCCCACCCCCCCCCCCCCCCACACAAAAAAAAAAAAAAAAAAAGGATATATAATTAATATACCCAGAAAAAAAAGTATCAAGGTTTACTGGCATACATGATTTCTCAAACTATTTGTTCGCAATATTCACTCTTTATAGGAGTGTGAAAAACTTTACTGAAAATTTTCTTTGAGTTACGATTTCAAATATAACAACTCAAGGTATATCACTGATTCGTCTTATTTTTCTCACTGGTGTGGAATTTTTTTCTATACCATCTTTATGATTGTGACTTCATGATCGTCGAAAATAAAATGTGTCCCCATTAAGTTTTCGTTCTGGATTTGACGCTGCATCCTCCAATCATCACCTTCTCACCCAGATGGACCATTGTGCTTTCTTGGCATTTCAATTTAATTTGAGTAATCTCACATTACAATTGGCCGTAATAGTTGATTTCTAAGTTTATTTATTTTTTACTTTATCATCTGTTTTTTGTATTCCTATTGCTGGAGGAGGAACAGTTAACCATTGTCGATGCACTGCAACGGCGTTAGATCATTCTTGTTCCTTTCGCATATTTTGCAATTTGGTCACCTCCAATTTTTGGTTAAGAATTTATTTCGCATGTTTCTACCGTTTTGTTTTACTGAATTTTTATACCATTTCGTTTTAGAAGTATACTCTCATTTCCCATGTTTCTTCCGTTTTGTTTTACTGAATTTAGCATGTCTTTTGAGTGATCCCTGAACCAAACTATGATAGTTATCCTTATTTTGTTTGACGACGATGCGATGATATGTAAACTTACGAACGTGGTTGTGTATGTAAGAGCCAAACTTCATCTTGTCTATAACAGTTTAGGGACCCAAATCACCAAGAAATGACATCAATATGTATTTTCAACTCACTTATAGAAGAACTGAAGTAATTATGGGACATCTGTGTTAACACTTACAGTGCTTCACTGAAATAAAATTTTCAATGCCACGCAACATTGGTTGGCACACTATTATTGACTTTCTTGCACTAGCTATCCTCTCCAGCGTCTGGACGGAGCACTAGTGGTTTCTAGCATGTCATAACTGGAAACTGATAGTGATACTCTGAACTTTGTGAACTTTCGAACTTTTTTCTTTTTTTGGCATTTGAAAATAGACAAATAGTGTTCATTTCCTTTCCGGTTCAGTGATAAATTCGTTTTTTTATTGGTGTACTAGAAATGAACTTTGTATTGTATTTTGTATTTCAAATTAGGTACCACTGATTTTTACCATTTCCTTGGATATGATATTACCAATTGGAGTAATTGTTAAGAAACTGATTTTGTACTGACATAGAGTACTGTAGTCGATACACAAACAATAACACGTCTAGACTACCGAGTATAGAGGACTCGTTGACAACGCTTTACTACACCAACAACTTAACACAAAATTGGTTAAAAATACCAAAATTAAAATTTTCTGGGTGAAAAGGACAGTTAGATTTAGATACTGTTTAAATGGACAAAAATTTAAAAATAGGCAAGATGTAACCAATTTCATCCTGCCCATTTTGAAATACTTATTTTTATTTTTATTTTACACAGGATGCATCCAGTTTCATCCTTGCTATTTTTTAAGTTTAAGCCAAGATGAAATCCAGTTTCATCCTTGCTATTTTTTTTTTATCCATTTCACCCATAAAATTTTTTACTCGTCCATTTGAACCGTGTTTTAATTTTTTTTGGGCAAATGACCAATTTTCCGACAACTTAACTACTCCTCTTAAGTTAAGCTACTAGATGCTAAAGTTGGTCCCCAGACTAGCTAAAAGTATATAATACGCAAGATGAGAGGATCTGCCGGCGAAGAAGCAACTTATCGTATCTAAACACGGTATATACTTGAATTGCAAGCTTTTTTTTCTGACTTGAAAGGTTGATTGATAAAGAAAATGTAAAAAAACTTGACTTTTAAAGAAAATACTAGTTCCCATTTTTTAGAGTGTTACAAGAAAATGTTTTTAACTATCTATAGCCACCTTCCAATGTGTGATTAGTTCTCTAAACACATTGTTTCTAAACCAATTTTGATCCTCCCCCATTGGTAAATTAGAAGTTTGATTTCATTAATGATATCTTTCTCTTCTTTGTGCCTTTTATGAGCCAAAACTCTTCCGTTTCTTTCATTCCAAATGGCCCAAACAATTGCGAAGATGATGAGTGGCCAAATCTTTCTACCCCAATTTCTACCTCTTCTGAACTTCCAAGCTTGAAGTTGGCAATTTATGGATCCTCCTTGCACCCACTTGATATTGTATCCGCTGATAAAATAGCTCCAGATTTTGTGAGAAAAGTCACAGTGAAGCATCAAATGTGTTACTGATTCAGGCTGGATATTACATATAAAACATTGTGCATTCCGAATTTGGCACCCTCTTCTCAGCAAATTATCAGTAGTGGGTGTTAAGAAGCTTAAGGTTCATTAACAAATATATTGAAATGACAATTCTTTACAATGAGAAGTGAATATATATAGATTACAAAATGAGTAGGTAAGGTAGTAGGTAAGGAGTAGGTAAGGTAGTAGGTAAACCAGTAGGTAAGGTAGTAGGTAATGGAGTAGGTAAAGTAGTATGTAAAGGAGTAGGTAAAGGGGTAGGTAAGGTATAATTCAACACTCTCCCTCAAGGTGGTGCATATATGTCACATATGTCCAACTTGACAAGTGAATTATTGAAAATAGTATTTGATACTGCTTTCGTTAAAACATCTGTCAATTGTTGTGTAGTGCGAACATATGGTACTTCAATAATGTTTTCTTCGAGTTTCTCATAGATGAAATTCCTATCAATTTCCACGTGCTTCATTTGATCATGTTGCACTGGATTCTCTGCAATTTTGATTGCCGACTGATTATCACAAAATAACTTCATAGGTTTTTCAGATGGGAAACCAAGCTCTCCCATAAGCTTTTTTAACCATAACAATTCACAAATTCTTTTTACCATTGCTCTATATTCTTCTTCAGCACTTGACAAGGAAAAAACCTGTTGTTTCTTATACTTCCAAGTTACTAAGTTTCCCCCGACGAAGGTAACATACCCAGATGTCGATCTTATCCTATCTCCTTTGCCTCCCAAGTCTGAGTCTGTGTATCCTGATACCTCGAGATGTCCATGTTTTGAAAACATTACCCATCTGCCTAGTGCAGACTTCAAATATCTCAGTATCCTTATGACTGCATCCATGTGTTTTTGACCCGGATTATGCATAAATCTACTTACAACACTTACAGCATAGGAAATATCAGGTCTTGTATGAGAAAGATAAATTAAGCGGACAACTAACCTTTGGTATTGCCCTTTGTTAGTTGTTACTTGATCAGAACACTCTTCAAGACCATGATTTTGTTCCATAGGAGACCCTATCGGTTCGCAAACAAGCATACCGGTTTCCTTCAACAGATCAATCACATATTTTCACTGAGACAAGAAAATTCCCTTTTCAGATCGTGAAACTTCGATCCCTAAGAAGTATTTAAGTCCACCCAAATTCTTCATATCAAACTCAGAATTCAAACAACTCTTAAGATTACTCTTCTCTTCAGGGTCATTTCCTGTTACCACCATATCATCTACATAAACAATAAGTGCAGTAACCTTGTCACCTACTCTTTTAAGGAACAAGGTATGATCAACGTTACTCTGTGTATACCCAAACTTCTTCATTGCAAGACGAAATCTATCGAACCATGCTCTAGGAGATTGTTTCAGACCATATAAAGCCTTCTTTAACTTACAAACCACATTAGCCTTATCTGGAGCACTATAACCTGGAGGTAGTGTCATGTAGACTTCTTCTTTCAAATCACCATGTAAAAAGGCAGTTTTTACATCATATTGTTGTAGACGCCATCCTAAATTTGCTTCTGAAGAAAGCAAGACCCGAATAGTATTGAATTTCGCAACATGAGCAAATATCTCTTGATAATCGATACCATAAGTTTGGGTAAATCCCTTGGCCACCAGTCTTGCTTTGTACTTAGCAATCAAACCATCGGGATTATGTTTGATAGCATATACCCACATGCACCCAACTGGTTTCTTCCCTTCTGGTAGTGTGACTATATCCCATGTACCATTTTCCTCATGTGCGACCATCTCCCCTTTCATAGGACCGGCCCATTTCGGATCGGCAATGCTTTTTCTACAGTTTTGGGAATAGTAATATCTGCCATTTCACTGATAAATGCTTTTCCATCTTCTGATAATCTATGAGTAGACATGTAGTTGGAAATATGATATTTCGCTTTCTTTATTGCTTCGGGTGAAAAACGATCTGATGGCACTCCACGATTACTTCTTTGTGGTAATTGGTACTTATCAGTTTCAAGTAACTCAGAAGTATTATCAATATTAATCGAAGGATTTGGGTTTTCCTCGGGAGTTTCAGCAAGAGGATAACTCGTTGTAGGTGCTACTGGTGAAGAAACGACGGGGACTTAAATCACATGAGTTTCGACCTCTTAAACTGTGCTACTCGTTGTAGGTGCTACTGGTAAAGAAATGACGGTGACTTCAATCACATCAGTTTCGACCTATTGAACTGATATCGTGGGTGTCATAGTGATCGCACCAATATCAGTACAACCAGGAGTGTTACTTGAAGTTTCTTCACTGACCGGAAGATTTATCTCACTATTAGTTGGAAATAAATCAATCCAATTCAACTCTTTAATTTGACTCCCTCCCTGAAGAGGAGGACTAGATTCACATGTTGAATAAAACTTCTTGTGCTCGACAAAGGTAACATCCATGCTAACATAAAATTTACGAGTAGAAGGATGATAACACATGTAACCCTTTTGGTATGGATGATAACCAACGAAAACACACTTTAGTGCACATGGGTCCAGCTTGCTACGCAAATGTTTTTGTATGTGAACATAAACGGTAAATCCAAACACTCGCGGAGGAAGTTTAAGCTGAGAAGGAATTGTCATAAACGAAGCCAATTTATCCAAGGGTGTTTGAAATTTCAAAACACTAGTTGGTACACGATTAAGAAGATACACTGCATTAGTGATAGCTTCTTCCCAGAAATGTGGCCTCATGTTTGCTCCAATCAAATAACTCTAGTAATCTCAAGTAATTGCATGTTCTTCCTCTCCGCAACACCATTTTGTTGTGGCGTAGAAGGACAAGTAGTTTCATGAATTAAACCATGTTCCTGGAAATAACCTTGTAACACTTCATTAACATATTCGCCACCATTATCAGAACGAAGAACCTTTAAAGTGGTGGAAAATTGTGTTTGAATCATCACATGAAAAGATTTGAAAATACCAGCTACATCACTTTTATTTTTCATCAAATAAAACCAAGTCATACGCGTGCAATCATCGACAAATAGAACAAACCAACGAAATCCTGAATTACTTGTAATCCGGCAAGGCCCCCAAACATCATAATGAACCAAAGCAAAAAGAATTAATCTTCTGCTAAAGCTATCAGGGTAAGTCGCACGGTGACTCTTTGCTAATATGCAAGTTTCGCAACTGAAATCAGAAGGTTTGCAGGTTAAAAATAAAGTTGGAAATAAGTGTTGCAAATAACCAGAAGAAACATGACCCAACCGGTGATGCCACAATATAATTTAATCTTCATTTGCACGAGAGGACCCCTTGGCCGACAAAGACCGTCCTTCACACACATCATCTATGTAATATAACCCTCCTCTTTTAGTACCACGCCCAATTATCTTCCCGTTACCAAGATCTTGAAGAAAACAAAAGGTCGAATAGATTAATACTACACAATTTAATTGTGTAGTCACTAGTGATACAGAAAAAAGATTATTAGAAAGAGAAGAAATCAACAGAGTATGTTCTAAAGTCAAGGAAGAATTCGGATCAACTATCCCAGCTCCAATAACCGGATACAGAACACCATTGGCATTATACACCTTTGAGCATTCAGGTGCACATGCATCTTTCAAGATAGATGCTTCAAATGTCATGTGATTAGAGGCACCAGAGTCAAGTAACCAACCATGATCTTTTTCTGATTTTGTAGTAAGTAAAGCCGTATCTGTTTTACTTGATTGCTGAAAAAGGTTCGTATTAACCAAAGAATGACATTCAACCAGGGAAGAATGAGTATCGGTCGTAGTAGTCATCATTGAAGTACATGTATCTACCCCTCTTTGGTCGATCTTTATCTGTATTTTATAGGCGTCCCACCAATTGGGATAGCCAATTTCTTGAAACATTTCTCCACGAAGTGTGAATTGCTTCCACAGTAAACACAACGTCTAACGGAAGATATTATCACGATTAAACAAGAAATTATATGAAGTATGAATACAGGTCGCAAGCATCTTGCGAAAAACTTGGCAAGCGTTTTTTTTTTTTTTTGTGACTAAAAAAAGGTACAAATGAAACTGATTGTGTACACAACTGTTTATGGGGGGCGAAAAACAAACTGGCTAGATACTAGATAGCAGCTAAAAAATATGAGTAATCGAATATGAGGAATAAGTCTTATAAGAGTAAAAACGATAAGAGTTCAAATTCAAATCAAGTTTTCTCTCTTGCACAGAGAAATTAAGTTCGACAAATGAACCAAATATGTGAAAACAAACAAACTCAATTAGCTAAGATAAAAAAAGATCTTGATCAAAGATGATAACTATTTGTAAGGAACAAAAACAGCAGTACAACTTACTTAGTCCAAGATAAATGGATTAACAAGATTAAGTAGGATTAAAATAGGACAATCATAAACTCAACATAACAAGTTTATCATAAAATCGGCAGTACAACTTACTTGTTTAAATAAGTGTATAAAGAAAGAGCAGAACCTTAATCCAGCGGAAGAAGGATCAATCGAAGTAACGAAGAACTCGTTATTACTAAGAAACACTCAACTCACCATGGAGCTTTGATACCATGTTAAGAAGATTAAGGTTCATTAACAAATATATTGAAATGATAATTATTTACAATGAGAAGTGAATATATATAGATTACAAAATGAGTAGGTAAGGTAGTAGGTAAGGGGTAGGTAAGGTAGTAGGTAAAGGAGTATGAAAGGTAGTAGGTAATCGAGTAGGTAAAGTAGTAGGTAAAGCAGTAGTTAAGGTATAACTCAACAATGGGTATGGTATTCTGAGCTACAGAACAATTGCAAGCTTCAAACACAAGCTACTGTCAACTATGCGTAATTAACCTTGTCTAACCTCCGCCTCTCTACGGGTTGCGCCCGTGTTAACCCCTACTTCTATTTTTTTCAGATGTATACCCATATAAATACCCCATATAAACCATGTTAACCACAGAATAAAACCAAATTACTCATTCACAAGAAATCTTCAAACCCTAATTCCCTACGACTAGCGAAGAAGTGAGAGGCAAGAATGTCAAGCATTCCCGAAGAGATACAGGGAGAGATTATATATTAAGGTTACCAGTGAAATCCATCGGTTCGTTTTAAGTCCGTATGCAAGAGATGGAATGGATTAATTTGTAATCCTAAATTGGTCAATGATCAACTCAGTCTTGACAACAAAAACCCTAGAATTATGATCAAAGATGAAAACATCTGGGGTGATTAGAGATATGTTTTATTCTGTAGCTTATGCATCAATATCAACAGCGTCAGCATCATACAAGTCTGACCCAGTTGTTCTAATGGATAATCCAGTGATAAAAAAATAATGGAATTCGAAGTCGTCAGATGAGTATTTTGGGATCTTGTAATGGATTGCTTTGTTTAGGGGGCAAAATCAGTAATACAGTGATTCTTTGGTACCCAACCACCAATGAATACAAGGAAATTATACTACCAAAAGGCAATATGTGGATCATAACGGATGGGTTTGGTTTTGGTTATCATAACAGCATTACAGACTACAAGATGGTATGTATAACACGGGATCATGCAGTATATGTGTACACGTTAAAATCAAATTTATTGAATACCATACACTTTGGGTATACTCCTAAATCAGTAGGTTCACTTCTAAATGGTTCTCTTCATTGGTGTTCTGAAAACTCTGAAGCTATAATTTCCTTGGACATTAGCAGTGGGAAGTTCATGATTTGGCCTATCCCGGAATAAATTGTGCTACGTCCAAAATATAATTCTGTTACTCTCAGTTTGTTGGGAGATTCCATTTGCTTAGTTGGTGGTATCGATAATTCTCGAGTTGATGTATGGGTCATGCAAAATTATGGAGTTGGAGAATCTTGGATTAAGAAATTCACCACTACCAAAGTAGTAATTACTTCATATCCTCATTTGTTAAAGCTTTATTGGACTACTGAAACTGGGGAGATTCTAATACAAGTTCGCGAAGATTTCGTATTGTATGACGAAAGGAATGATAGAGTTAGGTCTGTTGATTGCAACATTGGTAGGTTTAATCATCTTAAATATGAAAGTTACATTGAGAGCTTGGTTTCACTTAAAACATGTACTTAGAGTTTCTCCAATGGAATGTGTGTGAGAGAAAATGTCTTCATCCACTAAAGATACACTTTTATTTACCTAAAATGTATCTCCAACCCAAACCTCTTTAACTAACATGTAGATGACATGGCATATTTTTACGTAGACATCCTCTAGCTCAACCTCTTGTTTCAGAAGTTCACCAAGAGGATGTCTATCCATCCTAATCAACATTTTTTAATTAAAATTCCATTAATAAAAAGATTATTTCAAAAATAATATCCATTATGTACATTAGCAGGTGATGCAATCAAGTGTTCGCAAGGGGAAGATAATCTGGCTTACAATTTCTTAAGGAATTAATAACACCAATTTTGGTTTTTCTGTCATATGTTTGTGATTGATGTGCTTATTCATATGCATAAGTCAAGACAGCATCTTTCAATGTTTCCACGAACGGAATTAACACAACCATCAAAGAATAGTATTATCGCCATACAATTGTAATCATCTTTTAGTACAGATTTGGTTGTATAATATACATTGATAGGAAAAAAAAAAAGAATGTTCTCGGTGATCACTGCCACAATATTGGAGTTCAGGAAAGACCGTGTATGTATTAACTAGCCTCTGAATAATGGATATTGTTATATTTTCTGATACCAAATCAAATAAAATCATTTACCGGAAGACAACTAGCCAGGAAAGAAGTAAATAGATAGGTGGGTTGTTATATTTTCTAAACATGGAGGGTAATGGGGTCATCAGTTAAATAATCAACCAATCAGAAATTAATGTGAAACATACACTCGTTAGAGGAGTGTGAACAGATTTGGACTCGAGAAAGGATTTTTTTACTCCTTGTATCTAGGAAAATCCATTGCCATATAAGGTAAAGGATGTCTTCCCATAGTGCCACCTATGAAGCTGACCACAAAATCATTGGAGAAGCTCTTAAACGGCCAAAAATACAAGGAAAATGAAGTCCGGATACGGAATGTTGAGTATTTCTTTGATTTAATTCCACTGCAAATTTGAAGCAAATAGGGTAATTTTTTTATTTTTTATTTGTATTATACCAATCAGACCTTTTCTCTTTTCTTGTTGCATTGGGATCAATGGGAAAAGCATGAAATCTCTCCTCTCTTTTCTATCTCATAGAATTTTCTCTAGAGGGGTAACATGTATTTCAATCCATAGGAACCGATAACATTGACTGCATCCAAATCAATCTCAATCAGCTCTTCATCGTCCTCTTCTGGATTTTCATTGCCATAAATATGAATAAGATAAAGCCATTGTTTGGTATATTTGAAACCGTATATCATTAACGTACCCCAGTCAACAGTCTTGATTGGAGGGATCGACATCTTTTACCTTTATCCTCTGCGAGTCGTTTGTTGGATCATTAAAGCATCAAATTCAAGCTTCTTGTAAGTCATCTCAATCACCTTCTCTCATTATATCAACAAACAAGCAAAACATTTGGAGATTAGGTTTTTAAAAGAACCTTTGTGCACTAGAACTTCTTATTTTTTGACCAATCCTCCGTCCATGAGAATCATTATTTTTTGACCAATCCTCCGTCCATGAGACCCAAATAATGAAAAAGAAATTAAAAAAAAAAACTCTTAGAAATATGGAGTAATATATATGCAGTTCCACTCCAAATTTGAGCCAAAGCTGGCAAGCACTGCGGACATCGCTACCATCATTACAGATCACGAGAACCTAATAATGAAACAATTAACCGTAAGGCCAAAATTGCATTCCCCTTGGGATAAACTTGGAGTACAATAAATACATAATAACTCTTCCATTACTCATCGCACTTCTTCCAAGTTATGAGATCCTGAAAATCTCTTCTATTTTCCACTCTTCAGTCTTTTGTTGTCTTTTCTCTTTTGGTCACGGGAACCTGGGAGATGAAACTAAAATTACACCACTACTCATTTATAAATTACAACCCTACTCATTTAAAGGTTCATCTAGTTTTGTATTTGCGAAGAAACTTCAGAGCTTAAAGCCAATTCTCAAAACTTGGAGCCCTGAGAAGTTAAGTGTTTGGAGAAAAGGCTTTCTTCATATGAACATGGCATTTTGAGGCTTGACAGGAAAGAAGTGTTGGGGGAGGCTTACGAAATCCGAGCCGCTATGCGCAATACGAAACCTACACGAGCAATGAAACACAATGCGGAAATACACAAACTATGACGATATAGAAGCAATCACACAACACCGGCAATTACGTGGAAAAACCCCTCCAAGGTGAAGGGTAAAAAACCACGGGCAAATCTTCCACTATAACAATAATGGGTTACACACAATTCTCCCAAATTTGGGGATAACAACAACCTCAAGGTGCCTATAGCACTTGGATATCAATTTGCCTAATTACACTCAACCCTAAGGATGGATCAACAATTCATTCATATATAATATGAGATTCACTATCAATTTAAGAATTAGAAGTGATTTGAGATACTTACTACTAGGGTTTGACAAACCCTAGAATTTTCCCCCTTTGAAGAGATGTGGAAATTGAAAGCTCAATCTTCACCACAATGAACCAAGAGATCCTTCAACAAGAACCCTTTCTTCTCCTCTTCAATATGCCTCTAATCTCACCAAAAATGGTGGATTAATTCTCTCTATCTCACTCTCACTCTTTCTCTTCTTCCTCTCTTTCTCTTTCTTCAAAATGAAGAAGATAAAACCGTAATACACAAAAGAGTGTCTCCTGATGCCTTTTGTTCATAAAACCAAAAAACAAGGCAGCCACTAACTTCCTCCCTTGAATGGTTAAGGGGACTCCACATGTTTGGGCCAAAAGGAGTAAAACCCAACAATCTCCCCCTTACGACTTATGGTAAGGTACCCGTCACCACCAAACCTTCCCTGCTGCAGAAATACACATGCTTGTATTTTGGTAGCGACTTTGTCATCATATCAGAACCGTTGTCATATGTATGGATCTTCTCAATATACAAGACCTTCTCCTCGAGAACTTCTTGTATCCACTGATACCTAATATTGATGTGCTTGGACCTCGAGTGAAAACTTGAATTCTTGCTGAGATGGATGGCACTCTGGATGTCACAGTAAATGATGAACCTCTGTTGCTTCACACCGAGTTCTCTAACAAACCTTTTCATCCATATCATCTCCTTGCAACTCTCTGTAGCTGCAATGTACTATGCCTCTGTAGTAGACAATGCCACACATTTTTGTAACTTGGATTGCCAAGACACAGCTCCCCCTGCATAGGTAAATAAGTAACCCGATGTAGACTTGAGACTGTCTTGAGCACCTGCCAAATCTGAATCTGTGTAACCAATTAACTCTGGCTTGTCACCTCCATAGCACAAACACATATTAGAAGTACCCCTTAAATACCGTAGTATCCATTTCACTGCATCCCAATGCTCCATAGCAGGATTTTATAGAAATCTGCTTACCACTCCAACTGCATGAGCTATATCCGGCCTTGTACACACCATTGCATACATCAAACTACCAACTGCAGACGCATAAGGAATTTTCTCCATCTTCCGTTTCTCAACATCATTCACAGGACATTGATCACGAGATAACTTAAAATGGTTTGCAAGTGGACAACTTACCGGCTCAGCCTTGTCCATGTTGAATCTTTGCAACACCTTATCAATGTAGCTTTCTTGTGATAGCCACAACTTCCTCGCTTTCATGTCACGAGTGATCTCCATGCCAAGAATACGCTTTGCTGCACCCAAGTATTTCATAGCAAAAGACTTGCTCAGATCTGACTTCAACCTGTCAATCTTTTACTTATCTTTGCCAACAATAAGCATGTCATCAACATATAGCAAAAGAGTAAGAAAATCACCATCAGCAAATTTTTGAATGAATACACAATGATCTGAAGATGTCCTCTTGTACCCATGTTCCTTCAAGAACGATTCAAACTTCTTGTACCATCTTCTTGGAGCTTGCTTCAAACCATATAGACTCTTCTTTAGCTTGCACACCATGTACTCTTTGCCTTTGACTTCAAAACCCTCGGGTTGTGCCATATACACATCTTCCTCTAACTCACCGTGAAGAAATGCTGTCTTGACATCTAGTTGTTCTATCTCAAGATCCAAACTAGCGGCTATTGCCAAGACAACCCGAATAGAAGAAAATCTCACCACCGGTGAGAAAATCTCGTCAAAGTCAACACCTTTTCTCTGCTCATAACCCTTCACAACTAAGCGTGCTTTGTACCTTGGTTGTGAGTTACCATCTTCAGTCTTGATTCAGTACACCCACTTGTTCTTCAGAATTTTATGGTTCTCAGGCTTGTCAACCAAATCAAAAATGTCATTCTCATCTAAAGAGCCAACCTCTTCTTTCATGGATTTCAGCCACTTCTGACTTTCAGGAACACTGAGAGCTTCTTCATAAGACTCTGGTTCACCTGCATCTGTGAGCATCACATATTCATGTGGTGAATACTTTGTTGAAGGTAATCTGGTCCTGCTGGATCTTCTCAACTCAGCTTTTGGTTGTTGTTGTTGCTGCACTTCTTGCTCAACACCACCACTGTAACATCTTCATGAGCTTCATCTTCATTGACATTACCATCAACATCATCATCATGTTGTTCTAGAGTAGGAACAACTGGATTTGGATCCAAGGTCATATCATCTTGAAGCTTTGGCATCTCAATTTTCTCAAAGTCTTCAATAGTCTGATCTTCAAGGAATACTGCATCCCTACTTCTGATAACCTTCTTCTCAACTGTATCCCAAAATCTGTAACCAAACTTCTCTGTTCCATAGCCTAGGAACACACACTGCTTTGCTTTGTCGTCAAGCTTTGATCTCTGATCTTTTGGGATATGAACAAATGACCTGCAACCAAACACTTTCAAGTGATCATAAGTAGGCTCTTTGTCTCTACATACCTTTTCTGCTACTTCTCCATCTAGCGGTCTTGAAGGAGATCGATTGATCAAATACACAGCAGTATTCATTGCTTCACCCCAGAAATGCTTATGCAACTTGGAATGAGATAACATGCACCTTATTCTCTCAAGAATAATGCGGTTCATCCTCTCTGCAACACCATTATGTTGTGGAGTCTTCGGCACTGATTGTTCATGACGTATACCCATGCTCTTGCAATACACTTCAAGTGTCCCAATGTACTCTCCCCCGTTGCAAGAACGAAGGCACTTCAAGGTTCTACCTGTTTCTCTTTCCACCATGCTGTGAAACATCTTGAACACAGGAACAACATCATCTTTGGTCTTGATTGCATATGACCAAACCTTCCTTGAAGCATCATCTATGAAAGTAACAAAATAAACAGCACCACCAAGTGTTTTGACCCTTAAAGGTCCACATACATCAGAATGAACAAGATCAATAATACCAGAATTGCGCTTGGGTAAAGCTTTATGAAAGGAAACTCTAGTTTGTTTACCAACTAAACAATGAGTACACTTACCCAATTGCATACCTTTGGCATTTGGCAAAACTTGTCTTTTGGTGAGGATTTGAATTCCCTTCTCACTAAGATGACCAAGTCTTCTATGCCACAGCTCGGAGATTGAATCTTTGTCAACAACATTCAACTCACCTTTCAACACCTTCAATTGTGTCTTGTACAATGTGCCACACTTATTGCCTCTTGCAATAACCATGGAGCCCTTGCTTAGCTTCCATTTTCCATCACCCAAGTGATTGTTGTACCCTTCATCATCTAACACTCCAGGTGACATTAGATTCAAACGAAGATCCGGTACATGTCGCACATTTCTGAGAACCAACGTACAGCCAACATTGGTCTCAACCTTCATATCACCCATTCCTACAATTTTCGCAACACCACTGTTGCCCATTCTGACTGACCCAAAGTCACCAGCCTTGTAGGAGGTAAATACATCTTCATGAGGAGTAGCATGATAAGATGCACCTGAATCAACTATCCATTCTGAATCAGAACCTGCAAAACTCACACAAACATCATTACAATCTGAGAATATAATGATATCATCATTTGTCACAGTAGCTGCAACACCATTGTCTTGGTTATCATTTCCTTTCCCCTTCTTGTGTTCTTGCTTCGGTTTCCTGCATTCATTTGAATAATGACCTCTCATACGACAGTTCCAACATTCAACGTCTTTTCTGGACTTTGATTTACCCCTTGACTTGCTACGACCAACTTGTCTTCTGTCTTTTCTTCTACCCCGATTTTCTGTCACAAGAGCTTCTGAATGAGATGAGTCTAATGACCTTCTTCTAACTTCTTCACTCAGTAAACTGCTAGTTGCAACAGTCATGTTCAACTTCTTGTCTGGAGCAGAATAACTGAGACAATTCCTCAATGGCTCCCAACTGTCTGGTAAAGTATTTAGCAACAAATAAGCTTGAACCTCTTCAGGAATTTTGAGGTCCATAGATGTAAGCTGATTCATGATCCCCTTCATTTCATTTAAATGTTGCGCCATTGAACTCCCTTCCTTGTAACACAGCTTTCCAATCTTTTTGAATAGAAGAGCTTTTTCACAAGGAGACTGCTGATCATATATCTCCTCTATCTTGGTCCACAAAGGATATGCTAGTGTCTCACTAGCAACATGATGAAAAATGCTATCATCAATCCACTGACGAATATAACCAACTGCTTTTCGATTAGTAACCTTCCAATCTTCTGCACTTGTCGCCTCAGGCCTTAATCCCTTACTCTCTATTGGACCATAGAGATCTTTACAATATAACCAGTCTTCCATCTTCGCCTTCCATATGACAAAGTTCTCACCGGTCAAATTGACCATTCTTTTACTAGTGCTAGCTTCCGACATTGCACAGGATTAGCTCAACCCAAAAGCTCTGATACCACTTGTTGGGGGAGGCTTACGAAATCCGAGCCGTTATGCGCAATACGAAACCTACATGAGCAATGAAACACAATGCGGAAATACACAAACTATGACGATATAGAAGCAATCACACAACACCGGCAATTACGTGGAAAAACCCCTCCAAGGTGAAGTATAAAAAACCACGGGCAAATCTTCCACTATAACAATAATGGGTTACACACAATTCTCCCAAATTTGGGGATAACAACAACCTCAAGGTGCCTATAGCACTTGGATATCAATTTGCCTAATTACACTCACCCCTAAGGATGGATCAACAATTCATTCATATATAATATGAGATTCACTATCAATTTAAGAATTAGAAGTGATTTGAGATACTTACTACTAGGGTTTGACAAACCCTAGAATTTTCCCCCTTTGAAGAGATGTGGAAATTGAAAGCTCTATCTTCACCACAATCAACCAAGAGATCCTTCAACAAGAACCCTTTCTTCTCCTCTTCAAGATGCATCTAATCTCACCAAAAATGGTGGATTAATTCTCTCTATCTCACTCTCACTCTTTCTCTTCTTCCTCTCTTTCTCTTTCTTCAAAATGAAGAAGATAAAACCGTAAGACACAAAAGAGTGTCTCCTGATGCCTTTTGTTCATAAAACCAAAAAACAAGGCAGCCACTAACTTCCTCCCTTGAATGGTTAAGGTGACTCCACATGTTTGGGCCAAAAGGAGTAAAACCCAACAAGAAGAGGTGGACGGTCTATCAATCTCAGAGCGTAATCAAAGAATAGAGTTGTGTGGAAACCATAAGGAGGTGTCCCATCAATTGAGACAAAAATGGCAATGTAGAGCAAAGGTGAACTGGATAGCAAATGGCGAAATAAATACATCTTATTATCATATGGTGGCCAACGGTAGAAATAAGGCAAATTGGATTCATAAAATCCAAGTAGGAGATGTTGATTTTTTTCACAAGTTGAAATTGAAGATGAAGCGAGGGAGTATTATTCAAATCTGTATACCGAAGACCAGAGTTGGAGGCCGAAAGTTTTTTAAAAGAACTTTCCTTCGATTTCGGAAGAACAAAGAATAACCATGGAGCGGCCTATAGAAGAAGAAGAAGAAATTTTAGGTGTGATTAAAGAGTCCAACTTTGTGCACCCCTCTAAAACCGGGGTGCACATTCCGGTCATCCTGATTGAAGGGATTTTCGGTCAAAACCAGATTCGATATTTAGTTTTTTATTTTTTCTGTTTTAAATTACAAATTTTCCATTAATAAAATATATATTCACGCTTCATTTATTATTTTTCTTTTTCTCGTTCTATCTTCTTCGTTTTCCTATCTCCATATTGTGGATGCTATAAAGGTTCACTAATAGTAGCTTCAATTTCAATCATGTAAAGTAGTTTATACACCACCGATGTTGATTTCTGATCGTTACGAAGGTGATGTTTAAAAGAATGTTAGTGAAGGTAAGTTACGAAGAATTGATTGAGAAAAGAAAAAAAAACTCTTGGACTGTTTTGAAACAGAAAGAGTAATGGTTTCCATTACAGCCTTAAATTAATTTGATGAACAATTTACCCCCAAATATTCGGTAGCATTTTCAACACCCACCCCTGATCTAACTACCTGTAGATGTAAATTATCCACAGATCCAGGTGGCAACATCTTAAGCCTGAGTACACCCAAATATGAAGGGACGTGAAACATAGAGTGAAGATTAGCGGGCACGAGATTTAAGGAGCCATGTGGATCAGGCGGGATCGCACTACAGCTGTCGGACAAGACGTGACCCAGACTTCTGACAAAGCTGAAAAGACAAGATGTGGCGGGTCAAACGAGGTGCTATGGTCAAACGGATAAGAAAGTACGAGTCACGTCAGCTAGTCGAAAGGGCGATGATCAAGACAGGAGACATCACGTCAATAGAGCATCTGAAGAGGTCGACTCGGACGAGAGATAGGCGAGGAATCAAGACATATCGGTCACATGAGGCGACATGAGTCGGCCCGAACAAATAACTGCCAATAAGATGTAAGATGCCCAACACCCTAACTTGGTTGTATGAAACCTCTCCTATAAATAGAGCGACTTGTATTCAAGAGAGGTAGGTTGCATTTTGGGAGAGAGAGAGAGAGAGAAACACGAGTTAACACTAAAAAGAAGTGAGTGAGAAGTAAGTTCATCTTGTAAGGAGATTCAACTAAGAGCAACAACTTTGTAACACTTTGAAGTAATAAGATTCACCCTTTCACACCCGTGGACGTAGGTAATCATACCGAACCACGTATATCTTGTGTTCATTGTTGAGTGTTTAGTTTCATTTGAGATGAATAGTAGGTTTCTACCCTTTGGATGTAGTTTGTAGTAAAATGCATCTACATTCTGGCGCCGACTAAGGGGATACGACTAAGATCTCCGGATACCTTGCCGTGAAGACCTTCAGAGACGATCAAAAGCTCATCAATACACGTTAACGTGTTGTAGTTAAAGCTATGATGAAATCTGTTGGCCGAAGTAATGGTTGTCTTGAGTCTTTAAAGTTAGAACAGTAACAACGTCTTCTCAGCATCTTCAACAGTTCGATCAACATAGAACCTTCAGAAGCTCACCAGCGACTAACAGTTCGGTTTAGAAGCTACGTGAAGAGTCTGTTGAAAGAACGACTGTTTTTTGTTGATAGTTGTATGATTGTTAGTGTTAAGCGAATTGTTTTCCAGCTACGATGAGGAGTTGGGTGCTCGGAGTTACCAAAAGTTTGCGTTTTTAGATGTTTTATCGCATGATAAACTGTCAACTGTATAGAGTTTTAGCCGGCGGTGTAGCATAATCCATCGGAAAGGTCATAACTAGATCTCAAGAAAGTGTAGTTGGTACAAGCTTGATTTGATTCTAGGGGTTACTTGCCGTACTTTTTAAGCATCATGTGCATAAGTTCAATGATTTGGAGCATGTAGAATAAAGGACAAACTAACTTGAATGCCTAGGTTGGGTACTGAGAGCGACGTCGTACGGAGTGATAGTGACGGGGAAGATAGGTATGCCACAGATTCAACATAGGGACAAAGTAGGGTAGATAGGCGGAACCCACTTGATAACTGAAGTAGACCCTACACAGTGGCAGCAGTCGTACCAGTCAAACTTTTTGTCCTTTTTGTCTGAACTTTTTGTTAGAAAATCAGGTCAAAGTAAGGGATCCCTTTTTGTATTTGCTGACGTAGGGACGGGCGATACTCGTCTTATCACGCGACATGGCCGATGGCTAGCACTTCAGGGACAATACGAATGTTGAGGAATCGTACAGTCACCAGCAGTAGCATGCAAGCAGGGGTAACATGGCCGAGGCAAGGAGACAGTCGACAACCACCTCCCGAGGAATCTCATGCAGCTGCACGAGGAATGCCAATTGTCGAGGAGGAGGAGGATCCGGGGCGAGATGATAACACCCTACCCTTGGAGCAGGTCATCTTGATCCAGAGAAGAGTTGACCAAGTTGACGGACTAACAACCTCAGATACAGACGACGACGAGGAAGCGCTCGCAGCACAAGCCCAGAGACAACGAGTAAGGCAACAAATAGAGTACCAGGAAGCCTTGGGAAGAGAGCAAGAGCGTCTCAGGCAGATTCAACTGGGGTGAGGAGCAGCCCGCAACATCGGCCCAATACCCATTCACGCGACCGGTCATGTAATCAACACGATACCACCCCCACCACACATTTCCACGCCCATACAATCTTGGCCACATCATCCCAATGGGAACTCTAGTCACGAAAGCAAAGACCCGACGATTTTATCCATTCTAGAAAGTCAAAGAAGGCAATAGGGTGCACTAAAAGAGCTTCAACAACAAAACCTCTCCTTAGAATATGAGAACTATCAGCTGAGAAATCAGCGAACCAGATTACGAGGTTCGTCTAGCCAAGGAACTTCAAGGCATCGTTTCCGATCAGGTCACTCACCACCTGGGATGGTGCCGAGCAACCCTGATCAGTTCGATCGATCAGGACAGCCACCATCGCCTATGATACCCCCCGAGCAAAGATACGGGCCACCCGAGGACTCGTCCACTTACGAGGACAGGCGAGGAGGGGACATATGACAGGATCAGGCAACAGAGGATAAGTTAAGGAGTTGGAGGCAAAATTCAAAGAACTCTCGGGCGGAAACGAAGAGAACAAGTTGGCAGAGATTATGAGCGAAGCCGAGAAGACACCCTTCTCTCAAGAACTTGAGCAAATATCGTTCCCACCCAAGTGTACGTTTCCTACATTCCCTTATAGATTTTACGGGACTGGGGATGCGATCGAGCACCTAAAAATGTACACCATGTCACTGATCCAATGGAGGAACAACCCGGTAGTTATGTGTAAATTCTTTCCGGCTAGCCTGGAGGGCGAAGCGCGAGATTGGTTCTACTCGCTCGCACCTGGATCGATAAACGGGTATGAGGCACTGGTCGAAGCCTTCCTTGAAACCTACATGCACAACAGTCGACCTCGGCCAAGAATGAACAAGTTGTTTTCCCTCGCCCGAAGGTTCAGGGAGCCCTTAAGAACCTTGACCGATAGGTGGAGGAAACTGTGTACCGAAATTGGAAAGGTGCCGGAGGATCAAGCCATCTTCGGGTTAGGGAACGCGCTAGGAAGGACGGACCCCATCTGGATAGCTATGTTCTCCGAGAAACCGAAAACCTTAAAGGAGATGAGAAAACTACAGGAGTATTATATCGCCTTGGAAGAAATCCAGGCCGAGTCAAGAGATAGGGGAGTACAAGAAGCTAGTGCGAAAGCTGGTACCGAAGTCAAAGCGGTCATGAACGATCCAATAAGACGCCCAGAAAAAAGATCGGATCCTCCCCCGAGGAGCAGCGAGAAAAGAGAATGGATGGTCAATGGGAAGAAGCCGAGACATGAAGCCCGATCGTATACCCCTCTCAATGCTCCTTTGGAGGAGGTATTCAAAGAAGTTGAGAAGAGAAATGACATCAACTATCCATCGTCAAGGGGAGTCCAGTTCCAAGAGACTAGAGATCACCCCGAGTACTGCCACTACCATCAGTATAGGGTCATTCTACTAACAACTGCCGAGAAGTAAAGGATATTGTTCAGCATCTCATCCAAGACGGATATTTGAGGAAGTTCGTCCGACATCCACCCCGGCTGACAGATACACCCGATGTACCGGTTCATTAGGTTAGTATTGATAGGACGACTCAGTTCGCGAGTATCATTTCACATTTAGCTATTCGAGGTTATGCTCTAGGCCCGGTGATTACCTCTAGAATCCACAAGAGGGACCACGATGGTAAAGAAATATTCAGTGTAGCCAAATATTTGCCCATGGAACCTTGGATGACGCAAACCGTTTAGTTCTCGGCCAAGGATATCCCAGCCAATGGGCAAGCACACGGCGAACCCTTAGTCCTCACCCTACTAATTGAGGATTGGGGCGTAAGGAGAATCCTGGTGGATAGTGGAAGTTCAGTCGAGGTGTGATTCTACGATACGTTTAGGAGGATAAAGTTATCGGACGACATACTCGTCCTGTTAACGTATCGCATCTATGGATTCAATGGTACCGTAACTATACCCAAGGGCGAGGTGACTTTAAGAGTTTCGGACGATGGATGCTACCTCGATACACTAACCACCTTTTGTGTGGTCGACGTCGCCTCACCTTATGAAGCAATCATTGGGTGTCCATGGATTGCTGGGATAAAGGGGGTAGCATTGGCATACCACCAGAGATTAAGGTTCCCGACTTGCAAGGGAATAGCTGAAGTAGTGGGTGATTCCCAGGTGGCGCGACAATGCATGAAAGTCGATATAGAAATTAATGAAGGACGACGAGCTCGGAAAAGTCAAGAGTAGAAAAAATCAAAGGAAGTTCAGGCGACAAGACAAGTGGAAGCAGTGATTTCACAAGTTGTCATGGCATATGAGACCCTGGAGCAAGACCCTTTATATAAGTCAAAGGAAACGGCTTTATTCCGCGAAGCCAAATCTAATTGCACAGCGGTGGAGCCAACTCGGGAAGTAAATTTGGGGACGATAGAGGCACCAAAGGTGGTGAGAATCGGGATATTGCTATCGGACGAACAAACAAGTCAACTCACGACGGTATTAAGGGAAAATTTAGACGCCTTTGCTTGGGAAGTACGTGATTTAGAGGGCATTGACTCACGGATCTGCTGCCACCACTTGAAGATCGATCCAAGATTAAAACCGGTTAGGCAAAAAATGAGGCGCATCGCGCCAGAATTACAGACAGCAGTCGAGGTCGAGCTAAAAAAGCTACAAGAATTCGGAATAATAAGGAAATCCCACTACCCACAGTGGATATCCAACATGGTCGTGGTACCAAAAAAGAAGGGTGGAGTTAGAATATGTATTGATTTCAGCGACTTGAACAAAGCTTGCACGAAGGACAGTTTCCCCATCCACGGCATAGATCAGCTAGTAAAGTCTATATTCGGGTATGAGGTGATGACCCTAATGGTTGGATACATGGGCTACAACCAAATACCGTTGGCGCCCGAGGACCAGGAACATACTTCCTTCTTCACACCGAGGGGATTGTATTGTTATACCAAAATGCCATTCGGACTTAAAAATGCTGGGCTACATATCAGAGATTGGTAGGCGACATATTTGAAGATAACATCCACGACACCATCAAAGTTTATGTGGATGATATGTTAGTCAAGAGTCGTCGAGCTAGGGACCACGTCCGAGACCTTCGGGAAATTTTTCAAACAATGAGGGAGCACAAGATGAAGATTAACCCCGCTAAGTGCGATTTCTAGGTCACATCGGGGAAATTCTTAGGATATATCATCACCCCCAGAGGAATAGAAGCGGATCCCGAGAAGGTTCGGGAAGTCCTAGAAATGCCATCTCCTGTGACAGTAAAAGATGTGCAGAAACTAAATGGTTGCATAGCGGCATTGGGACGATTTGTATTACGGTCATCGGACAAATGCAAGGCCTTTTATGACATTTTAAAGAAAGGAGAAAAATTCTAATGGACGGACGCCTGCGAAGAGGCCTTTCAAAATATCAAATTACATTTAGCTAGCCTACCGGTTCTTCAGAGACCCGAGCCGACAGAAATTCTCACCCTATACTTAGGCGCGACACCCTATGCCATCAGTGCGGTGTTGGTTAAAACAGAGGAGGGTGTGGAGAAGCCGGTATATTTCACTAGCAAAATGTTAAGTTCGGCCGAGAAAAACTACACCAAAATGGAGCAAATGGTGCTGGCACTAGCATTTGCCGCCTCTAAACTCCGAACATATTTCCAAGATCATCGAATACGAGTGCTCACCAAATCGCCTATCGAAGCAGTCTTGGATAGCGCAAGGCGATCAGGTAGAATCTCCAAATGAGGGGCCATAATCAAACAATATGACATTGCATACGAGACAAGAACCGCGATCAAAGGGCAGGAAGTGGCCGACTTCTTGGCAGATTTCCCCCTTAGTGATGAGGACGAGGTAGAAGATGTACCTGGAATGATATAGGAACAAGAGGAACCGGCAGACCTGTTAGCCGCCAATAGTCCAACGCGATGGGAGGTATTTGTCGATGGAGCCTCGAAAAAAGAAGGATCGGGCCTTGGGTTAGTATTTACCACACCAAAAGGAAGGAAGATCGTGCATTCATTCAGACTAGAATTCAAGGCAACAAACAACGTCACCGAGTATGAAGCCGTGATCCATGCCTTACGAATAATTGTGGAAATGGGGCTGCAAGAGGTCCGATTGACTAGTGCCTCACAACTAGTGATCCGACAGATTACGGGCTGATACGCTACACATGATCCGGTGCTGCAAAGTTATTGGGAGCTCACCCATTTTTACATCAAGCAAATACCATATATTATATTCCGCCATATTTGCCGAGAAGATAACAGACACTCGGACGCTCTGTCGTATATCACCTCACAACTAGTAGACCCGAGCATCGAAGGCATACGTGTTATGAGGCTTCTTATCCCATCTATCCCTGAAACTCCGGAAGTACGGGTCGATGTGGCCATTAACATAGCCGAGAGATACAAAGAAGGCAACTGGAGAAAGACGATACATCAATACCTAGAGACGGGAGAGCTACCCAATGGTCGACCTGAGATAAACAAAATCAAAAGTAAGTCGGGTGGTTACGAGTTAAGGGAAGGGCTCATATATAGGAAATCCTACCTAGGACCACTCCTACGATGCTTGAGTAAAGAAGAGGGCCACATAATCTTACACGAACTACACTATGGAGCAGCCGGAAATCACAGCTCGGGTAGAAGCTTGGCGGTCAAGGAAAAAACCATGGGATACTTCTAGATGTACATGAACGAAGATGCAAAACAAATGGCGAAAGCTTGTGAAGAATTTCAGCGTTTTGGGAAGAAAATCCATGCTCCATCCGTACCTCTGAACTCAATTATAAGCCCGTGGCCATTTGCTAAGTGGGGTATAGACATTGTCTGGCCATTACATGTCGGAACAGGGCAAAGAAAGTATTTGATCGTGGCCACTGACTACTTCACCAAGTGGGTAGAGGCGGCACCACTAAGGCACATTCGGGACAAAGATGTCTTTAAGTTTATTTGGGAACATATCATTTGTCGCTTCGGGGTCCCTGCGGCAATCATTTTTGATAATGGAAAACAACTACAAGGCGAGAACATCTACCTTCTTTTCAACACTTACAACATCAGGAAGAGCAAAGCTACCCTGATTTACCCCCACCGTAATGGGCAGGCCGAGATCACTAACAAGACTATTGCCGATAACATGAAGAAGAAACTCGACGGGGAATATGGCAATTGATGTGAGGAACTATATAATGTCTTACGGGCATACAGAACCACACATAGGGAGGCTACGGGATTCTCTCCGTTTATGCTTACCTACGGAGCCGAGGCAATCCTATCAACGGAAGGAATGATCCCTACCACAAGAACAGAAGCTTGGAGGCGAAACGTTTCGTCCGATCTGATTTTGGCTAAACTCGACAAATTGGAAGAAACAAGAGAAATGACTTTACAAAAAATGGAAAATTATCAAAGGAGGTTACAACGAGAATACAATAAGCGCGTCCGACCAAGAGAATTTAACCCAGGGCAGCAGGTGTTGAAATTTCTGGCTGAATGGGAGCGCGACAAAAAGGGCGGAAAACTAGCACCAAAGTGGGGCGGGCCGTACATAATTGAATCTTAGGCAGGCGAGGGATCATATAAGCTACTGCGACTCGACGGAACAAAAGATCTCAAACCATGGAACATCAGGTTCTTGAAACTCTACCATCCTTGACGGGCGATGCGGAAAAACGGTAAGCAAACGTGTCTTCTATTTCTTTGAAACCATGACGGGTATGAGATAGGGCATGAGCGACTAATGGTCATTCGTACTCGGGGCAAAGCCAGTGTGTAAGTGCCGAGGTGACTTACACTCGAATGGTCATTCGTACTCGGGGCAAAGCCAGTGTGGAAGTTCCGAGGTGACTTACACACGAATGGGCATTCGTACTCGGGGCAACGCCAGTGTGGAAGTGCCGAGGTGCCTTACAGTCGGCTGGCTATTCGAACTCGGGGCAGTGGAAGTGTGCAAGTGCCGAGGTAGCCTAAGGGTTCTGTTGGTTGGAAGCCAGTTCCAAAGGTTGTTGAGACACAAGGTCTCCTCAGCTAGGTGGCCTACTTACATTTGAAAGGTCGCCCCCATCGCAGGTGGCTGAGTCCACCTGCCCGAGACTGGTTGGTCGATAACTGCTCGGGATTATCGGGCCTAGAACTAGGATGACCGGTACCCTTCCACTAAATCCAAAGAGATAGTGATGAAATACCCCAATCAGGACATGGCATAGGGCCCGATGACCCTCCTTGTTGGGTGTGTTCGACAAAAATGGTTAAAATACTAACTTACTTGAATAATAATTGCAGGAATAACATGCGAAACACAAGATAATTCGATTGTGTCATGCGTACATTAAGAGAGTAAGGAAAATGTCATGCAATCACGAGAAATAAAGAATTTAACGGAAATAAAACAAACAACATCGGCGACGCAGCACCCCCATTAAAACAAACAAGTAGTGTATCAGAAGAAAACAAGGGGAAAAGTGTTCAAAGCGATTTACAACCCAACGAAAAAGGGCAACTTAGTGACACAGCACTACAAAAGGGGACTTCAAGCCTTGGAAGGAGCAGCGCCGGCCTTCTTCTGCGCGATCTTGAGCCGCTTCTTCTCCACCCAATCCATAATGCCTGACTGATCCTTCTGGTCTAACTCCTCTGCATGGGCGATGCATTCATCCTCGAGCTGTTGGGTAATCTGAGAGGTGCTCTCCTCGGCTTCAGCTAACTGAGAACCCAGATCGGCCTCGACCTGCTTCAATCGTCGGACTTCCAGATCCAATTCATGAGAGCGTTGCTGCTCGCCTGCAAAAAACGTAACAAATATTGATTATTCATCATGGTTTGTTGGTTTCTCAAGACATAGTCTAAGTCTAATGAACTGCTTTAACACGTTGCTCACAAGACCTGAAAGAGCTGGTAACACGGATTTAAGTGACTCTACGGACTTGGACAATTTATCCTCGGCCTTAGACAATTTCATGGTTAGCTCGTTGTAGTAATGCTCATTGAATTCGTTACTGGGACATAACTTCTTATGATCACTCCATTCGTCCATTAAACGATTACGCGATACCTGGAGCACTGAAAGCTGCGACCTACTCCATTCTAGCTCGCCCTTCACTTTATCGAGTTCTTTAGAATGACCTAGCAAATCACTATTACCTCGTTCCACCACATCTTTATCCCTCAATATTCGGCGGCGATCCTCGTGAAGGTCTCGATTCTGCAATTGTAGAGCATCTACCCTTTGCTCCAAAGTCACGGCTAGAGCAGATTTTTCAGCAGCAAGACGTTGAGAAGATCCTAAGTGAGCCCGTAAATTGTCCATGTCTGCAAGATCGTACTCAAACTGGCGCTGTAGTGCTAACTCGCCCTCAAGTCTTGCAATTTCCTTGGTCTGGCGGTCTATTTTTCCATATTTGTTTGCTATTCGCTGATGGAGATTCTCCACTAAACCCTTCTCAATATCCTATTTCTTCTTCATAATCCTCAACTCTGAAGCAGCGTCTAAACCTATACTAGCTACCTCGGCTAAAATAAGGACACCCGACTCAGGATACTGGCACGATAAACTCAATCAACACAAGTTAAGATTTCAAGAACAACTATCTACCTTGAGCATTGGCGAGTTTGATCTCCAGCTCGTTCGCGCGACTTTTCTTATTCTGTAGTTGGAGTTGAAGAGATTCTATCAACTGCTTCTCTCTGCGACGATTGGCAGCATCCAAACGTACCCGATTCACAATCTGACACAGGTAAACAAGGTTAAAGTGTAGACAATGATGGGAACAGAAATATTGAGTGGGGCACCATCATACTGAGATGAAACACTCACCATAGTGTCAAGCGTCTGGGCGATATCTCCGTAGAAGGGAACCGCATGCAACATCTCGTCATCAGTATACGCTCCGAAATCAGGAGAAGTAAGCGCACCCAAAGAGTTCATGATAGGGCCGGAAATAGTGAAGGAATTTTCAGCGCTAGACGATGACCCATAATTGATTAGGGGCACATGAGGAAGCACTACGGGCTCTGCAAAAACAACCTTCTCCACATCGGGCGTCTCCAAGGACTCCTGCTGGTCGCCCATGCCTTGATCTTCGCCTTTGTCACCCGACACATTCTCACCAAATAGATCATCTTCATCGGAAAGTTCAATAACTGGGGCCCTCTTCGGCGGTGGCTTAGCAACGTGCTTACCTCTGAGGGGATTGCGCCTAATAGGATGGGGGTCAACCTCGCCCGCATCATCATCATCGTGCCTAGGGTATTTATGCACAAGGCGTCTCATCAGAACATGTGAAGGCAAAAAACAGGGGAAAGTACATGTACTTATAAGAAAATCATTATGTTTGTTACCTTCCCATGGTCTTCTTCAACCCTTGTGCTAGCACCTCTTTTCTTAGACGATTCGGCATCCTTGGTGGAACAGACCTGAGATTTTCAAACAACAATAAATGACCAATTGACGCCCGAAGCTAACAAGATAGAAATCAAGAAAAGTGTGTACCTTATCAGCCTTGTTGTCGTTAACCACCCAGAAAGAATAGGGCTCGGCAGGAAAAATAGGCGACGGGAAGTCACCATGAAGAATCGGACCTCGGACAAGAAGTGGAACTCGGGGGTAGATCGGGTTATTTGAATGGCGGGGTCGCCTGTTGCATGGTTGGCCAATGGCATCATCATCCAGCATCATCCTTTCAACACCTTCGGGCTTAGTTTTGACCCGATGAGGACTAGCAGAAAAACCGGCAAGATCGCCTAAAGTTGAAGTACCAGCTCGATAGTTGACAAGGAAATTAGCAACAGAATACTCTGGAGCGTCCTCGGGCTTGTAGGTCGACCACCCGGCAGTAGAACCATGACTATCTCGGCGATCCTTCCACTCGTTCATAATTCGGAAAGTATTGCCAGTCCATTGAGCCAAAGCACGAGAGGGCTTGATCTGAGAAAGAATCTCGTAGTAAAAAGGGCTATCAGGGTTATACAGGGGAAGACGATGGCCTAGCCCTAATTGGCCCTGGGTGATGACCACACAATCAGCCGATTGCTCGTGCTTCTTCATATCGATCTTCTTCAAGATACCATTTCGGCCCGAGAGAAGGGTCACTTCGTAATTTTGAAGATCGTACTTCTCCTTCAACTGCTCAATGAACTCTTCATCAGAGAGATCTTTCACCCTTTTCTCGGATCTGCACGAAATAAAGGGAGAGCTATCAGGAAAGATAGATTTCATGGCGCGATTATCATACCTAGAAGGACTATCAAACGAAAATAGAGAGGCAAGGGAAAAAGTATCAATCTTGGAAAAAACATCATCAACGGACCTTTTTTCAGTCATGGAGGGAGAGGAAGCCATGAACGCAAACAGTAAGCAACCAGGAAATCGGCGAAGAAGGCTGGAACGACGAGAGTATAACCATATCTACTATAGAAATCGATGAAGAGAAGATGAATCTAGAAAATAAGGGTTTTTTCAGAAGTGTAAGGCTAAGGGAGAAATCTCAAGGAAAAGTTTGATGTGGCGGAGAACTGATAGAGAAGTGGGGAAGAAGAAGAAAAAGAAAAAGAAGCGGGCTATTTAAAGAGAATGAGCTATAACCGACGCCGACGGTTACAGTTAATAAAGTGGAGATAGTGGGGCGCTGCATGGCGGGATCTGCGGCTTGGACGAGGACGTGGCGGTTGAAACAACTTTCTTCCACTCGTGTCTGCAACACGAGCGAAAGAAGGGGCATAAATGTAGATGTAAATTATCCACAGATCCAGGTGGCAACATCTTAAGCCTGAGTACACCCAAATACGAAGAGACGTGAAGAATAAAGTGAAGATTAGCGGGCGCGAGATTAAAGGAGCCACGTGGATCAGGCGGGATCGCACCACAGCTGTCGGACAAGACGTGACCCAGACTTATGACAAAGCTGAAAAGACAAGGCGTGGCGGGTCAAACTTGGTGCTATGGTCAAATGGATAAGAAAGTACGAGTCACGTCAGCTAGTCGAAAGGGCGATGGTCAAGACAGGCGACATCGCGTCAATATAACATCTGAAGAGGTCGGCTCGGACGAGGGACATACGAGGAATCAAGACATATCGGTCATAGGAGGTGATATGAGTCGGCCCGACCACAGAATTGCCAATAAGATGTAACATGACCAGCACCCTAACTTGGTTGTATGAAACCTCTCCTATAAATAGAGCGACTTGTATTCAAGAGAGGTAGGTTGTAATTTTGGAGAGAGAGAGAGAGAGAGAGAGAGAAGCACGAGATAACACTAAAAACAAGTGAGTGAGAAGTAAGTTCGTCTTGTAAGGAGATCCAACTAAGAGCAACACCTTTGTAACACTTTGAAGTAATAAGATTCACCCTTTCACCCCCGTGGACGTAGGTAATCATACCGAACCACGTATATCTTGTGTTTATTGTTGAGTGTTTACTTTCATTTGAGTTGAATAGTAGGTTTCTACCCTTTGGATGTAGTTTGTAGTAAAATGCATCTACACTACCAAAAACAAATATTCCCAAATTCAAATGAAGATTGCAAATAAATTTCAAGTCATGACTAATAGAACCAGGATCTTATTCAATATAGAAAGCAAAATTTGATTTTGATGATTCTGGTGTTTGACATCATTATCGCTGCTACCACAAGCTCCATTTTTGAAATTACGTTGATTGATTGTTTATCAGAGACCTAGATCATTTTTAGTATATATATATGAGAAGGAAAAAGCCCGTAACAATACTAATGAAAAAAAATTTGATGACTCAAGTTTAGTCCTTGTTATTCAAAGTTGTTCAATTTAAAAGTTACGAAACATTTTCATGGTGAACGAATTTTAATCAAACAAATAGACAGCTATAGAAATATGAATCAATCTTTTTAGTTTTGGGAAGATGATAAGAAAAGTGTTGCCTTAGAACTATATTAAAAAAGAAAAGAAAAAAAAGTGTTTTTGAGATTTGATGAAGTGGTTTTCCAAATTTTGTCGGCGAATAGTGAGGACCGGAATGTGCACCCCGGTTTTAGAGGGGTGCACAAAGTTGGACTCGTGATTAAAGGTCTAAAATAAAATAAATCTCCTGGCCCCGACGGGATGCCAAATGAATTCTACAAAGCAACATGGGATATCATTGGGAGAGATTTTATGGCAGTGGTAAAAGAATTTCAAAATGGGGGAAGATTGGATTAGCGTTTAAATTGTACATTCATTTTCCTAATCCCAAAAAAACCTGGAGCTTCTTCTTTTAAATACTTCAGACCTATTAGCTTAATAGTGGGGATTTATAAGATTATTACTAAAGCTCTAGCAAACAGATTGAAGGTGTTGATTCCAGATATTATATCTCATTGTCAAAGTGCGTTTGTTAAGGACAAACAGATCCTTGATAGTGTTCTCGTGGCCAAATAGTGCATAGACTCGAGGTTGAGATCAGGAAAAGCGGGGTTTATGTGTAAAATTGATATTGAGAAAGCATATAATAGAGTGAACTGGGGTTGTCAAGACTATATTCAAGATAGATTTGGTTTTGGTCCTAAATGGAGAAGGTTGATTCAAGGTTGCTTAAAGACCACACATTTCTAGGTTTTAATCAATGGGAAGTCTACTGAGAAATTTAAAAGATCGTGAGGGGTTCGCCAGGGTGATCCCCTGTCACCCTTCTTGTTTCTGCTAATCGCAGAGGTGTTGTCGAAAATGCTAGATCAAGCCAAAGAAATGGGACTCATCACAGGCTTCAAAGTAAGTACAGAAAGTGAAAGTATCACGCATTTGCAGTTTGCAGATGATACTTTACTAATAGTGGATGCTAAAATTGAAAAAGTGGAAAATCTCAAGTTTATACTAATGTGTTTTGAGGCAGTTATTGGACTCGAGGTGAATTTGGCTAAGAGTATCCTTATGGTGATCAGTAAGGAGGATGTTGATATGGATGTGGGCTCTAAAGCAGCTAGTGTCCTAGGCTGCTTTATAGGTACGCTTCCATTCTCCTACCTTGGTTTTCCTTTAGGGCTAAGGCTAGGCAGCAACAAATCTGGGACCCGGTTCTCGAAAAGATTCAGAATAGATTGGCTTCGTGGAAGACTAAATACATGTCAAAAGGAGGAAGGCTAATTCTCATCAATACCACTCTATCTAGTATCCCACTTTACTTCTTATCCTTATTTTATATTCCTGCAACAATGGCAAAAAAGATAGACAAATTATGTAGAGAATTTTTATGGGGTGATATGCAAGAGAAAAAAGCATTTCATTCTGTGGGATGGAAGAAAATTTATAGACCGAAAGCGAAGGGGGGATTGGGGATGCGCAAAATTAAGCTTACGAACAGGGCTCTGCTATAAAAATGGATATGAAGATATGCTTCGGAGAAAAAACATCTGTGGAGGAAAATTGTTCATCAAAAGTACGAAGGAAATGAAGAATCTTGGTATCCAGATCTTGTTCGCACCTTACATGGCACGAGCTTATGGAATGGTATTATGACTGCTCTCCCTATTGTAACCGTGAATTCTCATATTACTGTGAATAATGGAGAAAATACTAGTTTCTAGAAGGAAAACTGGTGAACAACAATTCCATTACGTGATAAATTTCCTAAAATATGAAAACTTTCTACCTATAAGAATGCAACTATAAGCGAAGTTATCTATGGGACATCCTCAAACTCAGCTTGGAATTTGTGTCTCTAAAGGAACTTGAAAGCCGGAGAAATTGCAGAGGTTGTGCAATTGGTGCATGATATTGGTAATGTAGAAATTATATCCAATATTCTGTATCGTAGAGTTTGGCTTCACTTGGCTACAGGTGAGTTCTCCGTTAAATCGTGCTACAATGTTCAAATTAAGGCGACATACCAAGAAGAAATTCACTTAACAAACCCCCCATATTTTATGGAATGATATAATCCCTACAAAAGTATCCTTCTTCATTTGGGCTACACTATGGAATGCTTCACCTACTATGGATGTATTGGTAAGACGAGCAGTGGTACCACCAACAACGGATATTAGATGTAAGGTGTGCCTCATGGATGAGGAAACTAACAGCCACATTTTACTTCATTGTTCCTTTGTTTATGAGGTGTGGATCTACTTTCTAAAATACACATGAATGAATACAACAATTCCTTTCACGACAGGGATGTGCCTCGATGGGTGGACAAGACAGTGGCCTAATGTCAGGCGCAACTTTATTTGGAATTTACATGGAACGAAAGACACCCATTTGTCTGATGGAACAAAATAAAACTCCTATTGCAACTTCAAATTTATGAATATTTCCTTATTTGATGAAATTATGAAGACCCGAGAAAAGCACAACCTTGAGGACAAGGTTTTCTGTAAGGGGGAAGGAATGTTACGTGTCTTACTGTGTTTCATATAACTTTAATTTAATTGAAATTAAAATATCCTATAATTCTTTGATGTCCTTGTTTGTAGGGATTAGGTTTATCTATTAGATGATTAGAAGTGTAGAACCCGTAGGGGATAAGGTTTGTGTGCGGTTACTTTAAATAGTTTGGGAAAGTTATGTTTGTAGTTATGTTCTCTCTCTCTCTCTCTCTATATATATATATATATATGTATATATATATATGTATGTTATCGATCAATGAATGGAAGGGAGAGAATTATTATCCAACAAAAGTTATAGTATTTTAACAAGGAGGTTTATTATCCCTTGAATGATACTAGAGGTCCCTCTGACGATACCAAAACTATCCCTAATCCATGTTTACATTATTTTAATCTTTATCTCTAGTCACAATCATGATCTGTTAAGCAAGAACTTAACAAATTTTACGTGTGTTACTGTATTCCATATAAGTTTAATGTAATTAAAATTGTAATATCCTGTAAGTCTTTGAAGTCCTTGTTTGTGGGGATTTGTTTAGGGTATTGTTTATCTATTAGATGATTAGAAGTGTAGAACCTGTAGGGGATAAGGTCTGTGTGCGGTACTTTAGATAGTTTGGGTCAGTTATGTTTGTAGTTATGTTTTCTCTTTATATATATATGATATTGATCAATGAATGGAAGAGAGATAATTATTATCAAACAAAAGTGTTAGTATTTTAACAAGGAGGGTTAGTGTCCCTTGAATGATACTAGGGGTCCGGTGTCCCTATGACGATACAGAAATTATCCCGCAATATTTATACATCATTTTTATCTTCATCTCTAGTCACAATCATGATCTGATAAGTAAGAACTTAACAAGTGGTATCAGAGCCAGGTTTATCATCTTCCGCAAATCCAGCGATGGACAAGATAACATTTAAGAATTTGGGGAAAAAAGTTAGCAATATAGGCACCAAGCAAGATGGGTTACAGATGGAAGTTAGCATTCTGAGCACTGGTTTCAAGAAGGATATGAAAGATTTGTGTGCAGTGTTATATCTCGTTTGGATCGACTCATTAAAAACGAAAGTGCAGAATGTGTTGATGCATCTAATAATGTTAATCCAAAAGATGATGTCCAAATTACAGATATTGTCGCTATTGAAGATCATTCGATATTGTTGCTGGAGATAAAAAATGTTATAAGTGTTGAAATTATTAATACAGAGCCCATAGAAAACAAATAAATATTGGCTTATTTGATGCTTTTGAAAATAAAAAAAGTGGTAGTGAGTTCAAAAGAAATTTTTGATTCAGTATATGCATCTATGCCGTCGAATCAAACCTTTCAAGTAACATTGAGTGTTACTCATTCATCCCATGAACTAGAAGACAAGTCAAAATTCATTTACACTCATTAATCTCATGGAACGAAAGACACCCATTCATCTGATGAAACAAAATAAAACTCCTACTGCAACTTCAAATTTATGAATATTTTCTTATTTGATGAAATTATGAAGACCCGAGAAAAGCACAACCTTGAGAAAATGGTTGTTTGTATGGGGGAAGGAATGTTACGTGTCTTACTGTGTTTCATATAACTTTAATGTAATTGAAATTGTAATATCATATAAGTCTTTGAAGTCCTTGTTTGTAGGGATTTGGTTTATCTATTAGATGATTAGAAGTGTAGAACCCGTAGGGTATAAGGTCTGTGTGCGGTTACTTTAGATAGTTTGGATCAGTTATGTTTGTAGTTAAGTTTTTCTCTCTCTCTCTCTCTCTCTCTCTCTCTATATATATATATATATATGTAATCGATCAATGAATGGAAGGGAGAGAATTATTATCCAACAAAAGTTATAGTCTTTTAAAAAGGAGGTTTAGTGTCCCTTGAATGATACTAGAGGTCCGGCGTCCCTCTTACGATACCAAAACTATCCCTAATCCATTTCTACATTATTTTCATCTTCATATCTTGTCACAATCATGATCTGTTAAGCCAGAACTTAATAAATGTTACGTGTCTTACTGTGTTTCATATAAGTTTAATGTAATTGAAATTGTAATATCATGTAAGTCTTTGAAGTCCTTGTTTGTGGGGATTTGTTTAGGGTATTGTTTATCTATTAGATGATTAGAAGTGTATAACCCATAGGGGATAAGGTCTGTGTGTGCTACTTTAGATAGTTTGGGTCATTTATGTTTGTAGTTATGTTTTCTCTTTATATATATATGATATCGATCAACGAATGGAAGGGAGAGAATTATTATCAAACAAAAGTGTTAGTCTTTTAACAAGGAGGGTTAGTGTCCCTTGAATGATACTAGGGGTCCGGTGTCCCTCTGACGATACCGAAATTATCCCGCAATATTTCTACATCATTTTCATCTTCATCTCTAGTCACAATCATGATCTATTAAGTAAGAACTTAACAAGTGGTATCAGAGCCAGGTTTATCATCTTCCGCAAATCCAGCGATGAACAAGATCACATTTAATAATTTGGCGACAAAAGTTAGCAATATAGGCACCAAGCAAGATGGGTTACAGATGGAAGTTAGCATTCTGAGCACTGGTTTCAAGAAGGATATGAAAGATTTGTGTGCAGTGTTTATATCTCGTATGGATTGACTCATTAACAACGAAAGTGCAGAATGTGTTGATGCATCTAATAATGTTAATCCAAAAGATGATATCCAAATTACAGATATTGTCGCTATTGAAGATTATCCGATATTGTTGCAAGAGATACAAAATGTTATAAGTGTTGAAATTATTAATACAGAGCCCACAGAAAACAAAGAAATATTGGCTTATTTGATGCTTTTGAAGAAAAAAAAGTGGTAGGGAGTTCAAAAGAAATTGTTGATTCAGTATATGCATCTATGCCGTCGAATCAAAAAATTCAAGTAATATTGAGTGTTACTCATTCATCCCATAAACTAGAAGACAAATCAACATTCAATGATACTCATTCATCTCATGGAACGAAAGACACCCATTCATCTGATGAAACAAAATAAAACTCCTACTGCAACTTCAAATTTATGAATATTTTCTTATTTGATGAAATTATGAAGACCCGAGAAAAGCACAACCTTGAGAACAAGGTTGTCTGTAAGGGGGAAGGAATGTTATGTGTCTTACTGTCTTTCATATAAGTTTACTGTAATTGAAATTGTAATATCCTATAAGTCTTTGAAGTCCTTGTTTGTAGGGATTTGGTTTATCTATTAGATGATTAAAAGTGTAGAACCCGTAGGGTATAAGGTTTGTGTGCGGTTACTTTAGATAGTTTGGGTCATTTATGTTTGTAGTTATGTTTTATCTCTTTATATATGTATATATATATATGTTATCGATCAATGAATGGAAGGGAGAGAATTATTATCCAACAAAAGTTGTAGTCTTTTAACAAGGAGGTTTAGTGTCCCTTGAATGATACTAGAGGTCTGGCGTCCCTCTGACGATACCAAAACTATCCCTAATCCATTTCTACATTATTTTTATCTTCATCTCTAGTCACAATCATGATCTATTATGCAAGAACTTAATAAATGTTACGTGTCTTACTGTGTTTCATATAAGTTTAATGTAATTGATATTGTAATATCCTTTAAGTCTTTGAATTCCTTGTTTGTGGGGATTTGTTTAGGGTATTATTTATCTATTAGATGATTAGAAGTGTAGAACCCGTAGGGGATAAGGTCTGTTTGCGGTATTTTAGATAGTTTGAGTTCGTTATGTTTGTAGTTATGTTTTCTCTCTCTATATATGTATATATATATATATATATATATATATATGTTATCGATCAATGAATGGAAGGGAGAGAATTATTATCCAACAAAAGTTGTAGTCTTTTAACAAGGAGGTTTAGTGTCCCTTGAATGATACTAGAGGTCCGGAGTCCCTCTGACGATACCGAAACTATCCCTAATCTATTTCTACATTATTTTCATCTTCATCTCTAGTCATAATCATGATATATTAAGCAAGAACTTAATAAATGTTACGTGTCTTACTGTGTTTCATATAAGTTTAATGTAATTGAAATTGTAATATCCTATAAGTCTTTGAATTCCTTGGTTGTGGGGATTTGTTTAGGGTATTGTTTATCTATTAGATGATTAGAAGTGTACAACCCGTAGGGGATAAGGTCTGTGTGCGGTACTTTAGATAGTTTGGGTCAGTCATGTTTTCACTATATATATATATATATATGATATCGATCAATGAATGGATGGGAGGGAATTATTATCGAACAAAAGTGTTAGTCTTTTAACAAGGTGGGTTAGTGTCCCTTTAATGATACTAGGGGTCCGGTGTCCCTCTGACGATACCGAAACTATCCTGCAATATTTCTACATCATTTTTATCTTCATCTCGAGTCACAATCATGATATGTTAAGTAAGAACTTAACAAGTGGTATCAGAGCCATGTTTATCATCTTCCGCAAATCCAGCGATGGACAAGATCACATTTAATAATTTTGGGACAAAAGTTACCAATATAGGCACCAAGCAAGATGGGTTACAGATGGAAGTTAGCATTTCGAGCACTGGTTTCAAGAAGGATATGAAAGATTTGTGTGCAGCGTTTATATCTCGTTTGGATCGACTCATTAACAACGAAAGTGCAGAATGTGTTGATGCATCTAATAATGTTAATCCAAAAGATGATGTCCAAATTACAGATATTGTCGCTATTAAAGATCATCTGATATTGTTACAAGAGATACAAAATGCTAAAAGTGTTGAAATCATTAATACAGAGCCTACAGAAAACAAAGAAATATTGGCTTATTTAAGAAGAAAAAAAGTGGTAGAGAGTTCAAAAGAAATTGTTGATTCAGTATATGCATCTATGTCGTCGAATCAAAACTTTCAAGTAACATTGAGTGTTACTCATTCATCCCATGAACCAGAAGACAAATCAACATTCAATGACACTCATTCATCTCATGGAATGAAATACACCCATTCATCTGATGAAACAAAATAAAACTCCTACTACAACTTCAAATTTATGGATATTTTCTTATTTGATGAAATTATGAAGACCCGAGAAAAGCACAACCTTGACAACAAGGTTGTCTGTAAGGGGGAAGGAATGTTACGTGTCTTACTGTGTTTCGTATAAGTTTAATGTAATTGAAATTGTAATATCTTATAAGTCTTTGAAGTCCTTATTTGTAGGGATTTGGTTTATCTATTAGATGATTAGAAGTGTAGAACCGGTAGGGGATAAGGTCTATGTGCGGTTACTTTAGATAGTTTGGGTCAGTTATGTTTGTAGTTATATTTTCTCTGTATATATATAGGCTATCGATCAATGAATGAAAGGGAGATTATTATCAAACAAAAGGTTTAGTCTTTTAACAAGGAGGTTTAGTATCCCTTGAATGATACTAGAGGTCTGGCGTCCCTCTGACGATAACTAGGATTATCAAGCTTTACACCATCATGAATAAAATGTCTACCTTAATTAACAACTGGTGTATCACATGGTTTACAATCTAATAAGTTTGGTTTTTCCAATAACTCTAATGTGTATATCTTTTGTTTCAATAAGATGGGGTTATTATCTCTAACAACCTCAATACCCAGAAAATATGCTAAATTCCCTAACTTTTTCATTGCAAACTGTTTCTTCAAAGATGTAATAAGATCAGTAATCAACATAGATGAACTACCAGTTAAAAATATATCATCCACATAATGAGATGGATAATCAGGATTAAGAAAACCTTGTGGATGAGACATATACACATCCTCATCTAAATATCCATGCAAAAAACCATTACTCACACCATCTATTTTACAGGAAGATTATAATGAAGAGCTAAACGAAGAACCACTCTAACTGTTGTAGATTTCACAACTGGACTAAAAGTTTCATTAAAATAAATCCTATCATGTTGATTATACCCCTGAGCCACTAATCTAGACTTTAATCTATCAATTGAACCATCAGGCTTCTGTTTGATTCTATACACCCATTTGCAACCTAATATGTTCATGTGATATTCAGGTGCAACATATTTCCAAGTATCATTATTCCTCAAGGTAGTATATTCTTCTTTCATAGATACTTGGCACTTTGGATTTTCATTGCTTCCTTAAAGGTCTTTGGCTCAGTTAAAGTAGTCAATAAAGTTATGTAATTTGAAGAAATAAGATGTTTAACTGACATATAAGATAGATGATCAGGAAAAAATTTGGGCTTTGAAATACCTTTTTGAGACCTAGTGACCATTGTAATAGTAGGAACAACTTCAGTAGAAGGTAAAGAAGAAGAAACAGTTTCAAGAGAATGTACAACATCTGAAGAATTAAACAAAGAAGTATGATAAAATTCATTTTCAGAAAAAGAAAATGTCGTGAAACATAAAACTTTTTATTAATAGGATTGTAGCATATATATCCCTTATGAAATGGACTATAAATAATGAAAATACATTAAACATACTTGGGATAAAGTTTATCTGCTCTTGAATGAGCAAGATGAGGATATCAAACTATTCAAAAAGTTTGAAGAAAACTATAATCAGGAGGAACACCAAATAAAACTTCAAATGGAGATTTAAAATTTAGAACTTTAGTAGGAGTTCTATTAATGAGATAAGAAGCAGTACGAAAAGCACCATACCAGAACTCTTTAGGACAAGAAGCATTAAACAAAAGGATATTAACCATTTCAATAATATGCCTATGTTTACGTTCTTCCAAACCATTTTATTTTGGTATGGAACGTCTACATATACACTTTTATTTAATGATTCATCTATTGACTTAATAAATGAAGAGAAAAACATCAGATATCCTTACATTCACTAATTAATGTTTTTCATTTTCTGCTGTGCAATTTTAATTTGCAGTTTATGTTCTTTAATCCTTATATTTTCAATATCCTTACTCAGTTAGTCGGTAGTTATGAAATGTATTAGTTGTATGTGATAGGGATTTACAATAATGGGGTTTTGTATAAAAAATGAGCACAATCTCATAATTGGGGGTTTTGGTTATGGAAAGGAGTCAAGGTGGCAGAAATTTGGGGGTTGTGAATAAGCAACCCTGAACATGTTTACTTCATTATTAAGGGTATATTTTCATTGATTTATTGGGTTAAGAAATCTAAATAGCTAGTGTAAGTGTGTAACAAACGAATTTCTTGAATTGTGGAGATAACAATGATTTAGTGAGAAATCTGCCAGTTGATGAAGTCTTCTTTTGTGTTAGTCTTCTAATGGTAGTGTTCTCGAGTCTTCACGCTTCTTTAAATACATTGGGGACTTGCTTCTTGGATCGCTAACTTCTCGAAGATTATTTGCAGAAGTAGTTGATGTAATTTCTTCAACAAAGTTCCAAGATGTAGATACATAACCAGAAGTGAACAAAATTGTATTTGTGGTATAACTTATGTGGATCATAATATCATCCAAATTCCTAAGGGGTTCTTTAGTTAACTTGGTCTAACAAAATGACCTAGTTAATGGTGGGAATCCACCAAATAACCAAAATTTGATATAACTCCCCCTTGGATGACCACCATGTTGAATAATTTGTCTCACTAAAACCTTACCAGTAAAACCCAATGGGAAAAAAATTGGAAAAAGGAAAAAGAGCACAATATCAACAATTTGAATTAAACGTCAGGGAGATATTGCCTCGTTAAAACCTTGTAAAAGAAACCACATGGGACAAAACCTGAAGGAAGGAAAAAGAGTACAACCTTTGAAGTAAATATTGATGCTAACCCAACTATATGAGTTTTACAGAAGACAAGCATCAAAAAAATAACTCTAGTCCATCTTAAATAAGAGTTTAAGCTAGCACAATTCTAATTGCAGATTTAAGGGGAAAAAAAAAGAATATATGCAGCTAAAGAGTGGATTTTTGTGTTTTTATGAACTCCTCAAGAGACCTATATATAAAGCTGATATAATCAACTAATTAATACGGATTTTTGGTTCGGTAATAAACTTCTAAAAACACATACAAGATTGTTAAACCTTACATAATCGAGTCAAGTGGCTGCCTGAATATAATTTGAATCCTCCAAAGAATACAAATTTGAATATGTTCTCCAAGAAAATCACTTGTGTGAATGCAATACGAGTCCTTCAAGACTACCACCCAAAATGCATCATATCGGGAGAACGATATATTATTGAACCAATCCTCGGGTTTGAACTTATAACCCTCAATCGCTCTTAAAACGACGTATTTCTCTTAATACGCAATACGACTACACCAACCTTTAATTGATAGGCTTGGAAATTTAAAGTGTTAAGTCTTGGATCCAAAATCGCGTTAATCAAGAAATTAATCCAATCTAATTTGGAATATATGCCAACCAATCACATTGTCGATATTCCCCTACAGAGGGGTTAACAACCACAATCTTTATTATTTTAGTAGCTACTGAAATATTCGACAAAAAAATTTGCTTATCACGATCTCACACAAATTACAGTGTATGCAAACTTTTAAAAATTCAAAATTTACTAGTATCAGTCCCACAGGCGTGATAATCTCCAATTATTCAAATAAAGAGATATGCATTTTTATAATGTGAATCGTATAATAATAGACTCCATAGCCTATATAAAAATGCTACATGCTTGCTAAATGTGATTGAGTTTGCATTTTCAAACGACATAAGCTAGATGAAATATTTTCACGCCTAGTAAATGACAGCTTTTTCGATTTGATCAAGATGGGAGAAACAAATATAATTTTGAAGTTAATTAATACCAACGTTTGGTGATGTATAGTCTCCCCCTGATTATGGAGGAAATATTTTCATCTCATATATGTGTTAGGGGTGAGCATTTTACCCGTAATCCGCGGATTTAACCGGGACCAACCGCATTTGTGCGGATGGATGTCCGGACCGTTCGCTAATGGGTTGGACGCGGATGGGATTTTTGAAATCCAACGGATTACGGATTGGACCCGGATGCAACCCCGAAAATCCGTTGGACATCCAAACCCGTTAGATTAAGTGCATTTATATAGTTTCTAGAAAATATATGGATTATTTTGGAATTTTTAAGGTGTTTGCTTGGAGTGGTGTCCATGACACTTCTATATTTATATACATATATAAAATGTGTAGGTTCTATAAGATATCATCTATATTGGCTTTATTTTTTCATTATAAATTTTAACTATCCGTACCCAATCTGTTCATCCGTGCATCCATTGGATGGGGATGCCAAATTTGAAATCCGTAGTGTATTGGATTGGATGCGGATGAGGTGTAAACCGGTCCATACTGGCCCATGCTCACCCCTACAGGATATGGGAAAACACTTGCTTTTGGGCTTCCAATTTTGCAACGTCTACTTCAAGAGCGAGAAAAATAAGGTGTTTCACTTACAGAGAGAGGAAATGATGTGGAAAAAGGAGCTCTTGGAAGTACACTTCGGGCGCTCATCATAACTCCTACAAGGGAGCTGGCACTCCAGGTACCATGTAGTTCAACATTTGTTTTCTCTCTAAGATTTGTAATTAATGCTCCCCAAATGTATCTATCATTTACCTATATCATCTGGCTTCGGCAGCGTACAATCACTAGTTCACAACTTCAAACTAAGGTGCAACTTAAGTGTCCCAAACTAAACTACTGTTAACGTTAATTATTACGAACCTGAGATTTTACTATGGTTTGGTTTTGGTTACAGACATTGGTGCCACAATTTGTTTTTTTTGTTTGTTTGTTGTTAATATGCTCCTCTTTATACAGGTTACTGATCATCTCAAGGTGGCTAGTAGCTTGACAAACATCAGGGTTGTCTCAATTGTTGGAGAGATTGCGTCAGAAAAGCAGGAAAGGCTTCTAAAAGCATCGCCTGAGATTATTGTTCGGACTCCAGGGAGGTTATGGGAGTTTATGCAAGGAGGAGATCCACACCTTGTTGAGGTAACTTAATTGTAAAATTACTACTTTGCTATGACCAGTCAGCAGTGAGAAGGTCGATGACTTTGCTGCCTACATTTTTGTAGCGCTGTTGACTTGTTATTCTAAGATGCACCTTAGAATGTGATGCAGTTCTATTTTACGGCCTTGTAGGGATTTGGGACCCATTCGAACAACTTGTTTGGTTTTATTGCATTGACATGAGCCATAATAATATCGACGAGACACTTTATTCAGCAATTGTTCGATGAATTATAACTTGTCTACATCTTAATTAGTCGACCTCCTTTTGCAGTTACATTCGCTGTCGTTCTTTGTTTTAGACGAGCCTGACCGTATGATAGAGAGTGGTCATTTTCAAGAGTTGCAGTCTATCATTGACTGCTGCACCTGATGAAAGGAAATTTGAAAATTCACAGAGTTGTGTAACGGTTTCAAACATCCAAAGGAAGAAAAGGCAAACATTCGTCTTTTCTGCCACTATAGCATTATCTTCTGATTTTCGTAAAAAGCTAAAGGGTGGATCTCGTAAATCCAAACAATCTTTGAATGGCGTTTAGATCTACAAAAAAGCTTTCAGAACGAGCATGGATGAGGGTAGATGCGGCAATCTTTGTTTTGACAAATGCTGCAGTTATGGCGGATAAATTAGAAGAGTCGTTTATTGAGTATGCGGTCTTAAATATTTTGGAGCATCTTTCATATAACCTTGATGCATTTTGGCTTTCTCTACCTTGTGGCATCGTTTTACGTTCAGTAACTGGGCTAGTTCAATTGTGTTTGTGCAGGTGCAGGGAAGAAGATAAAGATGCCTATCTATATTATCTTTTGAGTGTTCATGGGAAAGGCCGGACTATTGTTTTTTGCTGGTCAATAGCAGCTTTACGTCGTATTTATTCCCTTTTGCGCCTCCTTGTTGTATTTTTGGGTGATTAACAAGAGATGTTTTTGATGAATTTTGATAATCGAGAAGTAGGAACCTATTTGGTTCTTCTTACTCTCTCTATTTTGATTAATTGAAGAGATAATACTAATTCTCTTTTCTTTTAAAACTTATGGATGTCCTACACCCACATGCTTAGTCTACACACACAACTTAAATATAAAGTTGACACTCCAATTACACTCTTAACATAACATTACATTACTCACATTACTCAACAATCTCCTCATTAATGTGATGTTCTTCTACTCCCAGTAGATCACGGAAATGTTAAAATTTTCCTTTGGGAAGTGCCTTGGTGAATATGTCTACCAATTGTTCTTCCGTCTTGCAATACTTGAGTTCTATCTCACCATCTTGAACCGCTTCTCGAATGAAATGGTACTCGAGTTTGATGTGCCTTGCTCTACAATGCTCAACCAAATTTTTCGACATAGCAATTGCCGATTTGTTGTCACAAAAGATTTCGGTGCTTTTTTCTTGCTTCTCTTGAATGTCTTCCATGATTCTTCTTAGCCATACAACATGAGATGTAGCTATTGATGCTGAAATGTACTCCGCTTCCGCTGTAGATTGGGCTACGTTTTCTTGCTTCTTCGATGCCCATGTAAATATACCCGAACCAAGAGAAAAAGCATACCCCGATGTGCGCTTCATGTCATCAATACATCCTCCCAACTCGCTATCAAAATAGCCAACTAATTTGACATCCAAATTTCTAGAATACATGATTCCAAAATTTATTGTTCCTTGTATGTACCTCAACAACCTCTTTTGCCGCGCCAAGATGTAGATGACTAGGTGAACTCATGAACCTAAAAAGCATACTTTAAGCAAACATGATGTCGGGTCTTGTATGTGTAAGATACAACAAGTTTCCAATAAGACCTTTATAGTAAGTCTCATCAACCTTTCTTCCTCCATCATCTTTCTTGAGTTTCTCATTCACTACAAGTGGTGTTGATGTGGGGTTACAACCAAGCATACCAAATTTCTTCAACACCTTTTCGGCATACTTGCTTTGAGAAATGAACATTCCATCTTCACTTTGGTGAACTTCAATACCAAGGAAGTACTTGAGCAAACTCATGTCACTCATCTCATATTTCATCATCATTTCTCTCTTGAATTGTTCAATCATATGAACATCATTACCCGTAAAGATAATATCATAAACATACAAGGCAACGATAAGAATAAACGTACCTTTTGTCTTCACATATAGTGTAGGCTCACTCTTGCTTTTGTTGAAGTTTTGCCTTTTGAAGTATTGCCTTTTGAAGTATCCATCTATCTCACTATACCAAGCTCTTGGTGCTTGCTTGAGACCATACAAAGCTTTCTTCAACTTGTATACTTTGTATTCTTCTTCTTCCACCACAAAACCTTTTGGTTGTTCTACATAGACCTCTTCATGGAGTTCTCCATTCAAAAATGCTAATTTGACATCAAGTTGATAAATTAACCAACCTTTTTGGGAAGCCATAGCAATCACGGATCTAATGGTGTCAAGACGAGCAACCAGTGCAAAAATCTCATTGTAGTCGATGCCGGGTTGTTGTGAATATCCCTTTGCCACCAACCTTGCTTTGTGCCTTTGAACTGATCCATCCGCATTGTATTTCACCTTGTAGATCCACTTCACACCAATAACTTCTTTGTCACTTGGCCTTTCTACCTTCTCCCATGTATTTTTCTCGTCGATGACAAAAACTTCTTCTTCCATAGCTTTTCTCCAAACCGGCTCTTTTGATGCTTCTTCAAAATTTTGCGGTTCCACCATACAAAAGTTACATCTTTCATACACTTCACTCAACCTTTGCATCTTCTTTGGTCGTGGTGGTGGTGATGTTGATGCACTTGTACTTGGAGACATACTTGGAGATGCTTCTTGTCTTGTATTTGGAGGTGTTTGAGGTAGTTCTTCCTCATTTTCTTCACCTTCTTCAACCTCATTTGTTGCTGAATTTTCTTGCTCTTCATCAAAAATAATAGTTCTCTTCTCAATTTTACCTTTTTCCCAATTCCATGAAGTTCCTTCATCAAACAAGACATCACAACTTGTAATCATTGTGTCGTTCTTCAAGCTAAACAACCTATAACCTTTTGATTGGAGGCTATAGCCGAGAAATACACATTTCTCACTTGATTCATCAAGCTTTGTTCTCTTCACCTTTGGAATTTGAGAATAACACACACTACCAAAAACTTTGAGATGTCTTACCGATGGCTTTCTCCCACTCCATGTTTCAAAAGGAGTTTTATCCCATACGGATTTTGTTGGACACCTATTCATCAAGTAGACGGCGGTGTTGACGGCTTCGGCCCAAAACACTTTAGGCATACCCTTCTCATGAAGCATGGACTTCGCTTTTCCATTACTGTTTGGTTCTTTCTTTCGGAAACACCATTTTGTTGAGGAGTATAACCCACAGTTACTTGCCTTTCCAAGCCTTCATATTCACAAAATTTATCAAACTCTTTGTTGTTGTACTCTTTTCCTCTATCACTTATCAAAACTTTGATGTAGTGACCACTTTGCTTTTCAACAAGGCTCTTGAACTTCTTGAAGATGCTAAAAACTTCGTTTTTTTTTTCTCATGAAGTAAACCCAAGTCATACGACTTAAATCATCAATAAATAAGATAAAGTATATATTACCTCCATGAGTAGGTGTGTTCATTGGTCCACACATATCGGTATGTACCAAACCAAGAAGTTCATTTGCTCTCCATGCTACATCTTTTGGGAATGGTTGGCGATGTTGTTTCCCAAGTGCACAATCTTCACATACTCCATCCTTGTGGTTGATATGTTGTGGAAGTCCTTGCACCATATTCTTGTTCGAAAGTACCTTGAGACTATTGAAATTCAAATGCCCAAGTCTTTTATACCATAACCATGTTTCATCAATGGTTTCCATCCTCAATGCAACATTCTTCTCTTTTTCAAAGATAATTGGAAAGCTTCTATTTTTCTCCATCTTGATACTCTTCATGACTCGTCTCTTGTTGTTGTTCTTCTTGTCATAAATGGTGCAATATCCATCTGTATTTGGAGGTGTTTGAGGTAGTTCTTCCTCATTTTTTTCACCTTCTTCAACCTCATTTGTTGCTGAATTTTCTTGCTCTTCATCAAAAATAATGGTTCTCTTCTCAATTTTACCTTTTTCCCAATTCCATGAAGTTCCTTCATCAAACAAGACATTACGACTTGTAATCATTGTGTTGTTCTTCAAGCTAAACAACCTATAACCTTTTGATTGGAGGCTATAGCCGAGAAATACACATTTCTCACTTGATTCATCAAGCTTTGTTCTCTTCACTTTTGGAATTTGAGAATAACACACACTACCAAAAACTTTGAGATGTCTTACCGATGGCTTTCTCCCACTCCATGTTTCAAAAGGAGTTTTATCCCATACGGATTTTGTTGGACACCTATTCATCAAGTAGACGGCGGTGTTGACGGCTTCGGCCCAAAACACTTTAGGCATACCCTTCTCATGAAGCATGGACTTCGCCTATCCATTAATGTTTGGTTCTTTCTTTCGGAAACACCATTTTGTTGAGGAGTATAACCCACAGTTACTTGCCTTTCCAAGCCTTCATATTCACAAAATTTATCAAACTCTTTGTTGTTGTACTCTTTTCCTCTATCACTTATCAAAACTTTGATGTAGTGACCACTTTGCTTTTCAACAAGGCTCTTGAACTTCTTGAAGATGCTAAAAACTTCGGAATTTTTTCTCATGAAGTAAACCCAAGTCATACGACTTAAATCATCAATAAATAAGATAAAGTATATATTACCTCCATAAGTAGGTGTGTTCATTGGTCCACACATATCGGTATGTACCAAACCAAGAAGTTCATTTTCTCTCCATGCTACACCTTTTGGGAATGGTTGGCGATGTTGTTTCCCAAGTGCACAACCTTCACATACTCCATCCTTGTGGTTGATATGTTGTGGAAGTCCTTGCACCATGTTCTTGTTCGAAAGTACCTTGAGACTATTGAAATTCAAATGCCACAGCCTTTTATACCATAACCATGTTTCATCAATGGTTTCCATCCTCAATGCAACATTCTTCTCTTTTTCAAAGATAATTGGAAAGCTTCTATTTTTCTCCATCTTGATACTCTTCATGACTTGTCTCTTGTTGTTGTGCTTCTTGTCATAAATGGTGCAATATCCATCTTCAAAATGGATAGCATAACCAGTCTCCACAAGTTTCCCAACACTAAGCAAATTTTGTGCCAAATCCGGAACATATAACACAACTCTAATGTATTTTGCTCCATTGATAGTTTGCACGCAAATTATACCTCTTCCGTTAGCTTGAACCATGTTTCCGTCACCCATCTTCACTAGAGAGTTTATGGATGTATCCATGTCAACAAACAAGCTCTTCACACCGGAAATATGAGTTGTACAACCACTATCTACAAACCACACTTCACTCTTAGAAGTCTCCATAGCACTTTGACAAGCATAAAACAAATTTTGTTTTTCTCCATTCTCTTCGGCTCTACCGGCTTGTTCTTTACCTTTGTACCTACAATCCTTCTCCAAATGTCTATACTTCTTGTAATGGTGACATTGGGGTTTCCTTTGTTCCAACAATTCTTCTCCAAATGACCATTCTTGTTGCAAAAATTGCACCTTGGTACTTGAGAAGTATCACTCTTTGTGTAGTTGTTAAAGTTAGATCCTCCTTTCTTCCATTTTCCCTTTCCTTTGAAGTTTGATGTTGATTCACCCTTGTACTCATTTTTATATGTTGCTGAATTTTTTGAGTTCAAGCTCAATTTTGATTGAAATGCACTTTCAATTGATTTTTCCGAATGCCTTGACACCCTTAGTTCATACACCTTCAAAGAAGCCCATAATTCTTGTGACTTCAATGTAGCAAAATCCTTTGTCTCCTCCAAAACCGCCACAATGGGTTCAAATTTTAGGTGCAAAAAAATCAATATCTTCTCACAAATTCTTCTTTCTTCCATCTTCTCACCACAAATCAACATATTATTAACAATTTCAACAACTCTTGAAGAAAACTCATTCAAACATTCATTCTCATTCATTTTTAGATTTTCAAAATTTCTTTTATATGATTGTAATTTTAATTCTCTTACCTTCTTATCACCTCCATACTCATTTTTAAGAATATCCCATGCTTCTTTAGCTTTAGGAAAATAAATTACTCTTGGTAGAATAGTGTCTCCAACTCCTTGTTGGATGTACATGGATGCTTTAGCATTCTTCTTCCTACTCTCCTTAAGTAAATCCTTTTTGGGTTGTTCTAGAGTTGATGTATCTTCAATTTCAACATACCCATCTTGAACAATCTCCCACACATCTTGAGAAGTAAACAAGGTCTTCATTTTGATGGCCCAAAAATCATAATTTTCTCCATGAAAAGGTGGTATTGAAGGTTGTTGAATGTATAAACTTGAGTTACTACTACTTGCCATTGATTTGGTTGATGATTGATTGAAAAATTGGGTTTTTTCTTTTTTTTGGATCTAGATTTTAAAAAAAATTGGTTGCTGATTTTCTCCAAGATCCGATTCAAACGATCTATGCTCTGATACCAATTGTTGTATTTTTGGGTGATTAATAAGAGATGTTTTTGATGAATTTTGATAATGGAGAAGTAGGAACCTATTTGGTTCTTCTTACTCTCTCTCTATTTTGATTAATTGAAGAGATAATACTAATTCTCTTTTCTTTTACAACTTATGGATGTCCTACACCCACATGCTTAGTCTACACACACAACTTAAATATAAAGTTGACACTCCAATTACACTCTTAACATAACATTACATTACTAACATTACTCAACACTCCTTGGCATTAATCTGTGGTCTTTTCACTCTGAAATGCAGCAGCGAGCACGCTTGAAGGTACTTTCTTCAGTGTTAAGATATTTGATCTTTTATGTGACCTATTCATCCTTAATTGTTACCTCATTAATTCTTCTGATGATGCTATGTAGTGAAGTGTAATACTAGTTTGGTTGGTAGATACAAGCGGCTAACAACAAATAGATGTGGACAAATTACCTATTGAGCTGGTGGCATTTCACCAACTCAAAGACTACCAGAGAAGTAAATAACAGTGGAAACAATATTAGTGAAGGAGGATGCAGTATGAATTACTTGTTATTTTTGTTTTATGAGAGTTTGAATTGAGTAAAACTTAGTGTTCAGCTAAACTAAATCTCTCCAATGATTTTTTGTTTGTTTGTTTTCCTTCCACGGCTTACATAAATTTGAATTTGAATTGAATGAAACTTAGTGTTGTTCAACTAAACTAAATCTCTTCAATGATTTTTTGTTTGTTTGTTTTTCTTCCACGGCTTACGTAAATTTTACGAGGGATTTGGCATTTAGAAAGAAGTAACTAAATAATTTTCTTCCAGGGAATGTAATCTCAAAGACTGAAACCTACATTTCTGTTTAATAATCACTGTGTGTCGGTCTGAGCAATGGAAATAGACCAAGTTGATGTGCTTGTTTGGAGCCTAGTGTGCATCAGCTTCGTCTCTTTGCATTATAATATATATCTTGAGGATACCAATATATATTTCTCTATAAATTTCCACAACATGTAATCCATGTACACCAGTGTATATTCTTATTTTATTTTATTTTTCACTTCTTTGTATGTAAACTAGCACTAATGATCTTCTCTTTGATCTCTTGGCCTTTCAGGCGATGGATCGTTTTCGTGAAAGCGACAATGGTATAATTATTGCTACTGATCTTGCAGCAAGAAGTCTTGATATCCCTGGTGTTCGAACCGTTGTCCACTATCAACTTCCACAATCAGCTGGCGTAAGTAGATTCAAGGAATTGTTGGTAATGTTAGTTGTTATTCTGCACTGTTTTTTTGACCTCCTAACTTGAAGTTATTTGCTGTAGGATTATGTTCATAGAAGTGGAATAACTGCTATAGACTCTGCAGAAGGTTGCAGCATTTCATTAATCAATCCAAATGATAAACCTAAGTTTTCATCCTTGTGCAAATCTTTGCAAAAGGTGAATTCCCTAAGAAATGAAGTGGTTATTTGCAGGACCGTGTTGTAATCGAGTATTTTGCATTTGTTATCATACTATATGTGATGACAACTAGTCTTATCTGTTCTCAGGAAAGTCTTCGACGGTTTCCTTTAGATAACTCATACATGCCAGAGATTATAAAAAGATTATCTATTGCACGCCAGATAGATAAGATCACGCATAAGGATTCCAAGGTAACCAGATTATGTCTTGGGTGAGGATAGTGCATGGCATATTGTTTGGTTTACTAACTTTACTTTCAAATTACCATTTGGACACAATTTTACAGTGAGTTTGCACAAAATGTTTAATTGTTAATTGAATTTCAAACTTGTCATACTTCTAGTGTAGGTACTGATAACCCCTAATTTCACTTCACCCCCTAAATTATTTCTACAATCTAGTTGTAGAAATGTGATATTCTAAAATGGCTTAGCCCAATAAGAACTTCGAGTTGTGTATGACTTGTTTGTTTCATGTGGTTCTTCATTTGTTTCACTGTTTTCCAGGAAAAGGTAAACAAAAACTTTCTTGAACATAATGACAAATTGGTAGAATTGGTTCTAGACGAGGACGACAGTGAGGAAGAAAGAATGATTAGTCATAAGCAAAGAAAAGCCACCTCGTCTAGATTAATCAAGCTGCAGACGGTATCTCCTGACATCACTCTTTACCTTACTTCAACATAAGTAGTTGATCTTGCTGTTGAATGTCAGTACATGGTACACCTATCTGACGGGAAGTTCGATCTGGATAACTGATGAATTTTTATTGCACAATTTAAGGAGTTGAAGAGCCTGCTTTCCAAACCTTTACAGCCGAAGTCATTCTCACATCGCTTTTTGGCTGGGGTAATTATTAAAGCTTCGAAACTACTCACATTATTCTCACGTGTACAGACGCAAAGGTCACATGTACAGTTGGTTATAGTTCAAACTAGTAGTCCTACTTATCTGTTGTAAAGTCCTATTCCATAGGCTATTAGGTTTAGTCTTCAGTCTTCTTCGCTGTATCTATTCTTCAGCTCTTGCTGTTACGCTTTCTTAGCTTTCACATCTTGTAACACATATAAATACTACTTAATGAAATCAATCTCCACAGTTGTGCGAGCATTCAACACACCTCTGTCAGATTTGTTTATGGTAACACAGCTAGGTTATTTTTTTTTTCCTCAGAAAACCCTAATCAGTCATGACTCTTGAAGATGATCAAACAAACTCTTCAACCAATCTCGAAAATGGCACTGTTTTATCTCCAAACAGTCCATATTATGTTCATCCAGCAGATAATCCTACCTCTGTGATCTATACTCCTCTTCTTAACAGCGACAATTATTGTACTTGGGGACGAGAAATGCTCAAAGCTCTTAGTGCAAAAGGGAAATCTGGTTATGTTGATGGCACGATCAAAAAGCCAACAAATCAACCTGATTTGCCTCACTGGACTCGCTGTGACGATTTGGTGGGAAGTTGGATCTCAAAATCGGTTGATCAAGAGATTCGTTCTAGCACTCAAAATTTTCCATCTGCACGAGAACAGTGGTTGGAAATAAAATCTCGTTTTTCTCACAACAACTCGTCAAAGTTGTATGCAATCAAGCAGTCCATTGGAAACTTGAAGCAAGATAATCTCAGCGTGGCGTTGTACTACACTCACCTCAAGTCTCTGTGGGATCAGTTAGACGTTTTTCTCCCTATCGAACCATGTATCTTCGGCTCAGGGAATAACTATGTTGATCACCATAATCAGGATCGCTCTATGGAGTTTTTGCAAGGGCTTCATGATCGTTTTTCTTCCCTGCGCAGCCAAATTCTTCTCATGGATCCAATGCCGTCATGTGCAAAGATTTACAATCATATTAGGCATGAGGAAGAACAACAAGGTATTAACTCTTCTTCTGTCCCTTCCATTGAATCAGCTGCTTTACTTGATTCTCGTGGTGACTCTAGAAACCAAAGGTTTTCTTCACCAACTGGTTACAGCAGCAACACCAACTCTGGCAATAACAAGCGTCCTAGGCCATTTTGTGATCACTGCACAAAACACGGTCACTCTCGAGTCACATGCTGGAAGCTAAACGTCTATCCCAAAGACTTGCCAAAGACCCGTGCAACAGATTCCAGTATGGTTGCTGATGTCCATGCTCCTAATACATCTGTCCAGCAAGCTGCACCAAACATCAGCGCGGCTCAATATGCCCACTTGCTTTGTTTGTTAGCACCTACTGCAGATGGTACTGATAACGTCCCTTTCGCAAATTTCGCAGGTATTTCTCTTTCTTGTACTTTAAATGATTGGATTGTAGATAGTGGTGCTACTCACCACATATGTTCATCTCTGTCATTTTTTACTTCTCATGACTTGGTTTCTAAACCAATCCAAGTTCAATTGCCAGATGGAACTCATACATCTGTGACTCATGTTGGAAATGTTGATTTATCACCAACTATCAAACTACTGAATGTTTTTTACATTCCTAGTTTCAAATTCAATTTACTTTCTGTCAGTCAATTGACTCCCACGGCTAATTGTTGTATATCTTTCTCCAACGGATCTTGCATCTTTCAGGACCGTCAAACAGCCAAGGAGATTGGATGGAGTAGATGCATAGCCGGTCTATATCACTTCAGTCCTCAACCATTTGCTTTATCTGTTCGTCAAAATAAGCCTATGGATACATGGCATCGCCGTCTCGGCCATCCAAATATGGATTTTTTCAAGTTTTTAGCTAGTCAGTTTTCCTATATTCATTCTCCATGTAATCAATTATGTGATGTTTGTCCAAGGGCGAAGCAAACTCGCCTTAAATTTAATAAAAGTGTTTCTTCTTCTTCACATGTTTTCCAATTAATACATGCTGATATATGGGGACCCTTTTCAATTCCATCTCTTTCTGGTGCAAATTTTTTTCTCACTATAGTAGATGATTATTCTAGATCCACTTGGGTTTATCTAATGAAAACTAAATCGGAAACTTTAAAGTTTCTTCAATATTTTCTCAATTTTGTTATGACACAGTTTGGTCATAAAATAACCAGCATCTCCTCTGGTACTAACAATTTGCAAACTTTCCGTTCTGATAATGGTGCTGAGTTCAAATCTAAAGAACTTCAGTCTTGGTTTCATGCACAGGGTATTCTACATCAAACAAGTTGTGTCTATACCCCACATAAAAATGGCATTGTTGAGCGCAAACATCGACACTTGCTCAATGTAGCAAGGTCATTACGATTTCAATCGAATTTACCTCTTCGTTTTTGGGGAGAATGTGTTCTTGCTGCCGCCTATTTAATAAACAAATTACCATCACCTGTACTGTCTCATAAATCCCCTCATGAGCTGTTACTCCGTCAACCTCCAGATTATTCGAATTTACGTGTTTTTGGCTGCCTTTGTTTTGGAAGAAATACACGTATCTCTCACAAATTTGATCATCTTTCCAAACCCGGCATTTTTGTTGGTTATCCTCATGGCCAGAAAGGATACAAGGTTTATGATCTTGAAACTAAATCCCTTTACACCTCTAGAGATGTGGTGTTTCATGAAATTTTTTTTCCTTTTGATGACTTATCACATAATTTCCATGTACCAGGACCTGTACATTCTATGGATTCTTATCTATTTGATTTTCCTTCACAATTGTCTCCTGACACTTTTACGCCTGGAAACTCCACCAGCCAGTCAACTGAAAATTTAACGCCTGGAAACACAACAGGCCAGTCCACTGATGCTTTCACGCCTGTTAACACCCCAGGCCAGTCCACCTCACCTCGTTTTATGTCCCACTTGTCCACTGACAATTCACCATCTGGAATCCACCAAGGAAATTCCGCTACACCCTATTTACTGAATTCTGAGGATTCTTTATTACCTGTTTCTACTGCCAATCTCGGTGATATGATCTCACCTGCAGTTTCTTCACCGCTGCCTACTACTCAACGTTCTGTAGTATCTCCTATAGCTCCTTTATTTAATCGCAACTCCTACTCAGCACATAACAATGCTTCCCAATCTGGTTTGCACTCTTCTCAGCACGCACCAGTATTAGAGTCTAACAGCAACACCGCTCCTGCAGTTTCCATTCCTGAACAGCAGTCACGTCCTACTCGTACTCGAAACCCACCGGTATATCTGCAAGATTATCATTGCTCAGCTACACGGTGTCAATCTACTTCAGCTTATCCATTAACTGATTATTTGTCTTACGATTAATTCAAGCCATCACATAGGTCTTTCTTATCTGTCCTTATTCTTAACGAGGAACCCAGAACTTTCACATAGGCATCAAAGTGTCCGAAATGGCGTGCTGCTATGGCAAAAGAAATTCTGGCTTTGGAAGCCAACAACACTTGGATACTGGTTGATTTACCTCCCGGCAAGACAACCATTGGATGTAAGTGGGTTTTTAAAATCAAATTTAATTACGATGGTTCCATAGAACGATATAAAGCTCGCCTTGTTGCTAAATGGTATACCCAGCAAGAAGGTATCGATTACTATGATACTTTTGCTCCGGTGGCAAAACTGGTGACTGTACGTGTGTTACTCTCGGTTGCTGCTATCAAAGGGTGGCCTTTACATCAATTGGATGTAAACAATATGTTTCTCCAGGGAGATCTTGATGAAGAAATTTATATGCGCATTCCACCTGGTCTAGCACAAAAAAGTGAGTCTAAGGTATTTAAACTTAAGAAATCCCTTTATGGTCTTAAGCAAGCCTCTCGTCAATGGTTTGCGAAACTTTGTTCAGTTTTAATAGCTGAAGGTTTTAGTAAGTCTCTATGTGATAATTCTCTTTTCACATATCACCGGGGTACAACTTCGATTTTTGTCTTAGTCTACGTTGATGATATAATTATCACTGGCACAGATGATAATTTCATCAATTCACTTAAGCTACGTCTGGCTTCTCATTTCTCAATTAAAGATCTTGGCCGCTTACAATATTTTTTAGGTATTGAGGTCTCTCGTTCTTCTAAAGGCATTTTTTTATGCCAACGAAAATATATCCTTGATATTCTAAAGGATTCCGGTCTCACAGGGGCTCGTACCTCCTCTTTTACAATGGATACACACATTAAGTTACTTCCTACTGATGGTAAAGAATTACCTGATCCCAGTATTTTTCGGCATCTGATTGGCCGTCTACTGTATCTCACAGTTACTCGTCCTGACATTACTTACTCAGTGAATTATCTTAGTCAGTTTATGAAACGACCTCACACATCTCATCTTGATGCTGCTCATCGTATTTTACGATATCTATAAGGTACTATTGGTCATGGAATTTTCCTTTCCTCTACTAGTTCGCTATCCCTACATGGGTACACCGATTCTGATTGGGCAGGTTGTCCAATGACTCGTCGTTCCACTACGGGTTACTTAGTCAAAATAGGTAATAGTCATATTTCATGGAAATCAAAGAAACAGCCTACTGTGGCTCGTTCTTCTGCTGAAGCTGAATATCGCGCTTTAGCAAATCTTACAGCAGAGTTACAATGGTTGTATTATCTTCTAACTGACATGCATATTCCATGTCCTCTACCTATCAAAGTTTCTTGTGATAGTCAAGCTGCAATTCATATTGCTCAAAATCCGGTGTTTCACGAACGTACTAAACATATAGAAATAGATTGTTATTTCGTTCGTGAAAAGTTACTTAGTGGATTAATTTTACCAACGCATCTTCAATCTGCGGATCAGCTTGCGGATGTTTTTACAAAGCCACTGGGAGCTCCACAATTTGGTCATTTGGTTAGCAAGTTGGGCGTTTGTTCAGGTTCTACCGCTCCAACTTGAGGGGGGTATTAAAGATTCCAAACTACTCACATTATTCTCACGTGTACAGACGCAAAGGTCACATGTACAGTTGGTTATAGTTCAAACTAGTAGTCCTACTTATCTGTTGTAAAGTCCTATTCCATAGGCTATTAGGTTTAGTCTTCAATTTTCTTCGCTGTATCTATTCTTCAGCTCTTGCTGTTACGCTTTCTTAGCTTTCACATCTTGTAACACATATAAATACTACTTAATGAAATCAATCTCCACAGTTGTGCGAGCATTCAACACACCTCTGTCAGATTTCTTTAGTAATTTCTATAATCAAACTTTTACTAGTCTGTTGCTTAAATATTGGCAGCTGTTTCAGTCATTTCCCTTGTTGTATGGTTTCTTGTTTTTATATCATTATTTTGTATTTCTCAGTCTGGCGTTTCTCCTCTACTCCAAGTTGGGTGATAATGGCAATGTTGGGAATCACAGAAAAAGGAAACCAGTTGTTATTGGGCAGGATTGTATTGAGCCACTTCAGGCACTTCGTAGCGGCGGGCATGAGGTATAACATAAATGAGACATATTTAGTAGTTTGTTTAGACATTCCTACTGCGTTACACAAAATTGGTTCTTTTACAACATAGGTCAATTATGGACATTACAAAAACTTCATCATTGTGCTGCTCTTTTTAATTTGTAAAAATTTAGTTTCAAATATCATGTTAATCTGTCATCTACTATTTTAAGGTTTCCATGAATGTGAAAAAGACGTCGGGAAGTGGAAGGAACATCATTGAGAATGCAAAAAGAAAGAAAAGAGAAACTAAAAATCGTAAGTGTGTTATTTATCTCTGAATATCATGTTTCTGCAATTTATAAATGAGTAGTGCTGTAATTGTACTTTCATCTCCCAGGTGCCCGTGACCAAAAGAGGAGAGACAAGAAAAGATTGAAGAGTAGAAAGTAGAAGAGCGTTTCAGGATCTCATAACTTGGAAGAAGTGTGATGAGTAATGGAAGAGTTATTATGTATTTATTGTACTCCAAGTTTAGCCCAAGGGGAATGAAATCCAATTTTGTTTCATTTTTTGGTTCTCATAATCTGTAATGATGGTACACACACAAACCCCAAAACCACAGGTCACCGTAAGATTAGAGTTTTTTTTTTCTTCTTATTCTAGATTTCACAGTTGAGTAGCGGATGAGTAGATTCGAACTTGGTGTCACTTATGCATGTTCTATCCTTCAAATACTCAAAATTCTTCTTTTTTCTTATAGGTAGTTGAATTTTTAAGCGCGAATGAACCTTTTTTTTTTGCTTGCGCATTTTTGGAACATTTTTTATCTAGGTAAATTGTTGTAATTCTCCTTATTCAATATGCTAATTGCTTTTATTGTTGTCTACCAATTTATCTGAACAACTCTTCTACGTCTTTTTCAACTAATATCATAACCCATCTGTTGATGTGGGTAGGACTAGTTGTGCCAATACAGGGAAGGGCGGAAGGCTTTTAGTTCAGATTTGACGAATCACAATATTTATGATGATTTCTAAAGCTGTTCCAATGTTATACAGCAGCTGTCGCGGAGGAGATATGATGATTGAGTTTGTACCCGATGAGGAGTTCTGATAGTAGTCCTCTTGCATTAGGTTTGCATGATTCAATGAAATCGTTTGTTACGTGCACACTCGTTAAAGGTGTGTGCACAAAATTAGACTCTACTGTAAGAGTCTGTTGGGATCGGTTTAGAAACAAACTAAAAAGAAATAAATTTGGATTGGCTAAAACTAGAAAACTAATTCAAGCTTGAACCTTGAAGCAGATCTTAACTAGTTGGTGTAACAAATTTCAAGAGGAATCAAATGTTTAGTGATCAGTCTGCCTACAACTCAAGGTTTGAACTTGTATTAGGATCTCCCCAGTTTCAGTAGTCCAATAAAGCTTTAACAAATGAGGATATGAAGTAATTACTACTTTGGTAGTGGTGAATTTCTTAATCCAAGATTCTCCAACTCCATAATTTTGCATGACCCATACATCAACTCGAGCATTATCGATACCACCAACTAAGCTAAGGGAATTGTTTGGCTGGTAAAATATTTTTACCTCCAAACGTGAATCTGATGATGATGTTGATACTGATCGAACCACTGCCTTTCTTTCCACGTGAACAGTGTTGGGGGTACCTGCAAAAAACTCTCCGATGCTTAAGTTAGCTAGAGTTTTTCACAGGAGTTTGTGTAGAGAAGATTGCGTACCTTTTAGGGTTGTGAACCCATGTATTTATATGTTTCAGATTAGGGTTTAATCCTAATTTCGAGATAAGCATTACTTGCATTAACTTGCCCTGCAAGTCTCCTGGTATGTTCCAGAATATTCCACGTGCGACTTGGCCGATAATCCTTCTAGATGTTTCCCGAAACTTCCTCTAGGGTTACGGAATTAGCCAAGCAAAAGGGTGCAAAATACCAAGCCCAAGAATTGGGACAATTGGCTAAGCCCACACAATGAGGTGGAGAAATCAGCAAGCTCAATGAGGTTGGGCGGAAATATCGTTGAGTCAATGGCTCAACTCGCTGAGTTAACTCGGTGCAACCAGGTGGGCGCAAACATCCTTTAATACAAATGTGTGGGGCTGAAATAACCGCGAAATATTTTAACTGGACGCATCGAGAAGCACCGAATAATTGCACCGCTGACGGATGTCGTCGACCGACTCCGGAAAGCGACGTGATGATGACGTCATTAGGTGACGTTTCGATGACGTCATTAGGTGACGCTATGATGACGTCAGCATGGGGCAGCACCGCTAAGATGGCAGCATTGCTGACGTGGCTTCTTTTGCTGACGTGTCAGCTGACTAGACTAGCTGCTTCTGACGTGTCTGATGACTGAGCCTTCTGCTGACGTTGCATTAAAATTATGGACCCTCCATGTCTTGACTTGGATATTACACATGGGCTTCTTTGATAATGTTTGTGAGGCCTAGTTAGCCTAATTGGGCTAATAAGAGGAGTAAATTAGGCCCAATGAACCATACTTAGCTAAAAAGATGAGCTTTTTAGGCGTAAGTAAGCCCATCTTTGGTGTAAAATACTAGGGTACAAACATCGCCCCTCTTAATCCATAACTTGTTATGGGTTAAGAAGTTCGGGTTCCTCAATTATGTTTGCAACTAATTCTTGCACCGCTTTGGGGTGCTGCATAACTCGCCCCCAAACGTGTTGTACAGAGTGTTATGCAACTTGCCCCTAGGTACTGTAATGTTTGCGCCGAGGTGTTATGTATCTCGCCCCCAAGTGACTGAGGTGATATATAACTCGCCCCCAGTATGAAGTTTTGTCATGCTGTGTAATGCTCGCGCAAGGGTGCACCTCCCTGCTGCATTTCGCTCGCGCATGGAATGAGTATTTGAGTTTTTCTGCTGTCTTGAATTCGCGCAGGGGGGAAATCCTACTATTCAAGATGCGCGCAGAGTTGAGATGTGTACATTTTCACATGCCTATGAGGAGAAAATGTTCGCCACATTCGTTGATGTCCCATATGATAGGGGTACGTTTGAAATAGGAAAAAAATGCTCGATCTATGCATTCACCCTATCTGCATGGTGTTGGAGATGTTGCTGACAGCAGGCTCGAACTGCACTGCTTAGCCATTTGGGATTGACTATGGATTCAAACCATCCACAACAGTTTATAATTAACCACGAACAATCTTGTTAGAGTGTGGAATACCAAAATAACATTGAATTAAGTATCTGAATAAGAATAACAAGATAAGTACCTACTGCCCGAGAACAACTGCCTCGTTAAAACCTTTGCGTGGAAAACCCAATGGGATAAAACCATCAAAAAGAAAAAAGAGTGCAGCACAGCAGGATTTGAACGAAACTACTCCTATGCGAATTTTGCTAATGAAAACATTTCTTCAAGTGGAACGAATTCCACGACTTCCACGGTTTTGAATCTTCAGTTCCATCGAGGTTCTTTAAGTAGTATGAGCCACGAGATGCGGGCCTATCTACTATGTATGGACCTTCCCAATTTTCTCCGAGCTTTCCACAGTTTGGTTCCATCGTGTCTGCTCGAGTTTTCTTCAAAACATATTCCCCTGGTTTGAATGATCTTTCTCTGAATTTACGATCATAGCTCAGCTTGATTGCCTGCTGGTATCGAACCAATTTTTGCAAGGATGTTTCTCTTTGTTCTTCCAGCAGCTCTTTATCCAAATCCATTATGTTGTCGTTGTTTCCAGATTTGACAGCACGGGTCTTAGTAGTTTTCAGATGTACCTCAGTAGGTATGACTGCTTCTGTCCCATAAGCCAGTGTGAATGGGGAAAATCCAGTGGACCTTTTTTGGGTCGTTCGGTAAGACCATAAGACTCCTGGGAACTCTTCTGTCCATTTTCCCTTCGCTTTCTCCAGCCTTTTCTTGAGATTGTCCATAATAACATGATTGGTGCTTCCCCCTGCCCGTTGCTCTGAGCATAATAAGGAGCAGAGAAGTTGTGGCGAATGTTCAAATTATTGCAGAATTCTTTAATCACTCCAGAGTTGAACTGCTTGCCATTGTCTTACACTAACTCGTGTGGGATTCCAAATCTACAGACGATGTTCTCCCATATGAACCTTTTTACATCATGTCTGGTAACATGCACTAGTGCCACAGCCTCGACCCATTTGGTAAAATAATCTGTAGCAGCCAAAATGAATTTCACTCCTCCAGGAGCTTTAAGGAGTGATCCGACGACATCTAGTCCCCACTTAGAGAACGGCCAGGGACTTAAAACTGGATGCAATACATTGGCAGGCCTTTTAGGAATTGGAGCGTGCTCCTGGCATGGCACACACTTTTGCGCGTACTCTTTGGCATCTTTCTGCATGTATGGACAGAAATACCCCTGGGTAAGTACCCTGTAAGCGAGACTGCGCCCTCCAGAATGGTTGCCACATATTCCTTTATGCGCCTCTGCCAATATCTGTTGTCCTTTCTCTGCTGATATACACTGCAAATATCGCTCTAAAGCTACAGGTTTGCGGTATAATTGTCCCTCGATCATTGAATATCTCCATGTATTCTTTTTTACCTTTGAAGTGATATGCTCATCTTCTGGGAGTTCACTGGTTGTCAAATACCGAATATAAGGATGACACTAGTCAGAGTCGCTTTCAGCGGGATTGCCTGAATTGTATCCCTCTAGGTTGTCTACATCCATATTAGTGTCAATGTTTTCGATATCTTTCTGTAACGATGTAGTTACCTTCTCGCCCCCACTAGTGTGTTCGAGAGCCAGAACAAAGTGGTTGTCGGAGATGCTAGTTAACTCTTGGAAATCCACTACCACAAAGCGAGTGGTGTTGGTGTCAACTGCTGAAGAAAGATAAGCTAAAGCGTCTGCATGCCTGTTTTCCAGTCGGGGTCGTTGCCTAATAGAAAATTGGTCAAATTTGTTTACCAGTTTTCTCATGCAATCCAAGTATAAGGCCATTCTCTCGTCTTTGGTCTGGTAGGTGCCCAGAAACTGATTGACTACTAGCATAGAATCAGTGACCAGATTCACGCTCTTTGCACATAACTGTTTGACTGCCTTTAATCCTACAATTGCTGCTTCGTATTCAGCTTCATTGTTTGATGCCTGAAATCCCAATCTAGTTGCTTTCTCGATCCTTGAACCTTCAGGAGTAACGATGACACAACCAACCCCAGCTCCACCAATATTTGATGATCCATCAGTACACGCAGTCCATAGCAGCTCAGGTGTATCGACTTCTATAGTGGACTCGCCCCCAGTTTGATTAGTGGTTGACTCTTCAGGTATGGTTAACAATTCTTCTTCTTCGGCAACTGTTTTTATATCGTCCACAGGGAAATCTGCTAATAGTGTAGCCAGTGCGTGTCCCTTCTCTGCAGTTCTGGTTTCATACTTGATTTCATACGCCCTCATAAAATTTTACCATATTTCCAGTCGGCTGGAATCATCAGCACGCTCTAGGATTTTCTTCAACGGATATTCTGAATAGACCACGACCTGTCTTCCCTAGAAATACGGGTTGAGGCGACGTGATGCATGCAACAGGGCAAGTGCTATATTTTCAATTTTTTTATACCGTGTTTCTCCACCCGTCAACAATTTACTGGCGAAGTAAACAGGTTTTTCATGTTCTTTAGTGACAAATAGTACTGCACTTACATTTCTCTCTGTTGCAGCCAGATAAACTCCGACAGGTTGCCCAGTTTTGGGGCTCACCAATACTAGGGGAGTATATAAATACAACTTGATTTCGTTGAAAGATCTTTCATATTCTTCCGTCCATCCAAAGCTGACTGCTTTCTTCAAAACGTCAAAAAATGGCTTGAATCGATCTGAATAGCGCGAAATGAAACGACTTAAAGTTGCTAATCGCCCTGCTAGCTTCTGGACCTCCTTCTTGTTCTTGGGGATGTCATATCTCTGATGGCTCTGATTTTCTCTGGTTTTGCCTCGATTCCTCTATACGTCATCAAGTATCCACGGAATTTTCCAGAGGATAGCCCGAATGAGCATTTTGCTGGATTGAGCTTCATACGATATCGCCTCAAGATATCGAATGTCTTCTGTAGATCGAGAAAATGAGACTCATTTTCCTTAGATTTTACTACCATATCGTCGATATATACCTCAATCGTCTTCCCAATCAGATCTTTGAACATGTCATCTACCAAGTGTTGGTAAGTTGCTCCTGCGTTCTTTAGCCCGAACGACATCACGGTATAGCAGTAAACCCCTTTGTCTGTCACAACGGCAGTATGATCTTGACCTTTTTCGAATAATGGTATCTGGTTATAGCCCGAGAAACCATCCATGAATGACAGCCATCTGTACCTTGAGGTTGCATCCACCAAATCTCTTATTCGCGGAAGCGGGTAAGGGTCGCTCGGACATGATTTATTTAAATCAGTAAAATCGACACAGACACGAATTTTACCTTTCAACTTTGGAACGGGCACGACATTGGACTGCCAGCGGGGATACTGTACAGGTCGATTAAAGCCTGCTTCCAATAGCTTCTCGACTTCTACATCAACTCTATCTTTTTTGCTTTGAGCCATATTCCTAACTTTCTGACAAACTGGATGAAACTTCTCATCAATATTTAGTCTGTGACAGGCTACGTTCGGATCTATTCCAGGCATTTCAGCAAAACTCCATGTGAAAACATCAACGTTTTCCCTTAATAGTGTAATAAGACCCTCACGTTCGTCCGCGGGTAGATCTTCCCCTACGAACGTGGTTTTATGCTCTTCATCTCCAATCGGAACTTCAACCAGTTTTTCGACTGTTGGAGGATCAGCCGCGTCCTCTCCCACATATGACTCTGGAGGGGGAGGGTTCTGTAATTGCTATTTTTGCTCGACTCGCACGATATGATTCCAGCTAATCCATTGCGTTCTCGTGACACTTGTGAGAAGCCTTCTGGTCGCCTCTCACCTTTACGAACCCTTAATATGTAGAGAACTTCAGACATTGGTGGTATGAGAAAGTGACTGCACCGATCGCATGCATCTAGTCACGTCCTATAATTGCATTATAGGGTGCTCAACAATCCAGCAACAAGAAATTTCCCAGAATGGGCTTGTTTGCTACTGTAATCGGCATTTTTACTTTACCAACAGCTTTGGTTACCTCACCACTAAAACCGATAATTGGATTTTCGTCCTCCTCGATCAATTCGTGCGTGAGATTCATAGCTTAATAAGCTCCAGAAAATAGAACGCTCACAGAGCTTCCTGTATCTACCAGAATTCGATGAACTCATAACATTCCTATCCAGGCTGATATGATGATAGCATCATTGTGGGGAGCGTAAACACCTCTTAAGTCTTCCTGAGTAAACTCAATCTTCGTGCATCCGAGCTCCAGAATTTCTGATCCTTCTCTACTGGCGAAATCGATGTGATTCAACATGTACCACTCTTTCAACTGCCTGAGCTTTTTCCTGGTCTCATCTTCCGATGCCCGTCGGGTCATTGAATGGATCCTGGCGTGACTGACATTAATCACATGTGCTGCGCCAAATTTACCCGAAACTTTCCCTAAATCCTTTCTCACGTACTCTTGTAGCTTTCGAGCGTTTATCATTCGCTGGACTTCGATCTGCAGAGAGCGACAATTCTCAGTCTTGTGACCATGGTCTTTATGATAATTGCAGTATTTGCTTTTATCACATTTATCACATGTCTCTACTGGCAAAGGTCGTGGGGGACTCAAATCTTTGCTTATTTTCTCATACAACTCAGCAAGCCGTATGTTCAATGGTGTCATCTTCATATCATGATATTTCTGATATCAAGTTTCCATTCGTTCTCCACAAGCTTTCTCTCGAACTTAACCTCGATCATTGTGTTGTCCACTCGAACGGTTCTTCGATTTGTCTTTCTTACCATCGTTTTGTCGGTTGGATGATCGATTATCTTCTCTTGTCTCTCGAGATTTTGAATCATCCTCAACTCGAGCGTATTCTTCTGCTCGATCATACAATTCTTCCAAAGTCTTTGGTGGTCTCTTGACCATGGAACCGTACACACCTCTTTGATCATCCTTGTATGCCTATTTGTAAGCCTCGATGGCGACTTGATCATTGGATCCATCGACATCGGAGAACTCTTGCTTGAAGCGTCGAGTGAATTGTCTGATGCTTTCCTCTTTCCGAATAACCAGTAGGAACAATGAGTGACATCCCTTCCGATCACGTCTGTTGTGTTTTTAGTTTGAGATGAATTTTTCCACCAGCTTGTGATAAGTTCCGATCGACCGTGCTTGGAGCTGATTAAACCACGTAATTGCTCCGCCAGTCAGTGAATGCGGAAACATTTTACACATCAATTCATCGTTGTGCTGCCACAAAGTCACGGCAGTTTCGTAGTGTAAAACATGCTGATCTGGATCATCTGTTTTCTCATCGAATTTTGGCAGTTTGGGAACTTGAAAATTCATCGGCGATCGGAATTCTCTGATATTCAGTTTGAAGGGAGCTCCAACGGCTCGATGCATTTTTCCATCTTTTCCTCTCTGGAACGTTTTTTCGACATCACTTTCTCGATCATCTTGCAAAGACGAGCATCTGTTATTGCGTTCATGTAGCCATCAGAAGAACTGTCTCCATGCTCATAATCCCATTCATCTGGAACTTCGACTCTTGATCTTACTCTTCTTCTTTCACGATATGTAAATTCGTTTCTGATTCGGGTTCTCTCCGAACGACCGTAGTATTCATGCGACAGCTCTCTTTCGTCGTATCGATCTCGTTCCCCGTCTTCGTCATCCCTTGGGAGTTAGGGTTTGAAGATTTCCTGTGAATGTGCAATTTGGTTTTGTTCCCTGGTTAACATGGTTCTTATATGGTGTACAGGGGTCAGCGTGGGTGCAACGCGCCAATCCGTCCCAATCAACCCGCAACTGGATGGCTAGACACCCAACCCGCTCCCCGATGGATTGGATATTTTAAAATCCATCAAATATTAGATCGCGGATGCATGTCTAGAAATCCATTGGACACCCGTACCCACTCAGTTAAGGGTGTTTTTAGAATTTGCTTTCATTGTTGTCTACCAATTTTCTGAACGATTCTTCTTCATTTTTTTTCAACTAATATTATAACCCATCTGTTGAGGTGGGTAGGCTTAGTTGTGCCAATACAGAGAAGGCTTTTAGATCATATTTGATGAATCAGAATATTAGATTATGTCCATCACGTTTTGCCTTTGACCACCACCAACTGTACTATTACATACCCCAGTGCGTACATATTTTTGTAGTTTCCCCACTGAACTTGCTATCTGAAATAGATCATCGTGACATTGTTTATGTGATCCTAAGAATTGAATGACGGGGAATATGACATTTTTAAAACTGTTGCATCTACTTGCCAACTTCCTCGACTGTTTATATTCAAGCAACTATTTCTTTTATGTGTACTGGCTGGGGTTGATGTTTCGATTTTAAAGCCACCAAGCAATGGCTTCTCTTATTCAGATTTGTGCGGCAATGAAATGCCAGAGAGTACTTGGTTAAAGAATTTGAAGACGAGGAGGGCAATGAAGAGCAGTTTGAGATTGATTTGGATGCAACCAACAAATTCCATCCACAACATACTGGTAAGATTGATCAAGCCTCACCAATAAAGTGAGACTACTCAGGTAGCTGTCTTTTGCCAATTTCTAAAGCGCTTCCAATGTTATCGTCGAGCGGCTGTCGCGGAGGAGATATGGAGTCGGCAGTGAAAAATGTTAGGAAATTAAGCGTGATTTCCTGTTTTTGGCCTCTTCCATATTGAGATGGTTTCCTATTCTAGGTCCGTTTCCATATCGAGGTGGATTCCCTAATTGGAGTGGGAATATTATTAGGAAAGAGTTAGTTTCCTAGTTGGAGACTTGTGTTCTCTATATATATATAGGACTAGAATTATATGTGTTTAGATATCCAACCTAGAAGAGAGGTAAATCCTTGTGCTTAAGATTTTGGTCTCTTTGTTAGGGAGGGTCGTGTGCTACCGTGAAGGTCAATATCGGTGTAAAAGAAAACCTTGTAAAGAGAGGATTTTGGTGTTCTAGTGTTTAGGGTTTGGGGCTTTGCCCTAAACCAAGTTTCTAGTGTTTTCATGTTTCTCCTTTGATACTAGTAATTGTGAAGACGGTGTAAAAGAGAAGACATGAGGATGGTTTGAAGAATGGTTAGAGAGTCGGTTTCTATGGTTTCTCCAATGGTGTTCTCGGGTATGTCTTATTAACTCTTTGGTTCTTGTCTTGGGTTGCGGAAAGAGAATGTAATGGTCTTTGATGTTAATGGAAGTTTTCTGGTGGTGTTGGTCGTGGATGTAGCCTGTAAAGGTGAACCACGTATATCTTGTGTTGTGGTTGTGTGTTTCTTTATCTCCTGTCTCTCTCTTATTATTTCTCCCATATTTGGTTCAAATCACCAATTGCCCTTTGTGATCATGATTTCCGCTGCGCTCGGGGTGCCAATTTTCCCAACAATTGGTATCAGAGCCAAGGACGGGTTGGTGTGATTGAACCTGAAATTGAACGATGGTTTATTGTTCGGGGGGAGAAATATGTTTTGAAGATAATGTTCCAACCGGTGTTTACACAAAGATGGATTTGTGATGTGATTTACAAATCGGAGGTTCAACTTGGTAGAAGTGTATGTTCTTCGTTTAGTTTTATGATGTAGTATGGGATGCAGAATAAGGCTGAATGAGGTGGAATACATATATACTTCTTGAAGAGTGTTAGTAATCATACACTATAAAGAATGGGTTACAAAGTTTGAAGAAAGGATGGGGCTGTGAGGTCTCATGTAGAAGCAAGTCCAGCAACGCTTCGAAGTTATGCACGAGATGTTATAGATTTATGTTCTTAAATCTATGTTTAAGTATTCTTGGTGGCTTGCACGTAATATCAAGAATGTGCCCGATCTCGAAAGCAGGTACCACGGTAATATGGGTATTCACACGGTATATATTCTGAACGAGTATGTTGGGTGTGATGGTGGTAAAAGTATGTCAGATTGGTGATGGCTTTGTGAATCATTCAAAGGTTTAAGCCTGTTAATTACAGTGGAGATGTCTAATGGTTTATTTCAGATATACAGTAATCATGACATGTGTTGGAGTGTGGTATTGAAGCTAATTCTTCCTTTCTGGGTTAGAGTTCAATATGTTGTTATCTTACTGGTTAGGTGGAGCTAATGGTGATTCTTATGGATGGTTCTCTTGGTGATCAATGGTGGAGTCTGTGTAAGGATTCGTTGATGGTGGTAGAAGATTTTCATGGTGTTTGTGAGACGTGGCCAGTTTCACAAGTGTTCTTCATAAAGAAGATGGTTTGAATACTTTTATCAACATCATGGTGTTTTGGTCGAAGAGATGGTTCTATGAAGATGGAAGTTCGGGTGTGAACTTCAAAATTAATTCTACGGGTATATAGAGATGGTGGAAAACTCTAGTGGAAGAAGGAGGTGATTTCCTGTGATCGTCTCATGCTTGATAGCATAATGCGAGGTGGAGATTGTTAGGAAATTAAGCGTGATTTCTTGTTTTTGGCCTCTTCCATATTGAGATGGTTTCCTATTCTAGGTCCGTTTCCATATTGAGGTGGATTTCCTAATTGGAGTGGGAATATTATTAGGAATTAGTTTCCTAGTTGGAGACTTGTGTTCTCTATATATATAGGACTAGAATTATATGTGTTTAGATATCCAACCTAGAAGAGAGGTAAATCCTTGTGCTTAAGATTTTGGTCTCTTTGTTAGGGAGGGTTGTGTGCTACCGTGAAGGTCAATATCGGTGTAAAAGAAAACCTTGTAAAGAGAGGATTTTGGTGTTCTAGTGTTTAGGGTTTGGGGTTTTTCCCTAAACCAAGTTTCTAGTGTTTCCATGTTTCTCCTTTGATACTAGTAATTGTGAAGACGGTGTAAAAGATAAGACATGAGGATGGTTTGAAGAATGGTTAGAGAGTCGGTTTCTATGGTTTCTCCAATGGTGTTCTCGGGTATGTCTTGTTAACTCTTTGGTTCTTGTCTAGGGTTGCGGAAAGAGCATGTAATGGTCTTTGATGTTAATGGAAGTTTTCTGGTGGTGTTGGCCATGGATGTAGCCTGTAAAGGTGGACCACGTATATCTTGTGTTGTGGTTGTGTGTTTCTTTATCTTCTGTCTCTCTCTTATTATTTCTCCCATATTTGGTTCAAATCACCAATTGCCCTTTGTGATCCTGATTTCCGCTGCGCTCGGGGTGCCAATTTTCCCAACAAAAAATGCATCATGAACTGTTACGATTATTGAGTTTGTACCAGAGAAGGAGAAGTTTTGGGGTATATAGTCCTCTTGCATTAGGTTTGCATGATACGTATCGTAAGAGTCTGTTGGGATCGGTTTAGAAAAAAACCAAAGGAAACAAATTTAGATTGGCTGAAACTAGAAAACTAATTCAAGCTTGAACCTTGAAGCAGATCTTAACTAGTTGGTGTAACAAATTTCAAGAAGAATCAAATATTTAGTGATAAGTCTGCCTACAACTCAAGGTTTAAACCCAAATGACCTAGTTGAGACACCACATGCACTCAGATTAGTTTACAAACACTAAACTGAAAACTTGCAGATTAAAATAAGATGACACTGGCTGGGATGGCTTGACAGTACATCTCTTGAGAAAGCCTATGGATACAAAAAAATATGTTACCCCTAGGTGAAATTTTATGAGATAAAAAAAAGAGGAGAGAGTTCATGCTTTTCCCATTGATATCAATGAAACAAGAAAATAGAAAAGGTCTGATAGGAAGAGAAAAAAATCACACTATTTGCTTCAAAGCTGCACTGGAATTAAAAATCAAAAATTTACAGGGCATGAGGCCCCTGACATTCGCAACTTCAATTGCCGTGTATTTTTGGCCGTATAAGTACCTGTGTTCAGTGAAACTAAGCTCTCCACGTAACTAACCGATTTAAGATAATGAAACTTATCAATGCTGAAATTCACAGACCTAACTGTGTCATTCTTTTCGTCATACAATACGATTTTTTCGCAAACTTGTATTAAAATCTCCCCAGTTTTAGTATACCAATAAAACTTTTTTATCGAATAAGGATTTGAAGTAATTTCTTTTTTGGTAGTGGTGAATTTCTTAATCCTGGATTCTCTCGCTCCATAAGTTTGCATGACCCATACATCAACTGGAGAACCAATGAAATCACTAGCACAAACTAAGCAAAGGGTATCTCCCAACAAACCGAGAGTAACTAAACCATATTTTTGACGTAGCATAATTTCTTCCGGAGTAGGCCAAATCATGAACTTCTCACTGCTAATGTCCAAGAAAATTATAGCTTCCGAGTTTTCAGAAAACCAATGAAGAGCACCATTCAGAAGTAAACCGGCTGAATCTGATGTAGGGGTATACCCAGAGGGTATGCTATTGATTTCTCTCCATGAATTTGATTTTAATGGGTGCACATAAACTTTATTATTCGGTGGTATACATACCAACTTGTAATCAGTAATGCTGCTATCATAACCAAACCCACATAAAGTGATAAAAAATTCGCCTATTGGTAGTGTAAATTCCTTGTATTCATTGGTTGTTGGGTTCCAAAGAACCACTCTATGACTGTACCTGGCCTCTAAACAAAGCAAGCCATTAAATGATCCCAGAATATTCATCTGACGACTTCCCTTAATCACTGGATTATCCATCAGAACAACTCCGTCAGACTTGTTTGACGCGGACGCTGTTAATATTGATGCATAAGCTACGGAATAAAACATATCTCCATCACCCCATGCAGTATCTTTGATCATCATTCTAGGGTTTTTGTTGTTAAGACTAAGGTAATCGTTGACGAATTTAGGATTACAAATTAATCCATACCAACTCTTGCATACGGACTTCAAACGTCCGATGGATTTCACGGGTAACCTTAATATAATCTCTCCCTGTATCTCTTCGGGAATGCTTGACATTCTTGCCTCTTGCTTCTTCTCTGCTCGTAGGGAATTTATTTTGATCAATACAACAAAAAATATATTAATGGAGAAAGAATATTACAGGATAGTAGGAGAAGAGAAGTGAAGAGGGAAAAGGGAAATTAGGGTTTGAAGACTTCCTGTATGTGGAATTTCGTTTTTTCCCGTGGTTAACATGGTTCATATATTGTGTACATCTGCAAGAAATAGAAGTAGGGGTAAGCGTGGGTGTAACGCGCCAATCCGTCCCAATCAGCCCCCAGTTTACGGGTAGACACCAAACCCGCTCTAGGATGGATTGGATACGGGTCCAATTTTTAATATTCATCAAACATTAGATCGGATGCCGAAGCATACACCGGTGGACACACCCACTCGGTTAAGGGTGCTTTTAGAATTACATAAAGATATTTTCCAAATTACGACTTAGGATGTTTGAGTAATATTTTTTTATTAGTTTTGTTTCATCATACTTTGACGAAATTTCACATGCATCTAACCATCTACATGCCCATCCACGGATGTTAGATCAGGGGTGATGGTTCGGAGGCGGATGAAAATCTAGCACCCACAATTAGATGGACCAAATATGGGTGGCACCAAATCCACGGGTTTTACCCATTGCTCACCTCTAGAGAGTAGAGACATATATATCTACAGGAAAAACTCCATATATTATTGATTTTTGTTATAGGGAAAGCTGATTTGTTTAGGGGGAAAGCATTTTAAGGGAAAAGCTACTATTATTTAGATGTGTATAGGGGGAAATATTTAGTGCGATTGACTTTTACAAATTATTCGGTATTACCAAATTACCCTCTGACGGAACCCATATACCTCTATCAACCCATACACAACGACCGCGTTGTTCTTAGTAACAGCCGACAAAAGACGTTATGCCCAAAGAAGAAGAAAACACACCACCAAATTCATCTTCTTTGTTTCATATTCTCATCTTCTTCCTTAAATTCTTCTCCTTTGCTTAAATTTTTTTTTTTTTTTTATCAATGAATTCATCTGATTTTTTAGCTCTTTGTATCTGTTCTATAGCAAATGCTGCAACCAAATGTGAATTTCTTTGGAAAGGTAATATTTATTATTAATATTCATAAATGTAATCAGTTCTAGGAATTGGAAAGGTTTATGCTGTGCATTAATGGTTATAGTGTCCAGAGGGTAGATCTTATAAAAGAATTAGAGAGGGTGATATGAATCATGTTAAATTTAGATGTTAGCGTACCATGTTAAATAATGTAGTTGTGGACAGAAAAAACAAGAAATGTTGCCTTTGTTTGGGGTATACATATATGTTTAATTTATAGAACTATTACTAGAGATTGGGTTTTAATTTGATTCCTTCTGTAAGCATCAAATTTGTATCGAATTCTTAACATCGCAATCCTAGAGCTTGCTTATACGCTTTCTTAGTTTCTTACAATTTATTAATCTAATTTGACTTACGTAATTTTGTTCACTTATAATAGAATCCCTAACTCAGATAGGTTAATACCTTTTCATGTACGTGTTCTTCTTCTTCTTTCTGTTCATATTTTTTGTCTTCTTGTAGATTTTTTTGTTCTTCTTGTTCCAGGGATTGTTCTTGATCATGAAAAGGTTCAACACCAGAAAATAGATTTTCTTCTTTTGTAATTGATGTATAATCGCCCCCATCGGCATCTTCATCATTCATGCTGTTTTTGTGAAAAGACAGAGGAACGATATGATTTTAATCACTAAGTAATTTGGGGTTAATCATTATACAGTAACTTAAATATACCATTAGGTTAAGAAGAAAATGGTTAGGTTAAGTTGAGGACATAATGGGAAACTCAACGTTTTGTTAGGGGGAAAGACAATTTTTTGTTGCTCCCTTTAACGACCCAAAGTCAAACGAAAAATACCATAGTCATCTTTCCCCCTAAACGAATCAGCTTTCCCTATAACAAAAATCATATTATTAGTCTTAGGATTTCACAGAATTATTAATATATGGAGTTTATTAATATATGGAGGTATACAAAAAAAAATTTGCTCGACAAAAAGCTTTAAGCATACTTGACAATTTGAAAATATTTTGGCTTCAACAAGAAGGTGCACATAGTAACGAGGTCTTACGCATGTGCTAATCAGAAGATGCAATAACAATCCAAAAAATTACATCATATTCTCAAACAACTATGGATATACATTTTTCTTTATCTTAAATTTTAATGTAACAAGATCTATGATTTTCCGATTATGTCTATTATATTAATATTAATATATGGGATAAATTCCTTATGGTGGGATTAAAAAAATCTATTAATATTAAAATATAAAGTTTATTACTATTTATAACTAGCCCAAATTGGGGCCATGATTTTTTATTAATATATGGAGTATCAATATAAGAAATTTTACTTATATGAGCGCAACGATAAAAAAAAACCTAGCCCAACTAAGTTAAGCGAATAATAGCAGAAAACCACGAAGTCCCATAAAAACATGCCAAGGAATAATAATAGGCTTGGCCTGTTTTGTGTATAAAAATCCTCATCCATGCGTTACTTTTACTTTGTTTGGCAACCAACAATAGAAATACCCCTGCTTCTCTAAAAATAGAACTATTAATTGGGGGATATGCTTTTTAATTGGGGGATATTACTAGAGGACAAAATAGGGATCCTAATATCCTAGCTGGGTTACCCCTTATGTAAATAATTTATTAATTCCTAATCTACTCCTCCCTAATTATGTTTAGTTACTAATAATTAGGGTTAGTTATTACTAATTAGGATTAGTCAAATGTTAATGATTTGGGGATATAATTAGTGTATTTATGTTTATTTGATTTTGAGTAGAATTTTTTTTTTTTTTTTGAAATTAGAAGATGATTGTGATGAGAGTAAACATTTTCAGCATAAAAGCAACCCCAACACACCGGCAATGCTTCAAAGAGGTCGATTTTTTTTTTTTTTTTGAAACCGCCATTTTTTTCTCTGCAGAAGCTTAGTACCGGGGGGTTCGGGGGGGGCGTAGCCCCCCGAGAGGGCGTAGCTCTCACGTTACGATTTTTTTCTGCTAGTAGAGAGCTTCAGAATGTTGATTTTTTTCTGGTTTTGCACAGGTACCGGCATGGTAATCTAGTTTTCGAGCATGCCGGTACCTGTTCCGGCATAGTATTTTGCTTAAATTTTTATGCCGGTTTGGGATGAAAAGTATCCAGAAACTTAAAAAAAAAAAATACTTGACTACCGGCATGGTCTTAATATTATCGAGCATGCACGTATTTTGCCAAGACAAGATGTTGCTTAAATTTCTATGCCGGTTTGGGATGAAAAGTATCCAGAAAGTTAAAAAAAAAATTTTACTTGACTACCGGCATAGTCTTCATATTCTCGAGCATGCCGGTACCAATTTCCGGCATGGTCTGCATCAATACCGGCATGGTCTTCATCACTTCCGAATTTTCTGGTTTTTTTCACTTGACTACCGGCATTGATAGGGAGTTCTCGAGCATGCCGGCACTATTTTCCGGCATGGTCTTCATCAATTCCGGCATGGTCTTCATCACTTTCAGCATGATCTTCATCACTTCCGAATTAAGAAAAAAAAATTGTTTCTAGATTTTGATAGGGACTGGGAAGAGTTTAGAATTTGAAAGGGAATGGGGTATATTTGGGAGTGGGGAGAGTTTAAAATTTGAAAGAGATTAAGAATAGGTGAAGATGGAAATTGGGGGATATGATTTTGTTTTTTGTTTTTTGATTTTAAGTTTTTAAGTTTTTATTTTTAGGGAAGGGTGTTTTAGTATTTTCGCCTCTAAAAGTCACCCCTTATCAGCCACCTTTGGTTGGGGGAAGTAATTAATATCCCCCAATTAAAATCCATATCCCCCAATTAATAGTTCTAAAAATACAAGTCATCTTCAATGTTCTTAACAATAAAGATATTATTTTGCTTTAATATGTCATTATAAAATTTATATGTAGAACAATTTTTGACTTTGAAACTTAATTAAGTCGCAAAATTATTTTTGATATAATATCCAAACACCCTCCCCTAAAATCTCTTCATAGATGAGGTTTGATTTGGATCCTGAATGTCATTGGTTATTTTGACTAAAAGTTATTATTTCCCCCGAATGCCGATGCACGTAAATGTAGAATTTCTTCGTGGAAGTAGTTTGATTTAGGTCCAGAGTATCATTAGTTATTTGACCAGCACTTTTATATGCGAATTTTTTCCATTTGATGAAAATTATTGTTTACGTTTAACCGAAAGCTGATACACATAAATTTGTAAGAACATGTGGGTTTCCTTCAACCGGACTAGTTTTGGATAATCACAAGCTTCACAACTTTTTGAACTTTCCAAGCTCCTTCCAACTCTACCTACTCCAATGTTTAGTCATCCCATTAGTCATCTCAAGAAGTCAATACCCCATTAATTCACTCAATCTCTTTCCTTATTTTCCAAAAGAAACTCATTAAATAATTTGTCATATTAACAACCGGTTACAGCCAGTAATTACCCCGGACATACAGTCTAGTCCACTAAAAGACTAAAACATTCCATAACAATGCCACAATCTCCCGGTCTTTTTCATTGACCAACCGTTTCAAGAATAATTAATACTCTTTTAAACTTCAAAGTTAAAACCTTAATTTCATTCTAGCTACATCTCTGAGATTAGTAGTAGAAGATCATGCTTAAGAAAGTTTCTCAAAAATGAGTGATGGTTTAACAAAATTTCGTATAGGAATATCTATAGTTTTCGCTATCACGCTCTTAATATTGTTCTTGCAACTCTGTTACGTTTTATGGCGTCGTAGGTTACACCGGAGACAACATCTGACCACCGGTGAGTCAGATAACAACAGTACCATCGACACCACTGGTAGCAGTACTCCTTATTATTCCAAAGAGCTTCTTTACTTCTTTTGTTGGAAAAATCAAGCAGGAATTGATCAACCAGTGTTTCCTTCTTCAACTACTGGCGATAATACTACTACTAATCATGAGGGGGATGAGTCTGATGATCATGAGTTAGATGTATCAAAACTGCAGGAACTGTATGGGCTGTTTACGATCAAAGAAGACAAAGAAGAATTTGTGTACTTCTCTGATCATGATAATCTTGGTGATGATGAATCTATTTCTTCTATAGAAAACAACGATACCATGGAAAGGGTTTCTTCTTCGGAGAAGAGTTCTGACGATGATGATGAATGTGATTCAATGGTAACAATAGTCATCCATGATGAAGAAGATATAGAAAGCAGTACTCCGTATTCAACTCCTTGTAATTCGCCTCCTTACTACACTCCATCTCCGTCCCCTTCTCGTGATGATAATCATGATGAAACTGATCAAGTTTAGATTTGGTGAATCAGAATTTGAGAAATGTCCATCTCATTTTGAGTCTTTGACCACCAACTGTACTATTACTTGCCCCACTACATACATATTTTATTTTTGTAGTTTATTCAATTGACTCTGCTATTTGAAATAAATTATTATTGAGACAATATTGTTTATGTGCAGATAATATTGTTAATTAATCGGTTGCATCTACTTACCACCTTCCTCCATCTGTTTTTATTCAACCAACTTTTACTTGTCAGTTGTATGCATATTCTCGCATCACCCATACATCAAAATTAACCTTTTCTTTATTTCTTGTATGTATCAAGTACACAAACACAACCTTCCAACACTCCCACAGTCATCAAAGGAAGGATTGCTATTTTTAGATATTATTTTTGGTAGTGGTGTATCCCCGAAACTCTCATCGCAGATATCGCTGATATCTAAAGAGACTATAACTTTGGAAAAAAGTGGAGCTTGGGAATGAACTGTGCCTAACCAATGAAGAGCATTTTGAACAAGTACCCCAGGTGCCCTAACAAAAAGGATTCAGTCCTTTCTCCTTCGAGCCCTTATTACGTACACCCTGCAAACAATCCAGCATCGGTTATCTTCACTCCTCTTCTCAACAGCGTCAATTACTGTACTTGGGGACGCGACATGACAAAGGCTTTGAGCGCCAAAGGCAAAACAGGCTACATCGACAGGACCGTACATAAACCATCAGATCCAGTTGATCATCCACACTGGACAAGATGCAATGATTTAGTAGGAAGCTGGATCTCCAACTCTGTTGAACCAAATATTCGCTCCAGCACCATGAATTCCACTTGCGCTCGTGAACAGTGGATGGAGATCAAATCTCGCTTCTCTCATCAGAATGCATCTAAACTATATGCATTGAATCAGTCCATGGCAACTTTGAAACAAGATAACTTGAGTGTAGCCATGTATTATACTCGCCTAAAATTACTCTAGGATCAATTGGATGCTTTTCGGCCAATTGAACCTTGTATCTGCGGAGCTGGAAGGAATTATGTGAACAATCATAACCAGGACAGATCAGTGGAATTCTTGCAAGGGTTACATGATCGGTTCTCTCCATTACGGAGTCAAATCTTACTCATAGAACCAATGCCTTCACCTGCCAAGATTTACAATCATGTTAGGCAGGAGGAGGAACAACAAGGTATAAACTCTTCTTATATCACTTCTGTTGAATCTGCAACCCTGAATGTTATTCGCAGTGATCAACGTAATCAGCAGCCCTACCCCAACAATGGAACCAATAAGCGTCCTCGTCCTTTCTGTCATCATTGCAACAAACTTGGACATACAAAGCAGACTTGCTGGAAATTGAACGGGTATCCAAAAGATCTGCCAAAGTCACGGGATGCAGATCCTCATGCTTTTGCTGCTGTTTACGCACCAGCCCCTACAACGGTTGCACCTGCAATCAGTGTTGCTCAATATGCTCGCTTGGTTTCTTTTCTTGATCCACAGCAGGAAGGCCAACAATCAATTCCATCCGCTAACTTCGCTGGTACTGCCTTGTCTTCCTCTACTTATGTATGGGTAGTTGACATTGGTGCAACTTATCACATTGTTCTTCTCTATCTTTATTTACTACATATTCTTTAGTCACTAAACTAATGAGTGTACAACTTCCAGATGGAAGTCATACATCTGTGACACACATTGGAACTGTGAATTTATCTCCCACTCTTAAATTGCTCGATGTTTTCCATATTCCGAGTTTCAAATTAATCTTTTCTCAGTCAGTCAACTGACTAGCAATTCGAATTGTTGTCTGAAATTCTCACAAGAGTGTTGACTCTTTCAGGACCGTCACACGAACAAGATGATTGGATGGAGTAGGCGTATCGCTGGCCTCTACCATTTTACCTTTCAGTCATTTTCTTTATCTTTAGCTGCAAATATCCATGTTGATACATGGCATCGCCGTCTCGGCCTCCCCAGTGGGATTGTTTTCGTTTTTTAGCTTGCAAATTTGATTACATTAGTTCTCAGTTTAGTCATTCCTGTACCATCTGCCCTAGGGCTAAGAAAACTCGTCTTCGGTTTAATAAAAGTATATCTTTCTCTACTCGTCCTTTTTAATTAATCCATGCTGATTTATGGAGTCATTTTGCAATTGAATCAATTACTGGTGCAAAATATTTCCTTACAATTGTTGACGATTATACTAGATGTACTTGGGTGTATCTCATGAAATTGAAATCAGAAACTTTGAAGTTTCTTCAAATTTTTTTTTCTTTTGTCATCAATCAATATGGTCACAAAATTTCAAGCATCTCCTCTGGAATCAATGGTTTTCTCTTTCCTCAACTACAGACTTTCCGTTCTGATAATGGCTCTGAGTTTAAATCAAATGCTTTACAATCATGCTTTCATGAACGTGGAATTTTGCATCAAACTATTTGTGTTTATACTCCACAACAGAATGGCGTTTTCGAGAGAAAACATCGTTATCTTCTCAATGTAGCTCGAGCCTTGCGGTTTCAATCCAACTTGCCCCTTCAATTTTGGGGAGAATGCATTCTTGCTGCTACATACTTAATCAATAAAATTCCAACTCCAGTTTTATCTCATAAAACACCGCATGAAATGGTGTTACACACACAGCCAGATTATTCTATCCAACGGGTTTTTGGTCGCTTGTGTTTTGGCAGAAACACAAAGATTTCTCATAAATTTGATCAGAGAGCAAAGCCTGGTATGTTCGTTGGCTATCCTTATGGACAGAAAGGCTACATTGTTTACGATTTAGAGTCCAGAATAACTTATACTTCTAGAGACGTGGTATTTCATGAAACTGTGTTCCCGTTTCATGACCTGCCTTCCTCATCACCGGTGTTTGCACAGCCACAGGTACACAATCTTGACCCTACGTATTTTGACTCCATTTTTCACCAAAGTTCCCTACCTTTCTTTTTCCATCAACTGATAATTCTATGCAGTCTCCTACCTCTCTTTCTCCATTGACTACCAGCTCTATGCAGTCTCCTATCTCTCTTTATCCATCGATTGAGTATTCTGTGCAGTCTCATATGTCTCCTTTTTCACAACTCCAGCATGATTTCCAGTCTCCACCTGTTGACGCATCATCCTCCATACATCCAGTTTCGGTAATTTCCATTGTATCGTCTCCTGAAACTTCATCTCCTGTGGGCAGTAAATCCACTCTTCCATCTACATTGCAGCATATTCAACCTGAAGTTTCTTTATCGGAGTCTGTTATTCCTCCATCTACTTCACGACCGTCTCGTGTTCGTAATCCACCAGTCTATTTAAAAGACTAACATTGTTCTGCAGCTGAATGTACATCAACTTCGGTTTATCCTATGGCTAACTACTTATGTTTTGATAAGTTCACACCATCTCATAAAGCATTCCTTGCTGCAGTTCTCCTTACCGAAGAACCAAGATCTTTTTCGCAGGAAACTTAATGTCCTAAATGGCGTGCTTCCATGGCTAAAGAAATCATTGCTTCAGAAGCCCATAATACATGGATTATGGTAGACTTACCACCTGGTAAAATAGTAATTGGATGCAAATGGATTTTTAAAATAAAATTTAATCCTGATGGTACAGTTGAGCGCTATAAAGCACGCCTAGTTGCAAAAGGATATACACAGCAAGAAGGAAATGACCATTTTGATACTTTTGCATCGGTAGCCAAATTAGTTACTGTCCAAGTTTTGTTATCTCTTGCAATAATCTAAGGTTGGTCCCTTCATCAACTAGACGTGAACAATGCCTTCCTTCAAGGAGACTTGGATGAAGAAATCTGCATGAAAATTCCTCCTGGTTTAGCACGCAAAGGTGAGCCAAAAAAATTTAAACTCATTTTTTTATATGGTCTTAAGCAAGCCTCTCGTCAATGGTTTGCTAAAATCTCATCTGTCTTATTAGCTGAGGGTTTTCATAAATCTTTATGTGACAATTCTCTCTTCACATATCACGAAGGAAATCTATATTTTTTCTTGTTTATGTTGATGATATCATTATCACTGGCACTGATAATAATTTTATTAACTCACTCAAGTCATGCCTTGCGTCTCATTTTTGCATAAAAGATATTGGCCAATTACAATATTTCTTAGGAATTGAGGTTTCTCGATCTTCTAATGGTTTTTTTCTCTGCCAATGTAAATTTGTCCTAGACATTCTTAAAGACTCAGGTCTCACTGGAACTCGTGTTACATCTTTTCCCATGGATATGTATATTAAATTGCTTCCTACAGATGGTAAGGATTTAACTGATCCAAGCTCCTTCCGCCGTCTCATTGGACGTTTATTGTATCTCACTGTTACTCGTCCAGATATAACATATGCATTCAATTATTTAAGTCAGTTCATGCAACATACACGTACAGCTCATCTTGATGTTGCTCACCGTGTCCTCCGTTATCTCAAAGGTACAATTGGACATGGCATCTTTTTATCTTCTTTCAGTGTACTATCACTACATGGATACACGGATTTAGACCGGGCAGGATGTCCACTCACTAGACGTTCCACTTCAGTATGTTTTGTCTCCATAGGTTCTAGTCCTATCTCATGGAAATCAAAGAAGCAACCCACAATTGCTCATTCTTCTGCTGAAGCTGAGTATCGTGTTATGGAAAATCTTACAGCTGAACTTCAATGGTTACGTTATCTTTTTAAGGATATGCACATTTCATGTCCTCTACCTATCACTATTTCTTGTGATAGTCAAGCAGCAATTCATATTGCTCAAAATCCGGTTTTCCACGAACGTACTAAACATATAGAAATTGATTGTTACTTTGTTCATGAGAAGCTGCTAAGTGGTTTAATCATACCCAAACATCTTCCATCTTTTGATCAGCTTGATGATGTGTTCCCAAAGCCGCTAGGAGCCCCGCAGTTTGGTCAGCAAGTTGGGCGTCCGTTTTATCTCTCCTGCTCCAACTTGAAGGGGGTATTAAGTTGTTGTACATTATCACTTTTCTGTTAATAGTTCAGGTTGCTGTAACAAATTCAGTAGGAAGATTCAGTCATCCTTTCTTTAAGCTTGATAACTATCTGCTTATTAGTCTTCCGATTCTTTTGATTTCCTGCGATGTATTTGGATTTTCTGTAACTACTTGTAACTTATATTCACTATATATTCTTCAATGAATGAAAGAAAACTCTACACAGTTGTGAGAGAATAAACCCATTAGCTATATTAGATTTACCTTTCTATAAGACCATAATACGAAACTACCATACGAGAACAACTACCTATATAGATGTACAACCTAGAATATTTCCATAACAAGAGAGACCTACGCAAATTTGGGCTCCAGATCCTCTACAAAAGAAATTTCTCTTGAAGAGGAATGCTATGAGAAGTGGAGATCAAGTTAAGATATTATCTTTAGTATTCTTGTTGATATTAATTAGTTTTTCACCCGTGCGATGCATGGATCTGTCCACCGATTGAAACATTAGATCTATATTTTAAAATTAAAATTATTAATGAACTAATAAATATTCAAGAAGTTTAAGTCCTTAGTACATAAACTAAAATAAAACCAATTATATAAATAAAAAACCATGAGCTTGTAAGGCAGCATATTCAAAGCCTATAGTAAATGTTCGACCTTCATAAATTAATTAAAAGTTATGCCGATCAAGTATTTTTTTCAAATTTTGATATTCATTAATTTTGTGAAGCTAATACTTGTTTTTGTTATACTTTTTCCCTCTTTTGGTCCATCCAATCACTATATGGATTTACTTCATCAGCGGTAGCGCCATAGAAACCGCAATAGATCCTCAAAACAATCTCGTGTAGCTGCTTGATTTTTTTATAATTCCCTTGATCTCGATTATGCCAAGTGACCATGTTGATATTTTACTAAGGTAAAGTGGAATTGATTAATGACTTGCTTCGGTACCTTAATGACCTTTGGAAGAGTAAATTATTGACGGCCACGTCTTCGTATTAATTTCAAAAATAAATAAATTAAGTATTTACAATACTTAGTATAACTCAATAAGAAGATTAAAAAAAAATAGTAATACGTAATATCCAAAGTTCAAAATTAGATCATAAGAAAGATTAGCAACCTTAACATGTATTTAATTGTTTTTTCTACATAACCTTGCTCGGGATCCCTTGGTCGCATGATTTCATGATTTCTTTTATTGCTAGACCGTTTTCGCCTCCCCCCACTATTGACAAAGCATTGCAGGAATAATTATTATTTGAATCCGGATACACAACAGATATTTAAAAAAAAAGATATCCTTACCATTCGAAAAGCTCTCCACATCATAAATTCCATGTTCAACTTTTTAAATTTTCGGTATTAAGAATGTGTTACATTGATTCAATTAGATTGTGTTTGATCACCTTGTATGATGTTGTTTGTACCCAAAATAAATTCTTGGCACGAAACACGATGAATAAATGATTTGGTGTGTATTTAGGGCTATGAGACGAATTGAAGAACAAATAAAGAGACACAGTTTTAACGTGGTTCAGCATGGTTTTCCTATGTCCATGGACGAATCCCCTAGGGGGGGTGGTATTTTATTGATTTTTAGACTTACAATGCTCTTTTTCTCTATCGGCTACCCCTCCCATATGATTTCTGCTGCCCTCTAGTTATACAGTTCAATATCTAATTTCAATATAAACTTAATTGGCATTAACTGTTCATTCATATCTTCATCTTCAATTCTGCATGAAATTGCTGGAATTAATACTGCATGAAATTGTTGGAATTAATCTTGCATGCCTCCATCTTTAATTCTGCATGAAACTGCTAGAATTAATACTGCATGCCTCCATGTAAAATTATGTATGATGGACTGACTAGCCGACACGCATAATGGGCTGGCAGATTGGATTGACTGGCAGACATGCATAATGGATGGCAGCATGGATGAAGGCTGGCAGGCATGCATAATGGCTGGTAGACTAAATTGACTTGCAGACATAGCTGGCAGACTGGATTGACTGGCAGCCATGCATAATGGCTGGAAGCATGGATGAAGGCTGGATGGCATGCATAATGGCTGGCATCATGGATGAAGGTTGATTGGCAGCACAACTGATAGCACGGGTAGAGATTGCCTGGCAATGCGGTAGAGTTCTTAGCTGGAAATTGGTTGGCAACACCGTTGGCAACATGAGTGGAAACTGCATGACAGCACCATTGGCAACATGGATGGAAACTACATGGCAGCACCATCGGCATCACGGCCTTGACATTGACTGATGGTCGACTTTGACCATTGACCGGGCGTTGACTTTGACTATTGACCGGGTGTTGACTTTGACCATTGACCGGTCATTGAATTTATGAAATACTGGGGAGGCTGGTGGGCTTCTTCGGTTGACTGGTTAGCGGGCTTAGATGACAGCTGAACAGTGGTTTAGGCAACATTCTGGCCCAATATGTGGTATTTTTGCTTATGGTACAAACAGATGCTACCGAACTCGTTCTCTTCGAACGTGTTTTCTAACTACAATTCATAAATTGTTCACCCGCTCTCTCCATTAATATAAAATAATTTTTGTAGTTCTGTCCCCACCGTTAAATCTATTTTGCATATAAAAATCTAATATATATTGCATACAATTCATACAATCATTGTATGCATACTCGTGAATTATTTAATATAAAAGTAAGCCTTGTTTCATTTTGGCGCAAATGTATTGACGCAAATGCATCTGATTATTAAGTATATCCAACTTATACATATGAATATCATTGTACGCGTATTCATGAATTCTTACACATTCTTAAAAGTAAGCATGTGTTTCGATTGGGGTAACAAAAAAAATAATCAAACTTAGCGGTTCTGGTTATATATATATATTAAGTAATTGTATGCATGTATATGTACTTGTAAACTATAGAAGAATTCTCGAATGGATGGTAGAACTTGTGAATCGCATATATATATATATAAAGAGAGAATAAACCTGTGCATGTATGGCAGTAAACTATAGAATAAACCCTCCGTGCAAGTATGGTAGTAAACTATAGAATAAACATGTGTAAGTATAGCAGTAAATTATAGAATACACCCGTGAATTATACACTGAATTACATACAAATTGAGCAATAGTATATATATATATATATATAAGATGATCCCCTGAACTACACCATACACTGATGAGCTATTAATCGTAAGTATTAATTCCCCGATCCATTTTCAGAGAGCAACTTTGTGCACCTGAGGGTGCACGTTCCGTATCTCAGACTCTTCCTTAATGAAGTTCTTCATTCGATCATCAAATTGAAGATTCAATAGAGGGGAAAAAAAAAACCTCTATCACTTCTTTTGATGATTTGTCTTTAAACTGAATTAATCTAAATATATAGGTTTAATATTTAACCGTTTGAAAAGGAAAATTATTATGTATTGATTACGTTCGATTGGGATCATGATTCATAATTATATATCTCACTAAGATTTTGGTTATATTAACCCACTAGGGAATGATCTGTGCCGTAATGGTACGGGCTATTTCACACTCTTAAGCTGGGTATTTAACGGTCCCTAAGAGTTTGATTTCTTCTTTATGTTTTGTTTAGTCTATAAGAGTTTGACTTCTTCTATAAGTTTGTTTAGGTAAATGCATGTGTATGGGGTTAAATATCGTCTTCATGTATAGTTAATTGAAATTTTTCGTACTCGCCATGGGCTATTTCACAGGGAAATGTCCCTTGGCATATAATTTATATAAATTATCACTGGATCTATGATTTTAGGAGCACTGCTAACATCTCTGTACATTCCTGGTCTGGCATTGTTTTTTTTGAGCAAACCCCGGACTGAAAACACAAATTAATAACTTGGATAAATAAAGTAATTCACTAATGGAAGATACCAAAATACCTCTAAAATATTTTTTCCATCACTCACTTTCCTTGACCCCTATAACCCTATTTAGTTTACCTAGTAAAATTCCAATAAAAAACACTTGATTTAGATAAATCAGACTGCTGACTAACCGAACAGTAAGTCTCGGATTACTAAAAAATGATACTTTATTTATATAAAACTTACGGATCAGCACCCATAGAATTTGGTAATCAAGTGTTTCTTCTACGATGTTTAGTTTTCTGACTAAACCATGCTAATCATACTTGTGACGTAAACAAAATTCTCTAGAATGATTCTTTTACTATCAAAACTGACCATTAACTCGTACGTGGCTGCCACCTTCTTTCTTAATATAATGAGCCTATTAATGTTGATCAATATTTATGTACTTTCTGTCAGGAAGTATCATATGCTAATGATATTTTCTACTTTAAATCCAAGCCAAGATATAACTACATCTTCAAACAATCTTGTTGATAACCACTTTTTCCCTTCTTACAGTTCCCAAGTTACATTATGAGAAAGTTCCACGGTTACTTCCTAGTAATATATATGTGTTCTCTAACTCCTCCTCAGTTTCTATTCACTACCAAGATGACCAAAGCTTTGTTATCCCATTAGCATGTTCACCAAAATGTTGATAACCACAAACTAAATCGCTTACGTAGTTGATAATAAAAACTTAATTTGTCTTACATATATATTCACTAAAATGTTGGATGCACAACAACAAAAAACCACTACAAAGATCTCTGGCAATGTAAAACTGAACGGGTAGGATGGCCATTTGGTAGAAAGGAGCTGGGAGCTAGATTCAGTTCTTTGAAATGACGTGATGGTCTAGCACAAGGCACCTGCATAGTTTCTACAACATCAGATGTGGGTACTTAAACACCGATAATGGAAAGGCACAAATAGTAACATTAAACCGAAATAATTTGAAAAAGAAAGGATTCAATGGAAAACAAAAGCTGTCAAATAAAACATTTATTGGTGGTAGAAGGGGTCAAATTTAGAAGAGGATTCTATCTTTAATGGCATTGTGCTTCAAAATGAAGAAAAGTAAGTTTAACATCAGGAGAATAATATACAGTCCTTACATTCATCTTTTTTGATTTATCTCATGCCCTGCACAGCAAGAACATTGCCTTTAAGATTTTGACAGTGACATTGTCAGATTATAGTGATTCAAACCATGTTGTTTGGTTTATCTCAAGCCCTGCTACCGATCACTGGATATGTTTTCTGCCATATGACGCACTTTTTGAACATGGGGATTTGCCATGACTAATGAACATGACTGATTATGAGGAACTATAAGTAAAGAAGAGGGATCGATCTAAGTGCAATACCAAATAAAAAAGGTAGAAAATGGTCTACCACAAAGTTTGAGAAAATGAATTCCTATTAAAAAATTTATGGAACACGAAACCATGAAAACTAATGGCGATATAAATTTGTTGAAGAACATAATTATATAATCCAAAAAATAACAAATTACCTAGTTCCTCAACCTCCTCCTAGCCGTATCTATCAACACCTGGTAGTACTTTCCAAACATCCACTTGCTGAGTACAAATCTTACTCTTGATATTTCCAAACTCATGATATAATCACCATTGTTCTGAAATTTTCACAGATTAGATTGTAAGACTGAGATAATATTCAAATAGCTCATCAGTGTGGAACACAATTATCTTACTTTTTCGGAATTTCTTTGTTGTCGCCTGGTTCCCATAACCTCTTCTTCGTCAATTTCTTTGTAACCCCCTGTTCATACTCCTTAGTTAATTATAACAATAATCATGCTAAATACTGAAACAGTATAATGTTGAACAAAAAAAAAATGAAAACCCAAAAAAATATTGAACATTAGAAGGGTTACTTGTTTCAGAATTACTAATATTCTTACTGCATCCTAATAGGCTGAACATTTTGATTGAACTAACTGGATGGAAGCAAGTTTTAACCTTTCAGGACTTCCATCAGGTTCTATGTCATCTCAAAAGGATTTTTAGAGAAGTAGATCCCTATAAATTACGAACCAAAATTCAAAGCCATAAGCGTATTTACACGCCATTCCTGTCATTTCTCCAATGTGCACACAGAATACATGAAATACTTCTACAAATCCCATACGCCATATGGGTTTCGTCTAAATTCCCAGTTTCAATTCTGACCTACCAAAAAAACAACACATGATTTTAAAATTGAAATTATATAATCAAGAACCAAAAAGATAACTAAATGATTAAAGACGAAGTCACAAACGGGAAAATGCGCTGACATTCCAATTTGTTTCATTCACTTACACCAACGTACCATTAACTTTCTTGACAAACGGACCAATTTTATCTTTTTCCTGTAATGTTCAAAACATCAAAATTTTAAGTTGTGTATGTGGTTGACGAAAAAATATATTTCATTAACTTTCTCTTAAGAGACCTACGTTGTCACCAGGAATGCCCATATTTCTTTTGGGAGCTACATACAAAATTAATATATATATATATATATATATATATATATATATATATTTCAGAAACATAATGGAATTGAGTTTGTTTATAATAACAAATACGACACAATTTTTTTTATATGCAATTGAAAATGGATATCAGCTACTAACTGCTATAGTGCTATGCAATTTCGTGAAAGCTAGGTCTATTTCACAGCAAAGATAGTTGTGACTGTAAACAGAGTAAATTTGGATATAATAAATTAAGGAAAATCATTTAAGATCTCATACCAACAAAGAAGTATAATGTAAGACTGCAACAAACCAATTCAGGAATGGGCAGAAATGCAAAGAGAAAGTGGGGCAAGGAAATATGCATGAGTGTCATAAAATGCTATACTAACAATCTTATAGGAGGCCCCAAGTCTAACGGAGCGTGTGGCATGTGCCAATGGCAATCCAAAGCTGCTAGGGGAGCGTGTGCCATGTCCCAATGGTATGTGTGGAATGCCTTGGTGGTAGGTTGCACGTTGAGTACAAGTGGCCATGCCAAAGCTTCTAGTGGCGCATGTGGCATGTGCGGAATGCCTTGGTGGTAGGTTGCATGTTTAGTGCAAGTGGCCAAGCTGTTAGTGGCGCGTGTGGCATGTGCGGAATGCCTTGGTGGAAGGTTGCACATTGAGTGCAAGTGGCCATGCCAAAGCTGCTAGTGGCGCGTGTGGCATGTGCCAATGGCATGTGCGGAATGCCTTGACCGCAAGTTATACTTTGAGTGTAAGTGGAAATGCCAAAGCTGCTAGGGGAGCGTGTGGCATGTGCGGAATGCCTTGGTCGCGGGTTGCACTTTGAGTGCAAGTGGCAAAGCCAAAGCTACTAGGGGAGCGTGTGGCATGTGCCAATGGCACGCACGTCCACTTGGGCCTAGGTTGCACGGTTTGCAAGCCTAGGGCGCGGGCGCAACTTTGGTATGTACTAAATGGCATAGCGGCTTGGAAAGTAGCTAGTGGTGCGTGTTGGCATGTGCCAATGGCACACATGGCCATATTAGCCTAGGTTGCACGGTTTGCAAGCCTAGGGCGCGGGCGCTACTTTGGCATGTGCCAATGGCATAACGGCTTGGTAAGGAAAGTGGCTATCAGAGCTAGGGCCAAGGAAGAGTGCGTTTGGCATGGAGCGACTAGCTTGGGCTAGGTGAGGCTGGCATGATTTGCCATTGGCACGGAGGTGCGGCTAGCATGGTTGGCATGCTTTGGCGCGTTTGGTGTGACTATAATAGCTAGGGCCAGGCAGAGTGTGTTTGGCATGACGCGGCTAGCTTGGGCTAGGTGTGGCTGGCATGATTTTCCATTGGCACGGAGGTGTGGCTAGTATGGTTGGCATGCTTTGGCGCGTTTGGTGTGACTATCATAGCTAGGGCCAGGCAGAGTGCGTTTGGCATGGCCCGGCTAGCTTGGGCTAGGTGTGGCTGGCATGATTTTCTATTGGCACGGAGGTGCGGCTTGCATGGTTGGCATGCTTTGGCGCGTTTGGTGTGGCTGACATGATTTCCCGTTTACACGGAGGTGCGGCTAGCATGGTTGGCATGCTTTGGAGCGTTTGTGTGGCTGGCATGATTTGTCGTTGGCACAGGGGTGCGGCTAGCATGGTTGGCATGCTTTGGCGCGGTTAGTGTGACTAGCATATCTAGGGCCAAGGCAGAGTGTGTTTGGCATGGCGTGACTAACTTGGGCTAGGTGTGGCTGGCATGATTTGCCATTGGCACGGAGGTGCGGCTACCATGGTTGGCATGCTTTGGCGCGTTTGGTGTAACTAGCATACCTAGGGCCAAGGCAGAGTGCGTTAGGCATGCCGCGGCTAGCTCTGGCTAGGTGTGGCTGGCATGATTTGCCATTGGCACGGAGGTGCGGCTAGCATGGTTAGCATGCTTTAGAGCATTTGGTGTGGCTCGCATGATTTGCTATTGGCACGGAGGTGCGGCTAGCATGGTTGGCATGCTTTGGCGCGTTTGTGTTGCTGACATGATTTTCCATTGGCACAGGGGTGTGGCTAGCATGGTTGGCTTGCTTTGGCGCGGTTGGTGAGACTAGCATAGCTAGGGCCAAGGCAGAGTGTGTTTGGCATGGCACGGCTAACTTGGTCTAGGTGTGGCTGGCATGATTTGCCATTGGCACGGAGGTGCGGCTAGCATGTTTTGCATGCTTAGGCGCGTTTGGTGTAACTAGCATAGCTAGGGCCAAGGCAGAGTGCGTTGGGAATGGCGCGGCTAGCTCGGGCTAGGTGTGGCTGGCATGATTTGCCATTAATTACTGACTATATGCATTAAGTGTTTTAATAAATGTGTCACAGGTGACATTAGGTTATTCGGGGTTTTACGATTTTACCCTTTGTCTAAAAACCACCATCAACAGCTGTATAAGTCTTGCTGATTTTCAACTACTATCGTTCCTACATAGAAACTTGATTAAGACCAAACCCAACTCAAAAAAGTAAAATAAAAAATCAAACCAAATAATAAAAATGCACTTAGATGACGGCGAGGGATGAGAGGAGTGAGATTTTTTGGGTTTTTTTTTTTTTTGAGACCGAGAACACAAATTTAATATTGAGATTTCCACTCTATGCTCACACCCCTATGGCTTCTAAGGATTAATTTTGCACAACTTAAGTCCAAAAAATATATGTTGAAAATGATCATTTTCAAAAAAAAAGTTGGAAGTGATAGCCAAAGAAAATTTTCAGTTCGCTCATTGTCAAATATATAACTTAGAAGATACAACAATTGCATCAGCAAGTACTGGATTATAAGCCTCCGCATAAAAGTGAAGGATATGTTAAGTGATTAATGGAACAAAATTAACAAAGCAAATTAAATTACAACCACCCTTAACGCATAATCCGTACATATGTAAAAAGAATACCCTAAAATATTGCGGAGCTTAATGTATATGAGTAGTGAGACTGCAAGAGTGTTGTAAAGTAATTTTGCGGAACTTAGATGAACTTTGGTAGTGTATGTACTCAGATTAAACTCCAATTAATGTTCATAGCAATAAAGGATCAGCATCATGATTAATGGAATTGCCTAACCCACTAAAGGAAGCATGCAAATGAAGGTAACCTTTATAGCCAGAAGCTAAAGCTATATAGAGTGATTCTTTCGTATAAACAACCACCAACTAAAACTAAAAGAACACAGTTATCAACCACTTTTAAAGCCCATAAGATCATCTCAAAAATTATACCATCTCAAACATGGTTTCTTCTTACACGTCCAGTAACGATGGAGAGTGCCCAACCACTTTTAATCTCTCAGGTACACTAAAAGAACATACAATGTGCCACGTAATTATTCCCAAACAAAAGTAAACAAAGAAAATCAAAAATAATAACAACGAAATTCAAAACAGTGTTGACGGTAGTTACCTTCTTGGATATCTTGACGAAGAGGGCGATGTAATTATTTATCTAAATTAATATCTTGACCTTCTTGGATATTCAAAACAGTGTTAAAGGATTACAAGACGAGGAAGACGAAGAGGGCGATGAAGAGCTGTTTGAGATTGATTTGAATGCAGTCGACAAAATTCTCCCCACAAAATATTGGGAAGGTTGCTTAAGTCACAGAAATAAAAGGGTCAATGCCCAAAAATATTGTTTTTGGAATTCTAATTACCAAAAATGTTCACTTTTTTCTAAATTCCAAAAAATGTTTTATAGAATTATTTTTTCCTATTTTACCCTTGAATTAAAAAATTTATGACTATTAAGTCCTGCACATTATATTTTTTTATTATTATTTGGAAACCTTTTTAGAAACAGTGTCATCTTAATTAATATTTTAAATGCTTCACATTATGTTCATAATAAGGTATAATTTGTAATGTGAACCCACTGTTGCTATTGTGTTCATAATAAGGTATAATTTGGAATGTATACCCAATGCTTCACATTATGTTCATAATAAGGTCATTTTTCATTTTAATGAATAATAAGAATGTGTATCCAATGTTTTCCATTGTGTTCACAATAAAGTATAATTTGGAATGTGTACCCACTATTTTTCATTGTGTTCGCAATAAGGTCATTTTTAATTTTAATGAATAATAAGAATGTGTACCCAATGTTTTCCATTGTGTTCACAATAAGGTATAATGTGGAATGTATACACAATGCTTCATATTGTGTTCACAATAAGGTATAATTTGGAATGCATACCCACTGTTTTCCATTGTGTTCACAATAAGGTATAATTTGGAATCTATACCTAATGCTTCACATTATGTTCACAATAGGGAAGTCATTTTATGCCCTTTATGTTCACATTACAGTATAACCCCGTATTATTTAATCCGCGATAAATTAATAAATTTTGCCGTCACGACTCGGGACCAACGTGCTAAATTAATATTTCGCTAAATTTATAAAATAATAACTTATTTTAGCTTCCCTTCGAATATATAAATTAATAAGTCTCCAATATATTTAAATTAAGTTTTACATTTATGCTAATTTGGTAAAGAACGATTCACATTGAATTTCATCTTGGATTTTTCTTAACATTAAAAGAGTTCTTGGTGTTGTCATTTCCTGATGCAATAAAAACATATTCAATATATTTTTCGCTTTGGTAGCTTCTTTAAGGGAGGTGGCTCTGCAACTACAATTTCATCTTCGATTTCCACATCATCACTTTCGTCTTTTCCCATGGCACTCTCAATTATTTCTTCGTCAGTCAACTAATATGAAATAATATCCTTTTGTGGACAGTTTAAAAGAAATTTAACATTCATTACACTTGTGATAATTCAATCCATTGATAAATTTTGCAATTCTCTAGTTCCTTTATTATCTAACGCTTCACTTGGATTCTTCAAAACGGTGTCATCCATTGAACGAATCTTTAATATGGGATGATTATTAGATTCTTCGATAATGTGTATTGGTTCATTTTGTTGATTATTATTTTTATATAATTAAAAAAAAATTGATAAACTAATTAATATATAATTGAATAATTATTAATTTATGTGATTATTTAATATCGCGATAAATTGTTAAATTTTGCCGATCCTGATGCTATTATTTTATAGGAGTTATACTGTATTGTTTTTTTGAATGTGTACATATTGATTTACATTGTGAACACAATAGGGCATAAGGCATAATAATAATTATATAATGTGAACCCATTTTCCTACAGTGTGCACCCATCGAACCACACTCGTTTCACACGCACACCTCTTGCAACTTCTTTTAACACACTGAACTCATTTCATTTTTTATTTATCAAATATTCTTTTCATCGAACTCCGCCTGTTCTCTTCCTTTTTTTATTCTTTTCTTCTCCTGATACAAATACATCAATCATCTTCTGCAACAAAGAAACATAACGTGAAAGCTGTAGCGTGTAATGGATTAAGATGTACCCTAAATTACACTGGTACCAAATTTCATCTCTGTTAATTATGTATTTCGGTTATGTTTCTCTCTAAAATGTCTTTGAAATTGTTAATCTCGTTGTCTGATTTCCGTCTTCAATCGTTATAAAATGACCATACTACCCTTATCGGAAATAAGTAAAGTAAATGTTACAGGTTGTAAAAATGACCATATTACCCTTATTGGAAAAAAAGTGCAATTAATATTATGCAGACTGTGAAAATGACCAGGCTACCCTTATCGGAAATAAGTTAAGTACATATTATAGCATGTGAAAATGACCATATTACCCTTAATGAAAAAAAGTGCAATAAATATTATGGAGACTATGAAATGACCATACTACCCTTATCAGAAATAAGTAAAATAAACATTACAAACTGTCAAAATGACCATATTACCCTTATTAGAAAAAAGTGCAATAAATATTATGGAGACTGTGAAAATGACCAGACTACCCTTATCGGAAATAAATAAAGTAAATGTTACAGGCTGTGAAATGACCATATTACCTTTACTGGGAAAAAAAATGCAATTAATATTATGCAGACTGTGAAAATGACCAGACTACCCTAGTCGGAAATAAGTAAATATTACAGACTGTGAAAATGACTATATTACCCTTATTGGAAAAAAGTGAAGTATTATGGAGACTGTGAAAATGATCATACTACCCTTATTGGAAAAAAAATGCAATAAATATTATGGATACTGTGAAATGACCATAGTACCCTTATTAGAAAAAATTGCAATAAATAATATGGAGACTCTGAAAATGACCATACTACTCTTATTGGAAGAACAAAAGGCAACAAATATTATGGAGACCGTAAAATTGACCAGACTACCCTTATCGGAAATAAGTAAATTAAATATTACAGACTATGAAAATTACCATATTACCCTTATTGAAAATAAGTTGTTCTAACCGTCATCAGCCCGGTCATTATGCAACTACTTGCGAAAAAAACGTACGGTTAGGAGAATTTTATTTCTCTATGTTTTTTTGTTTATGTGGTGGACATTATTGTTGGATCCTAACTATTTTATATCCTGGTTAAATTGGGGCCTATCCCAATTAATTTGGGCCTACACTACAGGACAAAAAAATGTCACTAAAAAGTAAAAAGGGTGACCCCTTATCCAATTACTTTAAAAAATGGCTAATTTACCCCTTGATTAATTAGCGTTAATCGGGTGATTAATTGATATTTAGTCAAATTAAACTAAAAATCAACTAATCTTGATTCATCATCAAAACAAGAAGAAAAAAAATTGAAAAAAATCAAACCAGAATCGGTATATGTGCATTCTCTCATAAACCGATTTTGGGTTGATTTTTTCAATTCACAAAAAAAAAACAGAATCGGTTTTTACACATGTACACAAAAAACCGATTATTGACATTGCATAACTGGAATCAGTTTATAAAAGTGCTCATGTAATCCGATTCTAGCAAAAAAAAAAAAGATATAGAAAAATTGAGAATTTTTTCTTACAACAATCGGTTTACTCAGCACACATATAAAATCTGATTCTAGCATTATACATCAACAATCGGTTTTTATTTTATAAGTGCTAATGTAATCTGATTCCAGTTCAAATTTCTCGAACCAGAAAACATATCATGGACAATCGATCTTTGTGGGCATGAACATAAACCATTTCTATTTGCAGTCAGTTCACATATACATTAACGTTAACCGATTCTGATAAACCATGAAAATTTTGATTTCAAATTTTTTAATTTTTGAGCGATTTTATGTTTACTAAAACCTAGTTTATAGGATTGGGTTGAGAAGAAAAGAAAAAGAATCAGTTGAAGTGGAGATGGAAATGAATTTGATTTTGATTTTAGTTTTTAATTTTATGATTTTAGTTTTTAATTTTATGGTTAAGATTTGATGGGGACAAATTAGTAATATTAATATTTAATAGAGAGTAAATTGGTAGTTTAGAATTTTTTTTGTCCTATAACCATAGTCCCCAATTAATGGCGATAAGCCCCAATTTAACCAGGTTTTATTTGGATTATAAAGCATTTTCGCCACTTTACCAACTAGCAGTATGAATTATACTGCGATTCCCAATATCATTGCTTTGGCCGATCAATGTCTAAAAACCAACTGCAGTGCTGCCACTTACAAAAATTATACTAATAAAAGAGTATGAATTATGCTGGCCTAATCAGTACCGTAGAACCTGAGTACTACAAAGTGCTATTTCCTGCTAATGATGACAAAATCTGTCCAAGCCAAGACAAAGAAATTTTAATACCACTGACAACCCATGTCCCAAGACCACTTTCTTATCCAAGTTTGTGCCTCCTTCCCCAGCAACAGTGGGAACCATATTTACTTTCTAAATTGAATGAGCATCCATGAAAAATTGTGATTGACTTCATAATAATAAAGAGATTTGAAAATGTATCAGTTCACACGTTTGATTAAACTTAACCCACCTAAAGTGTCATGTTTTTAGTCCTGTTAATGAATAAGAAAACCATTATAGGCAACCACTTCATAAATCTCATCCATCAGAGTTTCATAACTTCACCTTGTAAAGCATTTTTAGAAGTCACTCTACCGTCCACTTCAAACCATGGGTTCGCCCCTGCATATGCACATTCAAGAAATGTCATAAAACAACAACTGACTTTCAACTTATAAACAAAATGAGGACATAATAAAATGTAGTAACAGCTTTTTCCTCTTGATACCTTCACAACACCCAATATTCTTAAGTTAGAGTTCTTTTGGACTTCTGATTCACAGGAATCGGACACTTAGCAAAGAACAGCACACCACCTTTTGCAGAATTAAGATGTTGGATACTTGGATCTCATTTCTGTTTCAACCCCAAAATATTATAAACTGAATACTACTCATTGACAAAAAAAAATCAATGATGAAATGTTTTTGCATTAAGCTTTACCAAGTGATAAGAAAAAGCTCATCCAGACTGTTTCCATGTGGTGGACAATGTCTACAAACCACAAATTAAAGAATCAAATCAGCAAACTAAGCTTTACGGTGGTGTATTGCAAGTAGAAGGAATTCACAAGAAGGAAATGCATTCTGGTCAGAAAGAAGACATGGTACACAAACGCCAATGGTTTAGGTTCTAAGCTATTCATGCTTATAATCCAGGACTTGACAGATTTTACTTCGAAAAGTTGAAATGAAAACTGCCATTAGCTACTACTGTACATTCAATCCATTGAAAGTATGTCAGACCAAAGGAAACCCACAAAATTATAAGACTCTTACTAACACAACTTGTTTTAAAGACTATAAAAGGTGCAAACTCATATACTGAATTACTGCGTACATTCCATTTTGCAAAAAACTTAAGTAGTATATGCACATATATGATTTATGAACAAGTTAGCATTGGGAGATGAGACCTATCTTTCTGACCGTATTCCATTTTGCAGGCTTAATATTGCATTATAAATTAATCACCAAAAATGGACCTTGGAGATGTTTCGTAGCAGCAACCCACAACACTTACACAAAATGAGCGACAACGACATAAAGCTATTGCTGTTACTAATGAAACAGCTTAAATTTCTAGGCCGAGTTCCACTACAATACTAGTTCTGCCAAAATAAAAAAAGACTAACTATACTGGTGACTCAATGTACCAATCCAGACTTCTTGAGATGCAACTACTTTAGCTTCCACTATGGCGTGTTCCAAGCTTAGTGATACACTTTCTAAACACCATTCGCTTTGAATATATATACCTATGGTAACCAAAACTTAGGATACAAAAGACAATATACATAGCATACAATCGACAATACAAAACCAATGACAGAGCATAAGAGAGTACAAATTCATTGAACAACTATCTCAAATCAGGATATAACAAGAAAAAATCATGTAGTTCGAGGTTCATATGATAAGCCAAATGTATAGCAAAATTAACTAACCTTCAGGGGCATGAGGAAACATCAGACTTCTATTACTCAAAGCTTCCCGTAAAATTCTCGAGTCATTTGCAGATCCTTCACTCAGATCAGCAGTACTTGTAGCTCTCTTAGTTTTACCATAATCAATTGTTGCTGGAGCTTTTCGCTTTCCTCTTTTATTAACTTGACTTCATTTCTAAATGTTATGGTTTCCATTCTCAAAAACGGGTGAATCAAGAAAACAATGTTCCCAGACATACAAAATAAGCCAAAAATTGATAGTAATTGAACCTAAGAATCAACCAAATTTGTCAATCTTACAAACATACTCAGCATCATAAGTATATATATGAATTTAATTTCAATAAACCCCATCAAAAATCCAAACTTTAGAGAACCCAGAATCTAAAAACTTAGAAAATTTCATGAACTAACCATACATAAACTCATAGAAGCTACTTATAATCAAAATTAGAATAAATAGATCAAAATCCATCAACTAAATGCCTCGCTAGTATACTATTTCACACAGCTTGACCGCCTGAATTTGAAATTCATCTACATCTTAATTTAGCCATCAGAAAAAACAACAAAAAATACCCATACACACATCAACGAAAATAGATTTCTTTAAACATGGATTGACCATGAAACTCAAATTTAACTGTAAATCTATGTTAAGAACAGAGTACTTGAGCTCACATTATGCGGACTTAACATAACCCATATCTTATTTTGCGGAGAAAAAAAGAAATTCACTTGAGATTGATAGGAAGGAAAAGATAACCATAGCAAACAGAGCACCCATTTTCATTGCACACTATTTCGCAAAGCTGAACTTATCAGCTGGGTTTTTCAGTACGAGACAGTGTCAAGTTTGGGAAAATGTCAAGAATGAGAGTCACAATGTTAAGTTTATCACAGAGATTGACAGGGAAGGAGGGAGGTAGCTGTGGTAATAAGGCCAAATAGCCAATCTAGGTGTTCAAAAAAGATGAAACAGTCAACTAACTCTCTTTTTTGTAAGTTCATCTACTAACCCTTTTTCAAACAATATCGCTAAAAATCCAACCTCCATCTGCAAATACAGTCAAAAGTAGAGTTCCTCAAAATCATTTTAAAAAAATTTGTCAGAAACTTCTAAGAGTCATTTTGTCAAACAGGTTATAAGAGAATAGCAACATCATAGATTCCTGAGGAATAAAGAGAAAGCCCTTCAGAGAAACAAAATTACACCTCTGTTGACATACAAGAGAGAAATTAAGAAGCCCTAATTTCTATTTATCGGATCTTTACTATTGAATCAAAATCGAATGAAAAATATTACCTTTATAAATTGGGTAGTAATTGAAGCTTTTCAATTAATCATAGTATTGGATCTTGAAACCCCAAATGCTTTTGCAAGAGAAATAGAGGGGCATGAATCAAAATCAGAAATGAGAGATGTCGATACCATCAGCAACAAAGTATACAAACCCACGAAGATATGTCGAAAACAGGGGAGGAAGAAATGTAGAAACCCACTCTAAAATCTCTAATTTTGACAGATTTGTACAAGACCTAACTTTAATTTGGCCATTTGGGTTAAGTTTCAGAGAGTTGGAGAGGGGGATATACTGTAAGCGACAGAATAAGTGTTTGAGTGTAGAGAAACCAGTTTATTCCAAGGCTGGGGTTTCGAGTGGAGGGAAAATATGAAATTTTTAGTGGGAACTTTGCGCCAAAATTTGGATTTTCCCGCTAATCAATTTAGAAGACATTTTCACTTAGAGGGAAAACAAGGTGGCAATCCGTGTGACACATTGTGTTTGCATATATTCGTGGGTTAGACATCCGTGGTTTTCTATTGGCCAAATGGATATCATACGGATCATCAAAATAATGGCTATCGAACAAAGGTGGGGGTATTTTTTGACGATCTGCGGTCCGGATTTGTTCATTGAGGCAAGAACAAAGTTTTGCGGGAATTTTCCTTCCACTAGTAAATATGGCAAATTCACGATCCGTATGACTTTTGTTTCTTGCACCGATTGGTGGATTTAGATACTTTGGTTTTCTATAGGCCATATTAAAACCACACGGATCCATGAAGTAATTTCAAAAGGCTTTCTCATTGTGTTTTCTCTTTGTGTTTTTGTGCTTTCTTTTTGTGCTTCTGGTTTGAATTTCTACTACTCGCATAGGTCATGAAGTAATTTCGACTAGTCATACACGTCATGAAGTTGCTTTAATTCACACTAGTAGACTCATGTTTTAAGATTACTATAGATGGACCACGAAATTCTGGATGGGTTCTAACTTCAAACTTAACAGAATACATCATCGAAATCGATAAATATGAAACTCAGGTGTTGATTCGAGCTTCAAATGTAGTATAGAAGGATATAAACTATGAACCACGAAGCTCCGAGAGGGTTCTGACTTCAAACTTAGCATAGTACATCATCGAAATCGATAAATATGAAGCTCAGTATCGATCCGAACTTCTATACAAATTATGAACCAAGAAGTTCTGAGAGGGTCCTGACTTCAAACTTAGCATGATACATCATCGAAATCGATAAATATGAAGCTCAGTGTCGTTTCGAACTTCAAATCTGGTATAACGGAATACAAACTATAACGGCATACAAACTATGTACCAAGAAGCTCGGAAACTTCGTAAGAACGATAAATCCATCCATTCATAGGTAAGATTCCATCGAAATATTATCTGAAACCTTGAACAAACCCTTTTCTGGCTACTGAATCTAATTGTGTTTCAAACTTTGCATTAAGCCACAGTTTGCAAACTTTGCATTCCTTATATCAAAAATGTTTTAGTTCATGAGTATGAGAATCATACAAAACCGATTCTAGAACTTAACCAGTGTGTTCGCATACTAGATACGCAAACAAGAGTTTTGGACCTTCTCAGGTAATTCCCACAAACCTTAAACAGACCCCTTTTTGTCAACTTCGAGGCATGAGCCTGGCTCCGAGATCGAAACATGGCGGTAAGTGGACTACTATAAGTCGGAAACTTCGTAAGAACGATAAATCCAACCATATACATGAAAGATTTCTTTGGAATATTCCCCTAAATCTGAACCCTGGATGGTCAAATCTGATAAATTTCATCTTCAGTTCACCCGAATGAGAAACTCATGTCCAACTCTAGTAATCTTTTATTTTAATTATTACAAGGAATCTTATATCTGAACCCGGGATGGTCAACTAAATTATTCTTTTATTTAATTTTATTAAAAGGAATTAATTTCAAATATAAATCACAATTAAGAGGTAAATGCAACCAAATATAGAACATTTACAAGTCTTTAGACTATCCATAAAGAAGATTTATAGGGACAGTCCGTACGACGGTTTGTGAACCGAATGACTTGTTAGTCCTCACATGGATGGTAGGTTCATCGGGGATGAGGATAAAGCACTAATCAGGGCATACCGTGAGATTTCCTTGGAGATCCCTAAACAAAGAGACATGACACTAATAATGTTTTGCTTTAATAAAAGGGTGTTTTTTTTTTCACAGTACTTCTGGTTGGTAAGTGCTCAACTAAGAAGATGCTCGATTACCCAAATTGTTTGAACCTTCAAATAAATGTACTGCACGTGAGTACTTTGAGTTCGAGAGACTGATTTGTAGGACCCTGGCCTAAACCAACCTATTGGTCGTTCCAGGTTCAATTCGGTCACAGGGAGAAGGTATGGTTCAAAGATTACCAGAATTAGACCTGAGTTTCTCGTTCGGATGAATTGGAGAAGAAATATATCAGAATTAAATATCACAAGTTCAAAGATTACTAGAGTTAGACCCAGGTTTCGCATTCGGATGAACTGAAAACGAAATATATCAGAATTGAACATGACATGTTCAAAAATTACTAGCTTTAGACCTGAATTTCTCGTTCGGATGAACTGAGGACGATATAAATTGAACATCACAGGTTCAAAGGTTACTAGAGTTAGACCTGAGTTTCTCATTCGGATGAACTGGAGACGAAATATATCAGAATTCAACATCAAAGGTTCAAAGATTACTAGAGTTAGACATGAGTTTCTCATTCGGATGAACTAGAGACGAAATATCTCAGAATTGAACATCACAGGTTCAAATATTACTAGAGTTAGACCAGAGTTTCTCGTTCGGATGAACTGGAGACGAAATATATTAGAATTGAACATCACAGCTTCAAAGATTACTAGAGTTAGACCTGAGTTTCTCTTTCGGATGAACTGGAGACGAAATATATCATAATTGAACATCACAGGTTCAAAGGTTACTAGAGTTAGACATGAGTTTCTCATTCGGATGAACTGGAGACGAAATATATCAGAATTCAACATCACAGGTTCAATGATTACTAGAGTTAGACCTGAGTTACGAAATATATCAGAATTCAACATCACATGTTCAAATATTACAAGAGTTAGACCTGAGTTTCTCCTTCGGATGAACTGGAGACGAAATATATCAGAATTGAACATCACAGGTTCAAAAATTACTAGAGTTAGACTTGAGTTTCTCATTCGGATGAACTGGAGACGAAATATATCAGAATTGAACATCACAGGTTCAAAGTTTACTAGAATTAGAACCGAGTTTATCTTTCGGATGAACTGGAGACGAAATATATTAGAATTGAACATCACAGGTTCAAAGATTACTAGAGTTAGACCTGAGTTTCTCATTCGGATGAACTGGAGGCGAAATATATCAGAATTCAACATCACAGGTTCAAAGATTACTAGAGTTAGACCTGAGATACAAAATATATCAGAATTCAACATCACAGGTTCAAAGATTACTAGAGTAAGACCTGAGTTTCTCCTTCGGATGAACTGGAGACGAAATATATCAGAATTGAACATCACAGGTTCAAAGATTACTAGAGATAGACTTGAGTTTCTCGTTCGGATGAACTGGAGACAAAATATATCAGAATTGAACATCACAGGTTCAAAGTTTACTAGAGTTAGAACCGAGTTTATCTTTCGGATGAACTGGAGACGAAATATATTAGAATTGAACATCACAGGTTCAAAGATTACTAGAGTTAGACATGAGTTTCTCATTCGGATGAACTGGAGACGAAATATATCAGAATTGAACATCACAGGTTCAAAGTTTACGAGAGTTAGACCTGAGTTTCTCGTTCGGATGAACTGGACGAAATATATCAGAATTGAACATCACATGTTCAAAGATTACCATAGTTAGACATGAGTTTCTCTTTCCGATGAATTGGAGACGAAATATATCAGAATTGAACATCACAGGTTCATAGTTTACTAGAGTTAGACCTGAGTTTCTCTTTCGGATGAACTGGAGACGAAATATATCAGAATTGAACATCACATGTTCAAAGATTACTAGAGTTAGACCTGAGTTTCTCATTCGGATGAACTGGAGACGAAATATATCAGAATTGAACATCACATGTTCAAAGATTAATAGAGTTAGACCTGAGTTTCTCTTTCGGATGAACTGGAGACGAAATATATCAGAATTGAACTTCATTGGTTCAAAGATTACTAGAGTTAGACCTGAGTTTCCCTTTCGGATGAACTGGAGACTAAATATATCAGAATTGAACATCACAGGTTCAAATATTACTAGAGTTAGACGTAAGTTTCTCTTTCGGATGAACTGGAGACGAAATATATCAGAATTGAATATGACAGACTGTGAAAATGATCATATTACCCTTATTGAAAAAAAGTACAATCTTTACTATTATAAAGGGAAGAGGCAAAATAAGGCCTTTTTACTGCCATATACCCTCATTCACTGGCAAATGAAAAAATAATTTAATGGTTAATTTGTCAATTCTCAAATCAAAAGCAAGGGGAACAGCAATGAAGTGCACGACCCACTAAGCCTAACCTTCCAAAAGTTGTACTATATTCCATCTTTGAAAAACAACCCTTAAAAGAAAGACTCACGAATAGGGGAGGACCACCCACTATGAAAAGTGATTCCCCATCAAAACGAATTTAATTTCCCCATAGAAAAGGAAAAAACACTTAAGTGTGTCCCCCCCCATTATTTACTTCCCTATGGTCCTTGCTTTCCCTGATAAAATCTTCACGGTATGGGATGTCTCTGTTTCCTCTTTCGAGAAAAAGATTCAAAACCCAAATTCAATTTTTAGTTGTCAGTTTCGAGAAAAAATTCAAATTCAAATCATGTGTCTCAGTTCTTCTCTCTCTCGGATAAAACTTATAGAAATCTATAAAGTTACAATTTATAGAAAGAAGACACAGTATCTACAAATCAATCCCACTCCAAAACATGGTAAGTTTTCAAATGGAGTTGAAATCATGTTTGATTCATGATTAATACATGTTTTTGATTTGAATTTTGGTTGTTAATGTAGATGTATAAGTGCAGGAAGAAAGTGTTGCTGTAAGAATTGATTTTTCTAAGTTTCGAATTTATGCGATATCGGTGGGTATGTCGTTGTTTATAAGATTATGATTTCCAAATAAAAATATGATGATGATGCTCTTTCTTCCGGTATATGCAGGTTACTGAAATATTTCTGAACTCTACGGATGGTAATTAGTCTTCTAGAGGTATTATTAACGGGCCTTCTTTTCTATAAGAAAAAAGATTATCGGATTTTTTGCATTTAGAATTTGGAAAATACCAATTTGTATTCAAACCCAGTAATTGATTTCCTCACTGAATAACCATCTTTTTAATTGCAGCTTCTCTTTGCCAAAAATTGGTTATGGACTGTAATGCACTTATGTTGTTTGTAGAAATGCTACTTGAGAATCAACTTTTTTTTTTTTTTTAGCTTCTCCTCAAAAAAAAAATCAACATTTTTAGTTAAACTTTGATTTTACTTTGTTTTCTGATTTTTCTTCTCTACCTCATTTACTGTTTGGCTTGGCAGAGGCTGCATCAAAAAGTGGACATAATTGGAGAATTAATGGGCCATTAAGGTGAGTAGCAAGTAAAATAGATTTACTCTTTGTTTGTCCTTGAAGTATTCGGTTGAAATCTTGCCATTTTTTTCCTGTCTTTTCCTATTTACTTGCTTCAAATTTGCCTCTCATCTTATGTTTGTCTTTTCTCACGAATTTTACTAAGTTGTCTTGCTAAACCTTTGCTTACCACGCTAACAATGGATTTCACAGGGTGATGATAGAAGTTGTCTTCGAGAGCTCGATACAGCAAGGTATTTCAATATTTAGTTTAGGACACATCCTATGGTTTCCAAGTTCTGGTAGTTCATGTAGTTTTGTGTTCATATATATGTACTAAAGTTTGGACCCAGTCGTAGATACTCACCCAGGAATCATGATGGTAGAATTCTCTAATGTAGGATTTATTTACTATATATTTCTTAAAGGTCCTAAAGATGAGATAATTTCTACAAGGACAATATCATTATGGTTGTTTGTTACTTTGTTTTAACTTAAAAAGGCTTTTGGTGATATTTGTTTTTGTAGAAGAAATCTATACCAAGAGACAAAACTAGACTACTGTTGTTTGCTAAAATATATGTGTTTGCCATTGGTAATTTGAAGTTGGATAACTAAAGTGGCTCTACTATGCAAGTAGATGTGAGCATTCTTTATTGAAAATGAAGCGTTATGGTTAGCAAATTAGCCGTCTGTTGCGATAACTAGATGTGCCTCCATATGTAAGTTGAGTTGATAACAGGAGCCATTTTGTTTCAGCACGTCCTTGGCTAAGATTTTTATTACATTGTTCAAGCTGGCAACTGACAAGTTTGAATCTATTGGGTCACAGACTACGGATATCTAACTGAGTGGATGGAATTTCCAATTCACAAGAACTATTCTTATTACTGATGTGGTGAGTGATCTCTGTACATTTTGTAACCGCAGAGCTCAATATCTTCTGGTCTTTTGGCCATCAATAGTAGAAGACAAACAACAAATCCTTCTGGCCGAAATTATGTCATATCCGGCTTGATGCAAAGGAAGATTGGTTACATATCCGGTTGATCATTGAACTAGAGCCTAGCTACTGCTTGAAGTGTCTGTTCTTCTACTTTCCTCTCTTTTGCAACTGTGTAGATATTTTCTTTTTTTTTAATAATTTCAATTCGTTTGCAACCGTGCATGTGCATATACTTACGAGTGCAATGCACGTGCACTCTGCTAGTAAATATTATGGAGACTGTGAAAATGACCATACTACCCTTATCAGAAATAAGTAAAGTAATTCTTACAGACTTTGAAAATGACCATATTACCCTTATTGGAAAAAAAGTGCAATAAATATTATGGAGACTGTGAAAATGACCATACTACCCTTATCGGAAATAAGTAAAGTAATTCTTACAGACTGTGAAAATGACCATATTACCCTTATTGGAAAAAAATGCAATAAATATTATGGAGACAGTGAAAATAACCATACTACCCTTATCGGAAATAAGTAAAGTAATTATTACAGACTATGAAAATGACCATATTACCCTTATTGGAAAAAAAAGTTCAATAAATATTGTGGAGACTTTGAAAAATGACCAGACTACCATAATCGAAAATCAGTAAAGTAAATATTATAGACAGTGAAAATGACCATATTACCCTTATTGGGAAAAAGTGCAATTAATATTATGGAAACTGTGAATATGACCATACTACCCTTATCGGAAATAAGTAAAGTAATTCTTAAAGATTGTAAAAATGACCATATTACTCTTATTGGAAATAGGTGCATTAAATATTATAGAGACTGTGAAAATGACCAGACTATCCTTATCGGAAATAGGTGCAATAAATATTATGGAGACTGTGAAAATGACCAGACTATCCTTATCGGAAATAGGTACAGTAAATATTACAGACTGTGAAAATGATCATATTACCCTTACTGAAAATTAGTGCAATAAATATTATGCAGACTGTGAAAATGACCAGACTACCCTTATCGGAAATAAGTAAAGTAAATATTACACTGTGAAAATGACCATATTACTCTTATTAGAAATTAGTGCAGTAAATATTATGTAGACTGTGAAAATGACCAGACTACCCTTATCAGAAATAAGTAAAGTAAATATTACACTGTGAAAATGACCATATTACCCTTACTGGAAATAAGTGCAACAAATATTATGGTCATTTTCACAGTCTGTAAGAATTACTTTACCAAATTTCCAATAAGTGTAGTTTGGTCATTTTCACAGTCTCCATAAAATAAATTATTCTCCAAATAAAATTAAAAATAAAAATTCTCCGTATCGAAAAATCCTAAATATCAGGATTTTTTTTTGAAGCATGAAAATAAATATGGAAAAATTATAAAATTATTAAAATAAATAAAATGGCAGGACACATTTGTAGCCACCAGATTTTATTGACTTTTGACAAGCCGATGGATATGCAAACGTGTCACAAGATTAAATATCCTAAGGCTAAGTCCTATGGGAGAGTTTGGAGTGCTAAATTGGCCAAAAAGTGTTGCAAATCATGAAATAATTGTGAGAAAAAAGTTAACACTCAATCTGGCTACTTCTCTCTCCTAGCATTTGCTCGCAGTTTCACTATCAGCGAATTTGAAACGCCGAACAGTGCGGCGCTCAAAAAGTTACACAAACGCCGAACCATTCGGCGTTGATGGAAAAAGTGAAGAAAAAAAAAAGAAAAAATCGTGAGTAGATGGAGAGAGAGAGGAAAAGGTAGGGAGAGAGAGAAAAGTGGGGAAGAGAGAGAGAAAAAAAGGTAGAGAGAGATAAAAAATTGTTTTAAAAAAATAAAAATGTGGAGAGAGAAATGAAAAAGGTAGAGAGAGAGAAAAAAAAACGCCGAATTGTTAGGCTTTTCGCCGCTAGATTGGCCATCCCATAGGACTTAGGAGGTTGCTCAATCTGACGTGGATGGCCAATCTAGCAGCTAAATATCTCTCCCATAAGACTAAGCCTAAGGAAACCCAAATCTAAAAGAAAAACTCGGAAGTATCAAAACCTTCTTTCTTTCGAACTTCCCCCCTCCGTGCTTCAGTTTGCCGCTCCAATTTGCCTCCCAAATCTGTCAACATTACCAGAAAGAGATTCAAAATCATTCAAATCTACTGTAACTCAGTTCCCCCCAAAAGTTCCCCCCAATTTCCCATCTAATTATCTATTTAAGAGCGCATGATACTCCTGCTCAACCACACCATCTCCGCCCTCTCTTGTTGCTCTAGATCTCAGTTGTAAATCACCATTCTAGTTTTTCTTCCATTTCCAAAAGGTATTCAATCAGATTGGGTTTCTTTTCTTCTCAGGTTTTGCTATTAGAAATTTAGGGTTTACGAGTATTGACCGAACTGATTATACATTTTTGTTTCAATTTAAAAAATTTCAAAATAGCTAAATTCTGTAACCTAGAATCTATTTTTACATTCTGCCTTCAGTTTTTTGTTTCAATTTAGCAATGAAATGGCTAATGATTTGCATAATAGGTATAAATTAGCTTCATTTTTGTTTACAATTTCTGGTTATGTGAACTTAGCACTGATGTGCAGTTTTTTTGATACTAAGTTCTAAAAATGTTTGTGCTCCAGTTATAATTACTAAATATAATGCCTTTTATTTCTTCTTAAATTGCTCTTCAATTCCTATTCTGCTTCAATTCCTATTCGCTATAGAGTAGCTTTTCTTAACATAGGCTACTAAAATTCATTTTATTGTTTGAAAGAACATTGTTATATTAAGAAAAAATAAGACCAAGCCAATACTGGATTACAAAAGATACATCACCAAAGTCTCTAAGACAAGCCTGAGATTGAGTTTCTCACTACAAGCTTCAATTCACTAAAGACTTTAACCTCCACTTGATGTCTACTCAATTTGATGTTTCTACAGCATGTACTGTAGTTCAGAAAACTGAGTACTGCACTACCTTACAACAGTTCACAGGCTTAAACTAAGACTGTAGGCAAGTTCATAAAACTGTAGCACAATTTCATAGCCAGATATCAGAATTGTTAGCCTAAATTGGAGACAACACTGCAGAGCACATGAGAATGCCACTGCACAATCCAAATCTACCCAATAAGCCAGCAAAAACATGCTGCAATCAATTCTGGACCTTAAGAAAATGCAAAGAGACTGCGCGTAATTGGTCTACTGCACCAATCCACCAAGTGCTACTGAAATACATATAAATTGTATTGTTCAATTGTACACAAAAAAAAAAAAATGTTATGCAGAAAACGACAATAACTTTCACAACTTCTTGGACACATGTAATTGGAAACAATAATGGCAAACATGCTTGACATTGCAAAAGATATGAATGAGGCTAGAAACAATAGACAATATTGAGTGAACTTGGCGTGATTCGAACACACATTTTCTGACGGGAGGTCAGATGTGCTACCATTGCACTAAAAGTTCGGCATTTGTGCACGCAAATACTGGAAAGTTTGTTAAAAATCAAATATTAATGAAAGGTAAGGAATTATCTCATCCAAAACCAAACTAAGAAATCCCTTCAAAACAGTCAGAACTTAAGTCTAAGTTGATGTCTCATGAGCAAGTATTTGGTAGTTCTATTAAAGTTATACTGTAACCTAATTCTAAGTTAATGACCCACAGGCAATGGTGTGGGTGCAAACATAGTCTGTCAACAATAGGATAACCCTGTCATGGGGAGTACCTTTCTTGTCCAGCAGGACCACCAATGAAGGAAAACTGCCTTGGTTTTGTCTTCGTTTCTGTATTAACTTTCACCTGGCATCTGCAGAATAGGAAGTAGGCGATGTTTATCCCGCATCTTCCCTAATAACAATAACAAACATTAATGAAAAGTAAGGAATTATTTAATCCAAGTCCAAAAATTTATCAACACAAAGTAACTGAGTTGAGTTCAACGCAGTACAAACTCAACGTTCTTCAGATCTGTTAAGAATAGGATAACCCTGTCTCTGAAAGTACCTCTCTTGACTGGGAAAAGACACTTGCAGCTGCTGCAGCGAGTTCGTGTGCTTCCACTCACAGTTCTGAAATGAGCCATTTAGGAGTCATTCATAGGTAGTTCCATTGGTAGTCCAGATTCCCACCATGTTTCTGCTTTTCAAATTGTAGATGTGAAACAAGTGAAAGAATGAAAACTGCCTTGGTTATCTCTTCATTGCTGTATTAATGATCACATAACATCTGCAGAAGAGGCAGTAGGCGATGTTTATCCCGCAGCTTAACTAATATCTCAAGTAATTCCTGCATACAAGAAGATACTAAGAACTGACAGAAACAAAACACAATATAGAAATAATTAGAACAGGCACTGCCAACAACATATATTTCATCAAGTTTTCAGCAAATTTTACCTTCATTTGTTCCTGGTTATGACTCACAAAAAATGAATCTGCCCCAAGATGCTCAATCACTTCCTTCTCCTTGGCAGCGAGGTGCTAATCTTTCATGCTCAAGGCCTTTCAGAAATTCACAGCCACATGGCCAAGATCACCGAGGCCAACCACACCAATGTGCTTACCAGATTCACAAAGTCCATATATTTCATTGGGCTATAAACAGTGAAACCAGCACAAAGTAGTGGTGCATCCACATCCAGTGGAAGGTTTTCAGGGATTAGGGACCACATACCACTCATTGGCAACCCTAATATCCGAATAACATCCATAAGTCATAGATCCATCAATGTTTGTAGAATTATATGTATATATCATTTTAGGTCAGTAATTTTCAAGATCATTTTTGCAGTAAGAGCGATAACAAAGTTGTTAGAAGTATATGTGTCCAGATATGGTTTTGATAGCATAAGCAAGGATACATGAAAAATCACGTGGGTAAAACTTTCATTTACAAGTCAAATTTCAAAGCATTGGATAAAATCATTAAACACATACAAAGGCCTACATACAAGATGAGCTGCACAAGAAGGCTGAACAGGGTTTCAACTATTACTATTGAAAAAAATAAAACTACATACCCAATGCTCATTATTGGTCAAGGGTCAAATGTTGACTGGTAGAAGTATTATGTTCCCTGGCATATGATAGACATATACGCATATACCTTTTGGCCTTTACAAAATCTCACTCGGAGGAGAAAACATGTAGATAAGGATGAGTAGTCATCCTCCTCTAACTAATATTCACATGGATGATGGACATAGCATTATCACAGACTATGTAAACATAACAGAAACAGGTATTCCGATAATAGAAGCTTACCATCCCAACAAAAAGAAGCAGGTTCCTTTTCCCATTTTTTGTATTTTGCCTCCACAGCCTCTTGTGTATCTTGCATGCCTTTGACATATCCAGGCCATTCAAATCCAATAGTTTTGCAATTTTTTCCTTCCTATCCTCCATCCGTTTCTGTTTAGAAATACCACTTGTCTCCTGGGGAGCTTCAATTTTTTTCTTCTCAGTTACCAAAGAAGTCTGGTTTGCTTTTCTTGCCTCATTCTGAGGGAATGCAATATAACTATGAAAATTCGTAATAAAAAACAAAATTGGAAAGAAATTCACAATAAATACATTACAAAAATCACTAGATATTAGAATTCCCGCAGAATGTACATACTCTGTACTGCGAGAAATTTTACAAGTCTATGACTACATTAAATATCATAGAGAAGGAATCATATTTAGTTTTTCAGCGAGGAAGAGGCAAATTGAAACATGCTCATAAAGAAAACAATATGGGAACACCAAATAGTTGGCCTGGTGGAATCAAAGTATATATAAACAACTAGTACTCTACATATGTATTTGTACCAGCTGATTCGTAAGAATCCATAGTTTAACACATATAAAAATGCCATAAATGTTGATACCATGCACATGACCAAACAGAAAACTAATACTAATTCAAGCAATTTCAAAAGCAATTGAACTACAACTGTTCAAGTTGAAACAAGGGTGTCAAAGCTTTACTGAAAGATGTTATTTAAATTTCCAATGTTTGTAATTCCTATTTGCCATGACCTTACTCAGCTGAAAAATGTTAGATCTTTGCTTCAGTGATTCCTTGCGAAGAAAATTTCAACTTAATTCGTACAATTACCACTCCCTGCACAAAAATAAATAAATATTAGTCTGAAAATCAATCAAATTAAATCAAAGAATGATGAAAAGGAAAATCTCCAATTTTTGCCCCAATTTTGAAAACCCCTAACTAATTTCAGATCAGAGAACGAAAAGAATATCAAATCAATGTAAAAACCAATTCATGCAGTCGGAGTAATTATAAATTCATTCAAGAATCACGTACCTCGTCTAAGAACAAGAGAACCCCATGTATTCCAGATCTCATCTTCTTCATTATCATGCATATAATTTGAGTTGAACTGATTGAAATAAATAACTAGGTCATAATAATCGACGTCTAATCATCATCATTTATCTAATCATCATCATTTCTACTGTTAAAGAAATTTTTCACTTGCAAAAACAATAACGAACAGCGGGATTTGAGAAAATTTTCACACACCCATTCAACCACTAGTCGAAAATCAAACATTAGGAACAAATAGGGGAAAACAAACATTAAAGAACAGTGATGAATCTATGAAATTTAACAAAAACACACAAAAAAAAAAAAAAATCTCTCACTGAAACCCTAAAATTCTCCCACACACTCATTCAGTTACTTGAGGGAAAACAAACATTAGTAACACTTGTGAATGTATGAAATTAAAAAAAAAACCACAAAAAAAAACTCTGTCAATAAAACCCTAACATCATGGAAACAAAATCAAAATTGATTTGAAACCCAAAATCATACCTTTTTCTCTGATCGTTTAATCTTCAAGTTGATGATATCTTTGTGTCCTAAACATGGATTGAAAGGAAGGTTAAAGAGAAGAAACTCTTGTTTCTCAAACGAGAACGAGAACAAGCAGTCGAAAGAGAAACTGAAGTGAGATATTTTCTCCCCTCCTTTATCCAACAATACGTGTGAAAATTACTGTACATACAGGCGTTGTGCGCACATTATAAAATTTTGGCCACCATCGTAAATACATCGTAAATTTTGTCCCTGTATATAATCCTACTGCTGTAGCAAATATTTTTGGTAATTTGGAATATTTTTGGTAATTCCTAAATAAAAAGAGACACCTACGGAAATTTCCTCGAAATAAAAGTGAGAATACTGTACTTTTAGGTAACTGTCTTTTGCCGATTTCTGAAGTTTCTAAAGCTGTTCCGATGTTATCGGCGAAGTACGGCTGTTGCGGAGATATGGAATCGTCTGTGAAAAATGCATCAAGAATTGTTATGATGATTGAGTTTGTACCTGAGAAGTTCCGGGGTAGGATTGTATGATACGTACCGTAAGTGTCTGTTGGATCGGTATAGAAACAAACCAATTAGATTGGCTAAAACTAGAAAACTAATTCAAGCTTGGACCTTGAAGCAGCTCTTTAACAAGTTTGTGTAACAAATTTCAGTCCGTTTTCAGGAGGAATCGAATGTCATGACTAACAAGAGTCATCTTTGCCTAAACGGTGATGAATTTTTGTATCTGGGCTTTTGTAGTGAGAAATGTTCAGCATATACTTTTGTTTAAGGAATTTTCATGCAGAAGCAGAACCATGAGGTTTAGGCGGTAGGTGCATAACAGGTGCGGTTTCACTAATTGTAAAATGGAAAAATCGTCGAAGCATGCCAACGCACAAGCACGTCGTAATAAGCCCAAAGTTGACAAATATATAGAAACAATCGAACATCTAACTCCGCCTAGTCAAATGCCTCATATCCCGAGTCAGATCTAAGCAACCAAGGTAACGCGCGTTATTCGGACACTGATGAAAAGACCACCGTCGGTCAGACTACGATCTTACCGACGGTCAAGAGGATAAGAACTAGAAAATCAACAAGAAAATGCCAGTCATCCCCTCTAAACTATTTTTTTTCCCCATCTTCTCTCCCGAATCAAAACCCTAACCCTAGAATTACAATTATGGGATCCCATCTGAGCTCCGATGCGACGAATTCCGTTACAGAAATATCATCAAACGATGAAGTTATTACAACTGCGACCTCGAATACTGGTGAGTTTGTTGCTGAGTGTCTTCTGGATGACGAAAAAATTAGGGAAAAGATTATAGAAATAATGCGAGAAGGTCTCGGAAGGTTGGAAAACATTGGATGGTGTTTAGCCGGAATATTGGGCGTGATTTGCGCTGCACAATTAAGTGGATTGATCGTTCTAGTAATCCGAGAGATTAAGAGGAGGAGGAGGAACCGACCACCACCAGAGTAAAGATGATCGTAAGTGTTCATATTCTGTGAATGAATGTGATTCAGCTGCTCTGAATATTCCTTAGGGACTTTATCTAGTTTTTTCTAGGACTTAGAACATGGATATTTGGTGTCAAGATTGAACCAAAATAGAGAGATTCATTGATTGAGTGTTTAGATAACAAGAATACAATGTTTTTGATATTTTTTTGGATGATTACAAATGATACTACAAATGCCTATTTATAGGCTTACAAAGAGAAGAAGAGAACTATGCCTATGGAGGCTAACAACTATGCCTATGGAGGCTAACAACTATGCCTATGGAGGCTTACCTTATATTCTTTGTTTCTAGAATAATCTACATGTTTAGAACATGTTTAGAGGTAATTCTAACACTCCCCCTCAAGCTGGTGCATATATATCGCTCATGCCTAGCTTGCCAACAAACTTCAGAAATATTTTACTTGGAACTGCTATAGTTAGAATATCAGCTACCTGTTCTTCCGATCTAATTCTAGGTAACTCTACGATCCCATTATCCAACTTCTCTTTAATGAAGAACCTATCTATATCCACATGTTTTGTGCGATTATGATGAACTGGATTGTGTGCAATATCACACGCCGCTTTGTTATCGCAGTACAAACGAATTGGTTTCCTAGGAGGATACCCCAATTCAGTTAGCAGACATTTTAACCACATCACTTCGCAGATACCCAGCGCCATACCTCGCCATTCAGCCTCTGCACTTGATCGTGAAACAACTCCTTGTTTTTTGCTTCTCCATGTAACAAGATTACCCCAACGAAGGTAAAATATCCTGAAGTAGACCTCATATCATCACATGACTCACCATAGTCAGAATCAGTATATGCCTCCATACTTTTGAAGTCTTGACCTTTCGTAAACAAGATCCCTTTTCCTGGAGCAGATTTCAGGTATCTTAGGATTCACATTACCGCATTCATATGTGTTTCTCCAGGATTATGCATGAATTGACTAACAATACTCAATGCATATGCAAGATCAGGTCTTGTATGTGCCAAGTACATTAGTCTACCCACGAGCCTTTGGTATCTTCCTTTATCAACATGTACTTGGTTGCCATCCGAACATAATTTCAAACCTGGCTCTACTGGTGTATCTACAGGTTGACATGCTGTCATACCTGTTTCCTCCAACAAATCAAGGGCATATTTTCTTTGTGACAAGAATATTCCTTCTGTTGATCGAGATACTTCAATTCCAAGGAAGTATTTTAAAGAAGCAAGATCCTTCATCTGAAATTCACTTGATAGATAATTTTGGAGAGCCTTTCTTTCTTCTGGATCATCTCCTGTAACTATCATGTCATCTACATATATGATTAAAGCTGTAATCTTACCTCGATTTCTTTTTAAGAATAAAGTATGATCTGAATTTGCCTGGCGATAACCAAATGCTCTCATAGACTTGGTAAATCTTCCAAACCACGCTCTCGGAGATTGTTTCAGACCATACAATGACTTGTTTAACCTGCAAACTTTTCCGTTATGCAACTCTGACTCCATCATTCCTGGTGGAAGCTGCATATACACTTCTTCCGACAAATCTCCATGTAAAAAGGCGTTCTTGACATCAAACTATTGCAATGGACAACCCAAATTTGCAGCAAGAGAAAACAAGACTCGCACTGTATTCATTTTAGATACAGGTGCGAATGTCTCATTATAATCTACACCATAAGTCTGGCTATACCCTTTAGCAACCAATCTTGCCTTAAAGCGTTCAATTTCACCATTTGCCTTGTATTTGACTGTAAAAACCCAGCGACATCCCACGACTTTCTTTCCTTCTGGACATTCAACCATGTCCCAAGTATTATTTTCTTGTAAGGATTTCATCTCATCGATCATAGCTTCCCTCCATTTCGGATCAGATAATGCTTCCTGCACGCTGTTAGGAATAACTACAGTAGATAATTGATTCACAAATGACTTATTTGATTCGGTCAGACGGTGATTAGAGACATAATTACTCATGGGATATTTAGCTTTTGATGAAATATCAGGTTCATACATAGTTTTAGGGATACCTCTATTCCGACGTTCTGGCAATTGTTTCTTTGCAGGTTCAAGAACATCTTCAACGAACGGTTGGATTGGGGTTGGTGATGTATCATTATCTTCTTCAACTTCATCTGCATTATCTTCTTCAACTTCATTTATAGCTTCAATTTCAACATCTGTGTTAATTTCTTCCCCACCATCTTTATGTTCTTTTGGAATTTCAAGAACAACATCTTCTTCGATTATGTCTTCTTCATAGTCAAGAGTCTGAATTTCTTTTTCATACTCCCTCTGAAGTTCAGACTTCGAGTAATACATCACGTGTTCGTGAAACTTAACATCCAATGTGATGTACATTCGTTTAGTTGGAGGATGTTAGCACCTATACCCTTTCTGACTTGCAGCATATCCCACGAAGACGCATTTTAAAGCTCGGGGAGATAACTTGCTCCGTTGGTTCTTGTGTAAGTGCACAAATGCTACACAACCAAATATGCATGGAGGCAAGTTTGGAACTGTTGGTGAAACTGTTTCCTCAGTGAGAGCTTGAAATGGTGTCTGAAAAATGATAGTGCTGGAAGGTGTGCGGTTGATTACATATGCTGCAGAGGTAAGAGCTTCACCCCAATAAGTTAACGGCATATGAGCTGATATTAATGAAGCATGCACAACTTCAAGCAAGTGATGGTTTTTTCTTTCAGCTACCCCATTCTGTTGAGGAGTATTAGGACAAGTTGTCTGATGAACAATACCACATTCTCTTAAATAATGTTGAAAATCAGTACTTAAATATTCGCCGCCGTTGTCACTTCGAAGAACTTGAATCTTTGTATTGTATTGTGTGTTGACTAATTTGTGAAACCTCTGAAATAAATTATTCACTTCATCTTTTGATTTCATCAAGCAAACCCATGTCATCCTAGTGCAATCATCAATAAAGGTGACGAACCATCGCGCGCTTCCAAGAGTGTTAACTTTAGATGGCCCCCAAACATCAGAATGAATAATCATGAATGGAATAGGACTTTTGTTTAAATTTGATGGAAACAAAGTACGATGGCTCTTAGCTAATTCACATTCTTCACATTGAAAACTAGAAACATCAACCTTTGAAAATAGACTAGGAAATAGCCTTTTTAAGTAGCCGAAAGAAGCATGCCCTAACCGTCTATGCCATAACCAAATTTGTGATTTCTCCTTCTCCCCCTGAGTACCATTCACAACTAAAGCATTAGATAATCTTTCTGAAATTTTTGACGCCAAATCTAGATAGTAGAGCTTTCCTCTTCTAATCCCAGATCCAATCGTCCGCCGTGTCCGGATGTCCTTAAACACACAAGAATTAGGCCAAAAATAACAACACAATGTAAGACTTTAGTAATTTGGGAAACTGATAATAAATTATAACTTAGAGAGGGAACGACTAAAACCGAATCTAGGCTTAATGTATCAGTAAGATTTAATGATTGTTCTCCAATTACTGGAGCCAAAGATCCATCTGCTGTGCAAACGGAGTTGTGTATGGATGTTTTAAGAGGAGAAACCTGTCTGGAATCAAAAGTCATATGGTCTGTGCAACCCGAATCAATTATCCTTGAGTTATTAGGAATAACTTGCGAAACATTAAAAACCTTACCATTGGTTGTTTCCATAGCGGAGGTTAGATTGCTAACCACATGTGTTGCTGCAGCGGAATTCTTTTTCTTGTGATCGAGATTATCCCACCAATCTGGATACCCGACAATCTCAAAGCAGTTGTCTTTGTTATGACCACGTTTATTACAATGAGTGCAGGAGGAAGACTTATCTTTAATGTTGTATTGACGACGGGTTGCCATTGCAGAAGTATCAACTTTAGTTCCTTTGTTCATTGTAGTAATTCCTGCCTTGAACGATGACCCATCGGATTGAAAAATAATTGTGTCGGAAGGTTTTGTGGTTTTAGAATTTTCTGTATCTGAATCTCCCATGGTTCAATACTAGATACAAGGATCCTTAACCTTGCTCTGATACCATGTCAAGATTGAACCAAAATAGAGAGATTCATTGATTGAGTGTTTAGATAACAAGAATACAATGTTTTTGATATTTTTTTGGATGATTACAAATGATACTACAAATGCCTATTTATAGGCTTACAAAGAGAAGAAGAGAACTATGCCTATGGAGGCTAACAACTATGCCTATGGAGGCTAACAACTATGCCTATGGAGGCTTACCTTATATTCTTTGTTTCTAGAATAATCTACATGTTTAGAACATGTTTAGAGGTAATTCTAACATTTGGTAGAATATCTTCCACAGATCTTGTGAAGATATTAGAGTCTTATTTATACTGAAACTTGTTACATAATTTGTGACAAACTCCAACAGAATGAAAAGACTTTAACAAATTCAAACTACCGACTAAACTGAAACCGTAAATATAGCCAAAAGACTCTCCCTATTTACTCGTCTAGCTGACTGAGTTATATAGAAATCCTGTTATCTCTAACACCCCCCCTCAAGTTGTATCAGAGCTAGCGAATGTGCAACTTTCTTCAAATGTACTGGAACCGTGGTAAAGATGGCCCTTTCATGAATATATCCGCTAGCTGATGTTTTGAGCTGATGAAACGAACTTGTAATTGTTGTATGAGAAAATTGGTGTTTCTCTTCAAATTCATAGTGTGAGATAGTCAAAATACCTCTTCAAATGGTTGTGTGAGATAGTAGAAATACCTCTTCAATTGGTAGTATTGATTTGTGTCGGTTAACAGACACAAATGGTAATGGTATTAAACTTTTTTTTGTACTGTTGTTGAAAGGTGTTTAAAATTGGTCGAAATTTGTGTAGAACTGGTTTTTAAGAATGATGATATGAGTAAAGTAGGTGATGGAACTGGTGATATGGGTGAAAAACAAACACGCAAAGATGATGTAGAGTTGAAAACTCTATTTTTTATTTTTTGAAGCATCTCTGAAGTATTTAAAGAGCAGGTTAGGGAAATATTATTCCTTTCTCAGTGATGATTTGATTCACTTCACAGCGGAAGAGTGAGGGGATCGAACCCTCCTGATACCAACTTAGAACATGGATATTTGGTAGAATATCTTCCACAGATCTTGTGAAGATATTAGAGTCTTATTTATACTGAAACTTGTTACATAATTTGTGACAAACTCCAACAGAATGAAAAGACTTTAACAAATTCAAACTACCGACTAAACTGAAACCGTAAATATAGCCAAAAGACTCTCCCTATTTACTCGTCTAGCTGACTGAGTTATACAGAAATCCTGTTATCTCTAACACCCCCCCTCAAGTTGTACCGGATCTAGCGAATGTTCAACTTGCTTCTAATGTACTGGAACCGTGGTGAAGATGGCCCTTTCATGAATATATCCGCTAGCTGATGTTTTGAGCTGATGAAACGAACTTGTAATTGTTGTATGAGAAAATTGGTGTTTCTCTTCAAATTCATAGTGTGAGATAGTCAAAATACCTCTTCAAATGGTTGTGTGAGATAGTCGAAATACCTCTTCAATTGGTAGTATTGATTTGTGTCGGTTAACAGACACAAATGGTAATGGTATTAAAAAAAAATTTGTACTGTTGTTGAAAGGTGTTTAAAATTGGTCGAAATTTGTGTAGAACTGGTTTTTAAGAATGATGATATGAGTAAAGTGGGTGATGGAACTGGTGATATGGGTGAAAAACAAACACCCAAAGATGATGTAGAGTTGAAAACTCTATTTTTTATTTTTTTGAAGCATCTCTGAAGTATTTAAAGAGCAGGTTAGGGAAATATTATTCCTTTCTCAGTGATGATTTGATTCACTTCACAGCGGAAGAGTGAGGGGATCGAACCCTGCTGATACCAACTTAGAACATGGATATTTGGTAGAATATCTTCCACAGATCTTGTGAAGATATTAGAGTCTTATTTATACTGAAACTTGTTACATAATTTGTCACAGACTCCAACAGAATGAAAAGACTTTAAGAAATTCAAACTACTGACTAAACTGAAACCGTAAATATAGCCAAAAGACTCTCCCTATTTACTCGTCTAGCAGACTGAGTTATATAGAAATCCTATTATCTCTAACATCCCCCTCAAGTTGTACCGGAGCTAGCGAATGTGCAACTTGCTTCTAATGTACTGGAACCGTGGTGAAGATGGCCCTTTCATGAATATATCCGCTAGCTGATCTTTTGAGATGATGAAACGAACTTGTAATTGTTATATGAGAAAATTGGTGTTTCTCCTCAAATTCATGGTGTGAGATAGTCAAAATACCTCTTCAAATGGTTGTGTGAGATAGTCGAAATACCTCTTCAATTGGTAGTATTGATTTATGTCGGTTAACAAACACAAATGGTAATGGTATTTTTTTTTTTGTACTGTTGTTGAAAGGTGTTTAAAATTGGTCGAAATTTTTTGTAGAACTGGTTTTTAAGAATGATGATACGAGTAAAGTAGGTGATGGAACTGGTGATATGGGTGAAAAACAAACACCCAAAGATGATGTAGAGTTCAAAACTCTTTTTTTTTTTTTGAAGCATCTCTGAAGTATTTAAAGAGCAGGTTAGGGATATATTATTCCTTTCTCAGTGATGATTTGATTCACTTCACAGCGGAAGAGTGAGGGGATCGAACCCTCCTGATACCAAATTAGAGCATGGATATTTGGTAGAATATCTTCCACAGATCTTGTGAAGATATTAGAGTCTTATTTATACTGAAACTTGTTACATAATTTTTCACAGACTCCAACAGAATGAAAAGACTTTAACAAATTCTAACTACTGACTAAACTGAAACCGTAAATATAGCCAAAAGACTCTCCCTATTTACTCGTCTAGCTGACTGAGTTATATAGAAATCCTGTTATCTCTAACACTAGGAATTCATCATTCATGTACCCTTAAGACAATATGGCGGTACTGTACTTTTAATGATGATTATTGCTGTTATGTTTTCAAATTCAAAGTACATTTGGAGTTCGGTTACAACCGCGCTTTTATTATGCGATGTGTTTAATATGTTAGCATGAAAGAATGTGAATTTGGATTAGTATCGTTGTTTAATCGAGTCTTATTAGTTATTGCATGTTTCCAGAGGTGTTTGAAATATCACACGTACATGTTGCCATGGGATTGAGGTGCTAATGACGTGATGACCCCAAGACCATGGATTCCAATCAAGATAAGTTAAGTTAAGTGCAAGTCAACTACTAGAAAATAGCATCACGTCAGTTGTAAATCCTGTATTCTAAATAGACTAGTTTTACATAGTCAGATATATAGTTTCTTACTCTATCTTCTAGGCTTAGCATCCTATCTTCTATAAATAGGAAGAATCCAATGTAATAATCTCAGTAAGCCTGAAGATCAATCCAATTCACCCTACGGGGTTTCTCAGTGGATGTACGCGTTAGAGCCAAACCACTTAAATCTTTGTCTTCTTCTCAGTGGATGTAGGCGTTAGTGCCGAACCACTTTTTTTATTTTGTTTCATTATTTTGGTTAAATCGATGATCCGTCTCTATGATACCCATAATTTATTAAGAGGTCTACTATTAGTTTTCTCATTGTTTACCTCACAAGGTTGAAATGGTATTTTTGTTATTACGGTAGTATTTGTGTTATCGTCGACTGGAGTTTGTACACCACTGCTCGTGGAACTTGATTTTTGTGGTTATATTCTGATCATGTTGTTTTCTTCGTTGGTTATTAATATTAGAATTTGATGTCTCTTCATGAGAGTATAATGATAATGGTACCCCGTTAGCTGTAATAACTTTTCTTCCTCTTTATTTCTTGATGTAGTCAATTTTATAGAGCCTTATAGGTGATCGAATTGGTGTAATTCTTTTTAGTTATTTAATAATTAATACTATGTGTTTTCATTGTTGTCTACCAATTTTCTGAACAAATCTGAGTAAATGCAGTGGACTGGTAGTTGTGAATTGGCTCGAACGGGGTACCTAGTTTGATCATGGTTGGACTAATGCTACAAGTTGAATCGGTAGTTGTAAATTGGGTACATTCTTCACACCATGTGGTTCCTACATAATTATGCAGTGACTTTGCTGGTCAGTGACGATGATTAGCCACACTGGGACATAGATACAACCAAAATTCCTACAAGAGGCAGCAGTCTTTTCCGCAATGGGTAAAAACTAGATTGAGCAATGATGCGCGGAGGTAGACGATCCACGGGACATTAACTTCGTTTAAAGTGCGGATCCAGCCTGTGACCATATCAATTAGAGTTTCGGTTAAGATATTTTTTTCCTGTATCATTGTTAATATTAGAGTTATTTTGTAAAAGAGCCGTATATTAAATATGTAATTAGGGTCTGGATCGTAAAAGATGCAGTTGATGCATTAGGGTCATAAACTAACCAAATACCGTTATATAACTGTTAAATGACTACCTATATTTTGCCAAACGTCCTGACCTTCGGTTGACTGTTGCTGACTGTTAGAAAGTGTCAAAAACGAAAAATAAAGTGAGTTACCAGGTTACAACAACAAGCCAATTTTTTCTCGACCAGTTGGAAACATTACCAAACGAAAACCATATCTAGCAATGAACATTTTGCATAAGCCATCATCAAACACCACTTTCTCCCGTATCTGTCGATTCCCTCCAACAAACACAGTTGTTTTCCACCACTAATCATCAGTAGTTCTTGATTCCCAAAGCCCAAACGAGCATCATTTTTATTTCCAGAATAGCTGTAAGAGTTTTTGTCCAAAAAATATAAATAGTTGTAAGGTGTTTGATGACCTTGTCAAATTCATGCTATCTTTCTCAAATAGTAAGAATAGTGAAATCTCTGGTCCTCAAATTTGATTTTAGAATGCTTTTGTGAAGAGTTCTTTTAATGGCGTGGAGAAGTTGAGTTTTAGAGCTTCTCAGGATATTAAGGTATATGTATTTTGCCATCGTATCTGAATTTGATGAGATTGGTAAGTTTGTGTTAAAATTTGAGGTGATTTCATTGGTTTGTATTGAGAAATGAAAAATTCAGCGAAATTTAAACTGTGTTGTTGTTATTAATCTGTGAACAGATTTTGTATTTAATGTGAGTTGTAGAAACTGGATTGTTGAATTCATTCGATTATGATAAGTGCTTGATAAACTTTCGATTGTGCATAATGCACGACAAATGCTTGATAAAATTTCAGAAAGAACATAGTAAAGTTTTCGGGCACGGTTAAGAAATAGTGTCATTTAACTACTTTGACAAGGGCATTTTGGTAAAAAGTTTAGACGGTCAAACTAATCTTTGGTTAGTCTACGACCCATATGCATCAACTGCATCTTTTACGACTCAGACCCTAATTACATATTAAACATCCGACCTTTTTACAAAATAACTCTTAATATTATATCCCATCTGTTGAGGTGGGTATGACTGCTTTTGCAAATTCATAGAAGGCGTTAGTTCAGATTAGGTGAATCAGATATATTAGATATGCCCATCCCGTTTTGAGTCTTTGACCACCAACTATACTTACCACCCCACAATCCGCATATTTTTGTAGTTTTTCTCATTGACCTTGTTATTTAAAGCAGTTCATCGTGACGTTGTTTATGTACAGATAACATTGTTAAAACTGTTGCATCTACTTGCCACCTTCCTCCATCTGCTTTTATCCAACCCACTTTTTCTCGTGTATTAGTATATATGAGGGATGTTTCCATTTGAAAAGACAGCACAAAATGGCTTCTCTTACTTCGGTTTATGCCAATGAAATGCCAGAAGAAGAAGAAGATAACTCGAATAAAGGATTCGAAGAAGAGGAAGAAGATCGAGAGGACGATGAAGATCTGTTTGAAATTGATTTGGATGCAGTCAACAAAATTTCTCCCACAACATACTGGGAAGGTTGCCTAAGCCTCAGCAAAAGTGAGAATACTGTTCTTTTAGGTAACTGTCTTTTGCCGATTTCTGAAATTTCTAAAGCTGTTCCAATGTTATCATCGAAAGGCCCTTGCGGAGATATCGAATCGTCTGTGAAAAATGCATCAAGAATTGTTATGATGATTGAATTTGTACCTGAGAAGTTCTGGGGTAGTCCTTTTGCATTAGGTTTGTATGATACGTACCGTAAGAGTCTGTTGGGATCGGTTTAGAAACAAACCAAAGAGGATCATTTTAGAAGATTAAAATTAGATTGGCTACAACTAAACTGAGTCAAGCTTGAACCTTGAGGAAGCAGATCTTAACTAGTTGGTGTGACAAATTTCAGTACATTTGGGAGGCGTCGAATGTTTATGTATTTCATAGTATATGATAATTGATAATCATCCTTACATATATTCCAAGTCTGTAACCCAAAATTGACCACGATTGCTGGCTGAAATAGGCCTTGTTATCCAAAATTCTACATAGTAGATTAAAACTTCACCAATGTGAGTCTATGGTGTATAAGTATCTACCCGCTAATCCAAAATTGCTCCCTGACTGAAATTCTAATGAATCCAGGTTCTTCAATTTCATTAAAAATCACTAATGCAGTGGAAATCATCTTTTGTAGCAAGGGTGATTGAGAATCTTGTAATTGATCATCATTAAAAGTGAAGACCAGAGTTTTTAGTTTGAATGTACGTGCCTTGATTATCAAAAACCAAAATCCGTAGTTGTAGGACAGGGCATTTATCGCCTAATCCGTCGACCTGACTCACTTTTTCTAGGTGGGTGCCCAATCTATTTATTGATGCATTGGACATGGGTACCATTTTAAGAATCCAATGAGTTCAACGCGGGTATTGGTTTAAAACTCGTTGGGCACCAGCATATCCATTAGTGAGATACTTGGAAGAATTATTCTAAAGCGATTTAAGTCGTTTTGTTTCAGTTTAGACGTTGGAGTACAGTAAAAGCTCTATTAATTTTATTTTATTTTCCGAAAAGAGAAAGTTATACTAATAGAAAAATCGAAGAAATACTTACAAACCAAGGATGCCCTAAGCTGGGTCATGGTGAACTTGAGTGAATAATTTTACATCTAAGTAATGTTCCTTGGTTAATTCACACCTTTATCAAGCTTTACTGGAGCAACAACAGGTCATTTAAGATCCTCATGGACTTGGCAAAAAAAAAAATCATTTAAGATCCTCAGTTACCCGGCACATGAATGTATATCTCATTAACACAATTCTGATAACTCCAAGGTAACTCATATATTTCACATGAACATTTGCTTAGCTAGGATTCTGGGCTTCCGCTGATTCTTCTTAGACTTCGGTTCGAAAATTCCACATGAACTTTTCTTTGCTAGGATTCAAAGTTCCGCCACCGGAGAAAACACAAGTACGTCCAACAGTGGTCGATCCGAATGAATATAAACCAGCCAATGAGAGCAAAGCATGCTGAGCATGCAGATTGTGTGTTTTCTCCTATCCTACGTCAGCATACTTCTAAACCGCCTTACCTACGTTTTGGTTGAAAAACTACTAATATAAATACCCACCAGTAATACCACCTCTATCATCCAAAAGAATAGAACTTAGAAGCCCCTAATTTTCCTTGTCCACTTAGTTTCATCAATGGCTCGTACTAAGCAGACCACGCGTAAGTCTACCGGAGGGATGACTCCTAGGAAGCAACTAGCCGCCAAGGTATTTTATCTCTTGTCCTCTAGTTGTTTCTGATTCTGCTTTCTTTCCTTGCATGGATTCATGGTTTTCTTTTCTTGTTTTTGATTGTCTTAATGGTTCTCGCGGTCTGTTGGTTATAGGTTGCAAGGAAATCAGCACCAATGACTGTTGGAGTTAATAAGCCACATCGTTATCGTCCTGGAACTGTTGCTCTTCGTGAGATAAGGAATTACCAGAAGAGTACTGAAATTTTGATCAGGAAGTTGCCCTTCCAGAGGTTGGTACGTGAAACTGCTCAGAATTTCAAAACAGATCTTCGTTTCCAGAGTCATGCTGTTCTTGCTCTTCAAGAGGCTGCTGAAGCTTATCTAGTTGGATTGTTTGAGGATACCAACTTGTGTGCTATTCATGCGAAGAGAGTTACAATCATGCCTAAAGATGTTCAGTTGGCGAAGCGTATTCGTGGTGAAAGGGCTTAAGTTCATAGCCATAGCCTTAAGTTCTGTTTTCTTAGTTTTCAGTTTTTTTTTTTTAGGGTAATGGGGAATTTGGTTTTGCTTTGTAAATAAAGCAATTCCGTACTTATTATAAATTTTAAAAAAAAAATAATCTCTGGTTTCATGGATTTGAATATGTAGTTTGACTTCGTGGAATACATTAATAGATACAGTAGTTCTGAAATATGATCTGTTTGGTTCTTGATATATAGTAACTTTTAAGGGCCTGAAATGGCATTCTGTTTAACTTAGAGCTCTTGATAGTAGTAATATGTAGCCACAAGTTAAAGCTGGATAATCGAACTCGCTGATGGTGAGTGACCTTACAGATCATCACACCCTCCTAGAGATTGTATTGTAATCCAGAAAGTTGAGTTTTTCAGGATACATCTCAATTTTATAAGTGTAACCCCTAAGCTCATTCTGGTGTCAAATCATGCTCATATGAATTGTCACAGGTCTTATATATACCTATCTAATGCATATCTTTGTCCCACTTTGCTTACGTTCCCTTCATCGATAGCGCGTGTTTTGATTGCGCAAGTTCCTATCTGTGTTAACAAAAAGGAAGTACAGAACCATAGGATTTCAGAAGTCAGCTTTGTGATCTATCTTGGTGTCAATACGAGTTGCGTAGATGAGAGAAGCTTGTTTGAATTCAAACGTGGCCGACCGAAGATACTTCCATTTCTTTGAAAAATAAGTTACCTACTCAAGAATCATTTTTTGTACATATTCAGTAATACTTGAGCCACAATCATGTCACCAAATCCTCCTCTCCAGTTTCACCATGGTGGTACAGTGATTGTGACCTTGTTCCTTGTATACAAGGTTTTGAACCAGAACTGTAAAATAATTTTTACCACCTCACATTTTTTAGTTCGGCCGGCCATGACATGAAACGCATATGCAACATTGATAATATTCGGTCAGTACGTGCAAAGCAACATCTCCATATCACGAGATAGGGATCTGTAGCATAACACCTCCGATGACAGATACCAGCATCATTATGATATCTCCTCTCAAGTAAGATTTCAGATGAGTGGCAGAATACTTCAAGTGAAATAAGGTTTTCATATGAGGAATTGTTTGGTAAACATGTTGAGGAAACTCCACAAGCATCTGAAACAATAAGATGGGTATGATGAATAAAAATAAAAAATAAAAAATAAAATAAAAAACCAAAACGGTTTAGTTGCTATCCGGAATGAGGTGTTATATGCATTGTTGGAACTTACCTAGAGAGTGAAGGAATAGATTGTTGGGGGAATTACCGATCCGGGACGCTATGCACAATATGGAACCTACACAAGTAATAATACGCAATACGATGAAAAATAAAACCAATCACACAACACCAACGATTAAGGGCAAACTTCCACTATATCAAATAATGGGATACAACGATATATCCCAAATTGGCACTATAGGAAAAATATAAATCTACAACTGGAGATTTACAACGCTTCGCTAAGTATTGTAGAAAGTCCTATGTTTTACAACTGGTTTCAAAGGAAGAGTTGTCGTATATCATCACTGCCAACCCTTAGGAAACAAGGGGTTGCGCTAGGAAAACAAACGACAACTCCTTAAGCAAAACAGTTGTGACAACATTTAGCTATAACAACGTTGTTCCATATATGTAGTAACTTAGCCTATCACAATACTCACAAGTGTTGTTGAAGAACACAAAAATATGATAATGAAAAATATGTTAGAGGGGAGATTCGAACATGAACCTACTACATGGAAGTCTAGCTCATCAACCACCCTTTCAGTTCACAAGTTTTGATTTTTTTTCAATTTTTTTAAATAGAAACCTACAACAACACTTATAAGTGTTGTTGAAGTACACAAAAATATGATAATGAAAAATATGTTAGAGGGGAGATTCGAACATAAACCTACTGCATGGAAGTCTAACTCATCAACCACCCTTTCATTTCACAAGTTTTGATTTTTTTTTTCTATTTTTAAATAGAAATCTACAGCAACACTTATAAGTGTTGTTGAAGTAAAAATATATAATGTTGGGGATTCGATCCTGAGCCTCAAGCGTGGAAGTCTACACCACTAACCATCCTACACTAAAACATGTTATGTTAAGTTTGTGGTTCTTTAATACACTAATTATTCACTAACTTTATGACAACCTTTATAAGTGTTGTAAAACAAAATATAATGCTCAAAAAGTAATGCTCAAGTGACTGAGCCACAAACAACACGAAGCCTTCTCTGAAAATTACTTATTTCCAATTAGGGTAGTCTGGTCATTTTCACAGTCTCCATAATGTTTATTGCACTTATTTCCATCAAGGGTAATATCGTCATTTTCACATTCTGAAATATTTACTTTACCTATTTCCGATAAGGGTAGTCTTGTCATTTTTCACATCTCCATAATATTTATTGGACTTATTTACATTAGGGTAATATGGTCATTTTCATATTTTATAATATTTACTTTACTTATTTCCAATAAGGGTAGTCCGGTCATTTTCACATCTCCATAATATTTATTGCACTTATTTCCATCAAGGGTAATATGGTCATTTTCAAAGTCTGTAATATTTATATTACTTATTTCTGATAACGGTAGTCTGGTCATTATTAAAGTTTCGATAATATTTATTGCACTTATTAACACTAAGGATAATATGGTCATTTTCATAGTTTCAAATATTTTCTTTATTTATTTCTGATAAGGGTAGTCTGGTCATTTTCACAGTCTCCATAATATTTATTGCACTTATTTCCATTAAGGGTAATATGGTCATTTTCACATTTTGTAATATTTACTTTACATATTTCCAATAAGGGTAGTCTGGTCATTTTCACGGTCTCCATAATATTTATTGCACTTATTTCCATCAAGGGTAATATGGTCATTTTCAAAGTATGTAATATTTACATTACTTAATTCTGATAAGGGTAGTCTGGTCATTATTAAAGTTTCGATAATATTTATTGCATTTATTTTCACAAAGGGTAATATGGTCATTTTCACAGTCTGTAATATTTTCTTTACTTATTTCTGATAAGGGTAGTCTGGTCATTTTTCACAGTCTCCATAATATTTATTGCACTTATTTTCACTAAGGGTAATATGGTCATTTTCATAGTATGTAATATTTTCTTTACTTATTTCTGATAAGGGTAGTCTGGTCATTTTCACAGTCTCCATAATATTTATTGCACTTATTTCCATTAACGGTAATATGGTCATTTTCACATTCTGTAATAATTACTTTACTTATTTCTGATAATGGTAGTCTGGTCATTTTTCACAGTCTCCATTATATTTATTGCACTTATTTTCACTAAGGGTAATATGGTCATTTTCATAGTCTGTAATATTTTCTTTACTTATTTTTGATAAGGGTAGTGTGGTCATTTTCACAGTCTCCATAATATTTATTGCACTTATTTCCATTAAGGGCAATATCGTCATTTTCACATTTTGTAATATTTACTTTACGTATTTCCAATAAGGGTAGTCTAGTTATTTTCACAGTCTCCATAATATTTATTGCACCAAATCTGATAAATTTCATCTTCGGTTCACCCGAATGGGAAACTCAGGTCGAACTCTAGTAATCTTTGAACCGGTGATGTTCAAATCTGATAAATTTTATATTCAGTTCATCCGAATAAGAAACTCAGTTCGAACTCTAGTAATCTTTGAACCCGGATGTTCAAATCGATAAATTTCATCTTCATTCAAATAATGAGAAACTCGTGGTCCAACTCTAGTAATCTTATAGTGGTCCACTCCCCCTCAGTTTCGACCTTGGAGCCATAGTATGCATACAATATGCCAGAATAAGGTTTGTTTAAATTTTTGGGAAATATTTCGAAGGAATCTTACTTGTAAATGGATGGATTCATCGTTCTTACCAAGTTTTCGACTTATAATGGTCCACTCAGGGCCAAGTTTCAATCTCGAGCTGAGTTATGCATACAAAATGCCAAAATAGAGTTTGTTTAAAGTTTCGTGGAATATTTCGAAGGAATCTTACATGTAAATGGATGGACTCATCGTTCTTACTATGTTTCCGACTTATAGTCGTCCACTCCCAGCCAGGTTTCGACCTCGGAGCCAGGGTATGCATACAATATGCCAGAATAGGGTTTGCTTAAATTTTTGGGGAATATTCCGAAGGAATCTTACCTGTAAATGGATGGATTCTTCGTTTTTACAAAGTTTCTTACTTAGAGTAGTCAAATTTGATGATGTATCGTGCTAAGTTTGAAGTCAGAACCCTTTCAGATCTGATAAATTTCATCTTCAGTTCATCTGAATTTGAAACTAAGGTCCAACTCTAGTAATCTTTGAACCCGGGATGTTCAAATCTGATAAATTTCATCTTCAGTTCAGCCGAATGAGAAACTCAGATCGAAATCTAGTAATCTTTAAACACGGGATGTTCAAATCTGATAAATTTCATCTTCAGTTCACCCGAATGAGAAACTCAGATCGTTTTTGCGAACTCTCATACTTATAGTAGTTTGCTCCTGACCAGGTTTTGATCTCAAAGCAAGTTTCTTTCTCGAAGTTGACGAATTTGTGTGTATTTAAGGTTTCTGAGGATATTCCGATGGAATCTTACCCGTAAATGGTTGGATTCATCGTTTTTGTGAACTTTCGTTATAGAGTCCGCTCTCGCTAGGTTTCGATCTCGAGCATGGTATGCATAGAATATGCATAAATAAGGTTTGTTTAAGGTTTTGTAGAATATACCGAAGGAATCTTACCTGTAAATGGATGGATTCGTCATTTTTACCAAGTTTTTGACTTAGAGTAGTCAACTCGCGGCCAGGTTTCGATCCCTGAGCCTAGTATGCATACAATATGCAGAAATAGGGGTTTTTTAAGGTTTCGTAGAATATCTCGAAGGAATCTTACCTGTAAATGTATGAATTCGTCGTTCTTACCAAGTTTCTGACTTATAGTAGTCAACCCGCGGCCATGTTTCGATCTCCGAGCCTGGGATGCATACATATATGCATAAATAGGGTTTGTTTAAGGTTTCTTAGAATATCTCGAAGGAATCTTACCTGTAAATGGATGGATTCGTCATTCTTACAAAGTTTCTGACTTAGAGTAGTTAACTCGCGGCCAGGTTTCGATCTCGGATCCTGGTACGCATGCAATATGCAGAAATATGGTTTTTTTTAAGGTTTCGTAGAATATCTAGAAGGAATATCTTATCTGTAAATGGATGAATTCGTCATTCTTACAAAGTTTCTGACTTAGAGTAGTCAACTCGCGGCCAGGTATCGATCTCGGAGCATGGTATGCATAGAATATGCATAAATAAGGTTTGTTTAAGGTTTTGTAGAATATACCGAAGGAATCTTACCTGTAAATGGATGGATTCGTCATTTTTACCAAGTTTTTGACTTAGAGTAGTCAACTTGCGGTCAGGTTTCGATCCCTGAGACTGGTATGCATACAATATGCAGAAATAGGGTTTTTTTTTAAGGTTTCGTAGAATATCTCGAAGGAATCTTACCTGTAAATTGATGAATTCGTCGTTCTTACCAAGTTTTTGACTTATAATAGTCAACCCGCGGCCATGTTTCGATCTCCGAGCCTGGTATGCATACATATAGGGTTTGTTTAAGGTTTCTTAGAATATCTCGAAGGAATCTTACCTGTAAATGGATGGATTCGTCATTCTTACAAAGTTTCTGACTTAGAGTAGCTAACTCGCGTCCAGGTTTCGATCTCGGATCCTGGTACGCATACAATATGCAGAAATATGGTTTTTTTAAGGTTTCGTAGAATATCTAAAAGGAATCTTATCTGTAAATGGATGAATTCATCATTCTTACAAAGTTTTTGACTTAGAGTAGTTAACTCGCGGCCAGGTTTCGATCTCGGACCATGGTATGCATAGAATATTCGAATCGACACTAAGCTTTATATTCATCAATTTCGATGATGTATCATGCTAAGTTTGAAGTCAGAACCCTCTTAGAGCTTCGTACTTCATAGTTTGTATGCCATTATACCGCATTTTCAGTTCATCTGAATGAGAAACTGAGGTCCAAATCTAGTAATCTTCGGAAAGGTGATGTTTAAATCTGATAAATTTCATCTTCAGTACATTCGAATGAGAAACTTAGGTCCAAACTAGTAATCTTTAAACTGGTGATGTTCAAATATGATAAATTTCATATTCAGTTCATCTGAATGAGAAACTCAAGTCCAACTCTAGTAATCTTTGAACCTGTGATGTTCAAATCTGATAAATTTCATTTTTAGTTTATCCAAATGAGAAACTCAGGTCCAACTCTAGTAACCGATTACAAGCTATTTCGGTTAAGATGATCTAATCTTAACTTTTGTTGAGAGTTGTGGTATAACCGGTCATATCCCTCCCGGAGCTTCTCGGTTCATAGTTTGTATGCCGTTATACCACATTTGAAGTTCGAATCTACACTGAGCTTCATATTTATCGATTTTGATGATGTATCATTCTAAGTTTGAATTCAAAACCCTGTTGGAGCTTCTTGGTTCATAGTTTGTATATCTTTATATCACATTTGAATTCTGAATCCATCAGAAATTTCATGGTCCATCTCTAGTAATCGTATAACCTGAGTCTACTGGTATGAACAAAAGCTACTTCATGACATGTATGACTAGTCAAAATTACTTCATGACCTATGTGACTAGTTGAAATATAAACCGGAAGTACAAAGAAAAAGCACAAAGAAACACACAAATTATCGAATTCATTTCTCATTTTCCCGATTCATTCATATACATTTTTTAGAATTTTTTATATCAGAATGTCGATAACAATGTCATAAATTTATTAATTTTTTTTTTGGAATTTTTTTCGTGTCGAAGGTTGATAATATAACCGAATATATGAGTTCGTATTAACACAAATAGAAACACATGCTTCTCAATCCGTATGAGCTGCCCAAATACAATCTCAACCGTCAAGATATTTCCTTAATCCGTATGAGTGGGAAACGTGGTCCGTCCATTCTTTTGGTCTCAACACTCAAAACTCTAATTCATATCATTTTTTTTCCTTTTTCCTCTCTGTCTCTCTTTCTTTCTCAGCCTTCGCCCCCGACTCTCCCTCTCTTCTTTTTTCTTCTGCAGATCTAATGCGTTTTTTTGATATTTACATATTCCATATGGATCTGCAGAGTTGTAGTGATTATTCATAAAGAGAGACGGGGAGATTAAGAAATAAGGTTTTCAGTAGATAGATGAATAATTAGGGTTTCAAAATTCAGAATTTCTTTTATCTGAAAAATCAGGTGAAGGTTATGCTTCATCAAATCGTAATTAAAGGGCTAGGTTCTATAGGAGGTGTTCTTACAGGTTGAGAGCTTCAATTTTTGGAATCTGTTGACAAATTTGTTGAAGATGAAAATTGGTTCAGATTCAAGGTTTTCAATTGAATCCGAGATTAAATTGAGCTTAGCAGAGGCATGGTGATTATCATGGGTTTTAGATGAGAGTGGTGATGACGAGTTTCAGACCGAGGAGTAGCCATAAGAGGAATTAACAGATAGTCAATTAGTGAATGACGAGTTGCTACCTGGTTTTTCTACGAGGAATCATCTTTCATTCGAACCCAAGGTAAATTTACACTCCCTCTCGTTCATTGAGATGTATTCGTTTTGTTTTGGACTTTTCCTAATTTTGATCAAAATGAATCAATACATTAGGTGTTTATTTTTCTTTCTTTTGAGTTCCTTCTTTTTTAGTTGATTTTAAATTAGAGAATCTAATTTATAGTAATTTGAATTGATTGATACATTAGGTGATGCAGCTGAAGCTGAAGCTGAACCTGAAATGGAGTTACAACTATTGTTGGGGTTACAAGGAAGAAAACAGTTAGAACTATGGGTGTTGAGAAGTTGAATCTGAGAAAAGTAAGAAGAATTTGAGGGTTTCCATGGGTTTGTTACTTTGAGATTGTTGTATTGCAGTTTTAGAAGCTAAGAAGAAGTGCAGGTGGACTTGAATCAATTGCAGGTGATGGGTCTATGGTGCATATACAATTGGTGCTGATCAATGATATGAACTACACTGTGATGTTGGTGTGGACTGAAAAAGGTGGCTAACTGAATGGAAAGATGCAGTCGAGATGAACATGGGAGTTGCAGTGGTGTTTGAAGTAGATGGAACTTAAGAAGATTGCAAGGAAACCTGCAATGTAACTGATGTGCGAGGTGTTTAATATATGACCAGTTGGTGGAAATATTAAGCTTGGTGTTGAACTGGAGCTATTGAGAATGGATTGAGCTGAGTTGGTGGTTTAGCCGACTGCTGCAGGAATTTATTGGTGGTCCTTGCAGATGTGAAATGGTATTGCTGATGAGATGGAGGTTTGAAATGGTATTATGTGCAGTTTGCAGGATGTGGGATTGCTGAAAGCACATTTGAGGATATAGGCGATACTTTCCTCTTTCATGTTCTCGCAACATTTGTGCTTCCTTCACTCATCGAATTGTTAAAAAGCTGTTTTCCAAAGATGTAGATGCCGAACTTGATTACAAAGGCAAGCTGTTTTCCAAAGATGTAGATGCCGAACTTGATTACAAAGGCGACGATGCTTATAACGGCACTGCACTGATGAGGTTCAATCCATAAATCCTCTTGTTGGTTGTTGTGTAGCCTTTATAAATTTCATAAGTTTGCTTCTTTTGTTTCCCATAATTTTTTTGTACTTACGAGTTATGATAACCCAACTTTCCAACTGTAATGCCAGATGATATGTGCTTATCATGTGATGGTTTTATAGGTCCAACCATGGGATTGGAAAGTTATTAAACTGGTTTATAGAGTTAGATTTCTGATGAGCACTAATTTGAATCACCGAATACTACTAATTTGGATCACTAATTTTGGGGTTTTTGTTGTAAACTGAAGTTGGTGTTGCAATGATCAGAGATTGGGTTTCAGCTTCTTTATGTGACTGATGGGAGAGGGTTTGAATCGAAAAATGGAGAATCGGGTTCATGAGAGATCAGAGGGGATGGAATTGAGAGATACAATAAAAAATCATTGTCAAATTGGATAACCAGTAACCTTCTAGAGAAATAATGCTGTTACGAATAAAAAATCATTGTCAAATTTGAGTTTTTCATTTTGTATTTGGATAACCAGTAACCTTCCGGCGAACTAATGTTGTTGGTATTCTCTTAGTCAGTCATATATTTTTATTAATTTTTATTCTTTCTTTATATTATCATCAGTCTAATTTCACAGTAGTGGTTCTTATTTTGGGTTAATCTATATTGCTTTGTTTGTTGTGCATTCTCTTAGTGACTCGGCATTACTTTGGCAGACGAATGTGATGCATATGTTAGTGCCTCTTCTCGTTTATACATGGAATCCATTAAGTATATGCATGCAACATCAAGGGAAATTAGAGCTTTCCCAGTAGTATGAGGGAAATACCCACTACCTTTTCACATTTTACGAAATATAATTTTAAGGATCCAAATTTATAGTCTAGTGTTTTGATATTGCTTGTTATTAGTGTTGTAGTTAGTTACTAGTATCATTTTACGGAACGGTAGTTTCTATAGGAAACTGCACTACAATCTAGAATTTTCTATGTAATTACTGACATGATTTATGTTTCCATTGGTCTTTAACCAAAACCAGCTTATTTGTATTGTCTTCAAATGATGCTACTTTTATTTTTTATCACCATTGGAAGGATCTATTAATTTCTTTTATTTTGATTCCATGTGGCTGGTGATGACTGCAACTTTGAATATGTTTCTGCAGGTCATATAGGACCATTTTATTCCTCAAAATTCAATGTAGTTTACTCCTTCATCCCAGTTCCCACTTTGTCTTCCCCGGTTCCCCACAAAATTCATGGCTTTAATACGCATCTATAATTTTCTAAGAAGTAGCCTAAGTTTAGACAAAATTATTAAGAATATTTCATGAAATGTTGCAGGAATTTTAGCACCTTGCTTGGTTGATGTCAACCATCCTCTTATGCTGCTGTCAACCATAATTAAATGTCAACAGATTATGTGCTTTTTTAGGAGTTGAAATGAAGGCTAGGTACTGATGGTGTTTCGGATTAATATTGGCTCGAGTAAAGAATGTATGAGTGTTGTGTTGTTGCTGCAGCCATTAGTTCTTGTGTATCAATGGGGATTTGGTGCAGTCCTGGCAGAGAAGGAGTGGTGAAGACACCAACAGTTTTTCCTTGGTCTTGTGCTGCAATAGCCATATATGACGCATGTTGCTTCCAAGGATTTCAGTGAGTATTTGGGTGCAATATGGAAGGTATGAAACGAGTTTTCGAAAACAAGAAATGAACAGTAAGGGCAATATGAAGAAGGGGCAACATTCTGTTGAGATGTTTGGCTCGATTTGTGATGATTTTTGTTGCTCAAACTGGTGTTGGATGGAGTTTTTCGTGGCAAGTGGTGCTAAGATGCTGCGAAGCGTGTTTTGGAACTGCCACTTGTAGAAGTACGAAAACTTGGTGAGTCTTTGAACTTCCAATTGAGGAAGTGTGTTTAAGAAATATGATACTAACTAACCTCACTAAATTGGCTTACGAGGTATAACATCTCATTTCTGCTTTCCTGTGATTCTTGTTTGATCTTGTCTGCTGCTTATTGTGTTTGCTATTAGAGTAAAAGGAAACAATGAACCCGACTTCTTAGCTTCTCTGGGTAAGCTAGATTCAATTGTTGGGAGGAAACCGCAAATTGAGCGTGTAAAGTAATCCCTTCCTCGTTGGAGAACCAGGAGGTGGAAAAATTGCGCCAGTAACTATTGAGGGGAAGAAGGTGTTAAGAAAAATGAGTCTGTTCATGTACAGGATTTTGAAACAGTACATACAAGCATTTCATTTTGTGTTGCAATCTTCAATTAGCATGGAGGAGCAGTTCAACATAAGGTAAAGTGGTAAGTTTACATTTCCATCATATTTCCTCAGTTTCTTACTGTTAATTTGATATTTTTTATTCACGGCATTCTGAGATTTCTTTAATTTTATTCAATCAGTATAGGTTTCACTTTCTTGAAGTACGTAATTACTCATTATGGGAGTTTGAAACTGGTTTCAGTCAAAGTGGTTCTGATTTTCTCTTGATCTGTATTCTGACCCAATAGATGTTAGTCGATATACCTTAACTGCGTTCTTAGAAGCCTTTAGTAGTAACTGAGAGAGTCAGAGACCATCTATGGATCCAAGTAGGATACAAATGACGACTTAGGGGACGAATTTTCATGTTGTTATCATGAAAAATAGGCGATTCCATTTTTTATTTATCTATTTCACTCTTTACTGTTCAAAGAGGAAACGAAAGTGATGTGCTTGATAAAGACTAAAATATGCAACCTTGTTTTTTTATTCTTAATACATGAAGCTGCTTTTCTATGTCCCAAATGCATGTATATGGGGTGCTCTACGGAAGTGATGTGAATAGAAATCAATTTGTGCATTTTTCTCTTCACATGAAAAGTTCAATTGTTGTGCATAAATATTGAACTTTCTTCCGTTTACAAGCATGCTAGAATTTTGCTTTATGATCGGGTAGTTTTCTCAATTCTTTTCGGTATGTCATATAGGTCCGATTGCTGAAGACATGTTTCACTGGCAAGCAACAATAATGGGTCCCCCAGATAGTCCTTACGCAGGAAGAGTCTTTCTAGTTACTATTTATTTTCCTCCAGATTATCCATTTAATCCACCAAAGGTAACTCTTCTAAATAGCATTGTGTAATATTGATTTATTTCCTTATGCAAAAGGACTTTTCTTGTATTAAAATTTTAAACGTTTCTGGGTCTTAGTAAAAATTGAAGTGTTACTGTTATATTACATGTTCATGACCAGTATTAGTGATGTATGGAAGTAAGACACATCAGAGTTGATTCTTTACTTGTTCATATTTGTTACTGGAGGCACCAAAATGGTTTACCCCTGTAATGATTAAGGTGTAGATTAAAGTGTATATTCATAATCAAGACTTGCTGTTTAACTTATATCTGTTCTTGCAGGTTGCCTTTAGGACAAAGGTATTCCACCCTAATATCAACAGCAATGGGAGCATATGTCTTGACATCTTGATGAGGCAGACAGGATGTTGAACATGGATTTTGAGCCACATATTCAGAAAATTGTTAATGAGATACCTCTTTGCCGCTAGACGCTGAGGTACACTGCAACCTGGTCCAAGGAAATGTGTAAAATTGCTGCCGATTTACTAGCCAAGCCTGTTCAGGTTAACATTGGGAATACTGATGAGCTTGTTGCAAACAAGTCCATTACTCAGGTGAGAAAGAAGTTTTCTGTCACTTGAAAAATGGTTCTTGAGCAGGGTTTTATTTATGTTATGTCCATTATATGCTTGGTCATGTAAAAAAAATCTAGCATTTTCTTTTCTTTCGTTGCGCAACACACTTTTATACAAGGTGATTTGAAGTTAGCTAGGTAATGAAATTGGAGTGGCAGGTTAATTTGAATGAATGTAAATGTGTTACACTAGCAGCTTAATGAAAATGTGAAATACATTCGGCAATTCGGTTTCAGCTATAAATTTTTTTTGAAAAATGTTTTATGCACACAACTTCTAATAAGAGTTGTGTTCCATATTTCAACTACACAAACCAGTGGTTGTGAAAGAATTTCTTTACGACATAACTAGGTGTTGTCCAAAATAGTTATACAACTCTAACAAGTGTAGTGTAAATCTTATTCATAATAGTAACAAGTGTTGTGTTACATATTTCTATGATACACATCCTAGGTTGTCTAAGATAGTCCTTCAACTTATACAAGTATTGTGTTACATATTTCTATGATACACATCCTAGGTTGTCTAAGATAGACTTTCAACTTATACAAGTGTTGTGTTATATATTTTTACGATACACATCCTTTGTTGTCCAAGATATTCCTACAACACAAGCAAGAGTTGTGTTGGGTTATAAAAAAAATCGAAAGAGAATCACAACTTTGGCAAAATATTTTCGAAACATGAATCATATCACCCTTTACAACTCTTAGTCAAGTATTGTAGAAAAGCTTGGACTTTCTACAATACCCCACCTACAAAATACAAAAAAGCGTTGTAGTAGGGGTACTACAACCCTAATACAGTGTTGTAAATGATTATTTTTCCCGTAGTGTGGGGTTCCACAATACTTCAAGGTGCATATAGCACTTGGATACCAATGCCCTCTTTCTCTACTCACTCACCGCTAACACCGCTAATGATGGATAACCAACTCTTTACCAAATACTTAGGTAGATTCAACAAATAACAAAACAAGGAAGAAGAGAAGTAATAAAGTTAATTTTGTATCCCATTAACTTTAGTATAATCCTACGTGTCATAAAAAATAAAATTTCCACCTTCTATTGGGTGTTAAAAATTCTATATGAAATTTTAATTTAGATCCTCATTTGTGGAGTTATATGCATGTGGAAAAATAGAAACGTTTTGCTCATAAACTATCTTTGATGGTTTGGAGTCTTATTTTTAAGATTTGTAGAAAGGGAGTTAAAATAAATACGAATGTGTTGGATAAAGTTTTATCTAGATCTTCGGAATGACCTCCATGTCATTTTATTTTTTTTGAATAAATTTTTCTGATCCAATAGGAAAAATGGAGTCAATTTTATCATTTTCCAAAGATACAAATCTTAAAAATAAGACTCCAAACCATTGGAGATAGTTTATGAGCAAAATGTTTCTATTTTTGCCGCATATATATAACCCCCATAAACGAGGATTTAAATTAAAATTTCACATTGAATTTTTAAGGGCTAATAGAAGGTGGAAAATTTATTTTTTAATGACACGTAGGATTCTAAACCTTCATTTTAACTAAATTCATCTTCAACAGAAAGTCATACAAAACTAGAAGGATAAAATACTAATGTTTGTACCATAAGTAAAAATACCACTCAATGGACCCAATTGATACTTGAATCATCTTTTGGCCCTTATCCAAGCCCACTAACCAGTCAACTAAGGCATCCCACCAGCCTGCCCAGTATTACATAAATTCAATGACCGGTCAATGGTCATAGTCGGTCAACTATCAAAGTCAACACCCGGTCAAGGTCAATGGTCAAAGTCAACGGCTAGTCAATGGTCAAAGTCAACCGTCGGTCAACTATCGAAGCATGTCGCACCTCCCACCAGTATTCAGTCTCGTTTACAGTAGTGTTGCTGGCCAATTCCCAGTCAAGTACTATTCCGCAATACCAACCAGTTCCCAGTTAAATACTCTTTGGCACTGCCAGCCAGCCATCATCAAGGTTGCCAACCATTATGCATGTCTGCCAGTCAATCCAATCTACATCCATGTCTGCCAGTCAGTCCAGTCTGCCAGCCATCCGGTCAATCCAGTCAGTCCATCATGTAGCACTAACACAAGGATGCATGCAAACAGTTTCATGCAGAATTTATCATAGAGACATAAAGGGGCAGTTTCATGCAGAATTTATCATGAAAGCATAAAAGGGAAGTTTCATGCAGAATTCATGATAAAAGCATAAATGGGCAGTTTCATGCAGAATTCATGATGGAAGCATAAATGGGCAGTTTCATGCCATTTAAGTTAATATTGAAAATTAAATATTGATTGTATAAATAGGGAGAGCAGAAATCATTTGAGTGGGGGTATCCAAGAGAGAGAAAAAAGACAGCAATGTAATACAAATATCAATAAAACATTTCTCCCCAAGGGGATTCACCCGTGGATGTTGGCAATCATGCCGAACCACGTTAAACCTCTGTCTTTCTTTTTGTTCTTCAAATCGACCCCTAACCCGAAATACTGACCAAACTATCCATTCATTGTGTTTCGTGCCCAAAAGTGATTTTGGATACAAACATTGGCTCAGACTAAGGGGAATTACGAGAAAAGAAATCGTGTTTACCCATTGAGAAAAGTTGTAGAAAATGATCCAAATCATGTCCGTCAAAAAGAAGTTTGAACGGCTTGAAAATCACTGCTGCAGTCCAGTTGAACATAACTGCTGCAGTCCAGTCTGTTCGCAATTGGTGCAGTCCAGCTGATCGCAGCTTCTGCTGACCATGTAATCGCAGATACTGCAGTCAATTTGATCGCAACTACTGCTATCCAGATTCGAGGTTCGAGATTTGCTGAAACTGTTACCTTCTGAAACCACTGAAGTTTGCATCACTACGAAGTCTGATGAAAATGTTGCCAAAATAATCGGTCCACTGTAAAAAGTTGGGGTGGAATACCATCAAAACTGTTGGTAGAATGTATGATCTGCTGCACATTACATGGCGAAAAATCACTATTAAGATTGGTGAAACCCCCGCAAGAACGTTCGATCCACGGTGAAAGATATCGCAAAAACATCATCAAAATTGTTGTTGGATGTTCGATCTGCAATGTAGCTTGGTCCAGTTTTGTTTCCAATCACTGCAGTCCAGCTGATCGCAGCAAATTCGGACACTTGATTAATTATAGTTACTGCGATCCGATTGATCGCAATCTCTGCGATCAACATTGCGATCGGGAGATACCACAGCTGACTCGCAAAAATCATCAAGATTGTTGTCAGGATGTTCGATCCGCAGCATGTTCAAGTCCAAAGTTCGAAAAAAACTACTTCTCAAATAACGCATTATCCACATGTTCGAGTTTTGCTGTATGACAAAATCTCTACTGTCATGATCCTAGAGGTGACAAGTTGCCTACATCTCTAGGCGCTTGAAAACCCCTGAGAAGACCTCCAGAAAAGCACCTCAAAAAGCTCCGGAAAAGACCGCAAAAGTATAGCAAAACGGTGGTGGAAAGTCCATGAGAAACGACAACAGTCCCCAGAACCGTTGCAAGAAACCGTTGAAAGAAACGATCACATTTCAGCAAAAACCGTTACAGAAAACCGTTGCATGAAGGGTTATAAGCAAAGACAACAATATCGCAAAACTGTCACCAAATGTTCGGAGGAAAGATCACAGTTCGTAGAAAAAGTGTTGCGAAAAGTTTCAAATTCCAAAGAAAAAAAAGGGAGTAAAGCCGGCGGCAACAACCGAGCAACAATCGGGCGATTAATGTCCGATTATTCGGATGTGGCGATAAATCGCGAGCAGATCCGTTCATCACTCAATGGTTTTGTTCACCCACTACGGATTCAGTCACCCGCGTTAAGGTCTTCATCACCCTCTTCAGTTTGTGTCACCCACGTTAAGGTCTTCATCACCTACTTCAGTTTATCATAACCCATGTCAAGGTGATTTTCACCCATATTATATGTGACACCGACACACCAGCGCTCCTTGTTAGCGTGCCACGGCAGCACATAGACGCCACATCAGCAGAAGTTTGCCACTTCAGCATACCACGGCAGCGTAGTGATCCAGTCAGCATGCCAAATTAGCTATGCCACGTCAGCGAAATAATTCCACATCAGCGAATTGGTCCAGTCAGCATGCCACATAAGCGAAATGATGCCACATCAGCGAAGTTGTCCTGTCATCATGCCACGTCAACGAGGTGATCTAGTCAACTGTACCACGTCATCTCCCGCACGCGCACTACGATAAAATCATGTTTCGTCAATAGCTTCTTCGTTACAAGTCCGAATTGAGTGATTTTTGGCTCGTTGGAATCGATTTTCAATTTCCTACTATATGAAGGTGAAAAATCTTCAGTTTGGAAAAAAATAAAAAATTATTTTTTGGCATTCTGAACGGCACATTAACGACTATCACTACATATCATATTCGAAGTTCGCGAACGCTGTTGCGTCGAGTTTGAACCCATAAAATGCCCGTGTGCAAGTTTGTGGGTGCTAATTCGATTCATAAACATCAACACGCACATATTCGGTGCTAGTTAAAACTGTTATAATCCAATTGTTCGAGCTGCTGACATCTAGTTCCTCAACAATACTGTAGTCCAATTGTTCGAACTGTTGTAATCCAATTTCACAAAGAACATCCATTGGCATGTTGATCGAATGTTCTAGCGATCCTTTTTAATTCCTACAAATCAGTTGGTCGAGCCATCAGAGTCCTATTTTCCCCAAAACTGTTTCAATACGCTTTTCCTCACAAATGCTTCAATCAGCTTTTATGCATAATCATCTAAAGATAGCCCATCATAGCTACTGAAATACAGTTCCGTGACAACTTTCTTCAATCTAGTTTAGACTTAACTGGTGCATTCTGGTCCCACAGACAAATCAATTTACTAAGTCGAGACGAGACGCTAAGGAAACTATACTAGTCATCGTCGCTGGAAAACACCAACATAGCCAGTGGGCATCCTAATCACTTCATAAACGAAGTCGCAATAACATTTTCAATCTGGTAAGTATACAATTTACATATTTTTGCATCTTTTCATATAACCGTGCATACTTTTGTTCAGTGAGACACCTATAATGTGGCGAGAATTTTCTCATGAGGAGATGCACACATTTCAATTCTGCGCGCATATGGAATAATGGGAATATTGGCCCCCCGCGCGAATTCCATATATCAGACATCTTCAAAGTCCCATGCGCAAGCAAAATGCAGCAAGGCAGTGCACCGTTGTGCGAGCATTGAGAAGCATGACAATCACTATCTTCTTGGGGCGAGTTGCATATCACTTCAACGTGACTGACAATCAGTTGGGGGCGAAATATGTAACACCTCATGGTATGAAATAACTCTTTTGGGGCGAGCTGTGTAACACTCCATACACTTGGGGGCGAGTTACATAACACCTAATTGCAATGCAAAATTAAACTTCTGAAAATCGAAACTTCAGGTAATCCGAACTTCTTAATCCTCCAACGAGTTGCAGGATTAAGAGGGGGCGAGCATACACCATAATATTTTTACGTAATTATTACAATCAGTAATGTTAATCTACTATAGTTATGTTGATTGAATTATTGTACTCCAGTTCAAAAGTAACTGCTGCACTCGGTTGGATGCAACTGATGCAATCCATTTGCTTTTTGGTTCGTATCGTTGACGCAATCGGTCTGGTTGCACTCGCTTGGACGAACTGATCTTTGTATAGTTTTATTGTAATCTATTACACTTAGGTTTATCGAACTATTTAAGTCCAGTCCCTCGGGAGTTTCATCGTCGAAGTTCCTGATCGGTTGTTTAGATCCGGTTCCGTTTGGCCGTTTTTTGCATCCAAATTGACCGCAGCTGCTGCAGTGTTGCTCGTCTTTGCTGCAAACCAGCTGACCGCAGTTGTTGCAGTCCAACTTTGCTCATCGCAGCTACAAGCCAGCTGATCGAAGCTGCTGCGGTCCAGCTCCGTTTGTCATTCCTGCAGTCCAGCTGACCGCATCTACTGCATTGTTGATCGTCGTTGCTGCAATCCAGCTGACCACAGCTGTTGCAGTTCAACTTTGCTCGTCGCTGCAACAGACCAGCTGATCGAAGCTGCTGCAGTCCAGCATAGATCGTCGCTCTGCATTCCAGTTGATGATCGGAGCAATGCTCGATCTCGTCGAACCAGCTTGATCGAGCCGTGCCTGCGATCCGTCTATGTTCGCATTCCCTGCAGTCCAGCGGACCGCAGCTGCTGCAGTGAAGTCTTGCTAGTCGCTGCTGAAGTCCATCTAATCGCAGATGCTGCAGTCCAGCTCTGTGGCAATCCCATAGGTCCGGCGAGATGACCGAGCTGCAGCAGTCGATCTTGCTCGTTGATGTTGCAGTCAAGCTGATCGAAGCTGCTGCAGTCCAGCTATATTCGTGAATCCTACGGACCAACTGATCGAAGCTGCTGCAGATTATTTTTTGCTCAACGACGTTACCACCCAGTTTTGCTCGTTACTGTAGAGGACAATTTTTCGTAGCCATCGCATTCAAATCCTACGCAACTACCGCAAGTCGCTTTTACATCAAGACTTATCGCTCACTCACAATACCACTCCGCTCGTGCATCACGCTTCTATTTCAGAACAGTTCAGCCTTTGATCCTGATTTTTCATACAATAATAGTTCATGCTCAACCGTTTCACGCCGATCTCTCAATCATAATAGCCTCACTTGGGGGCATCTTGATTGTGAATTTCGCAAACAACCAGGGAAGTTCGCCAGTCACCTCAATATCAAAAATCCACACCCGGGGGCAAGTTTTATCATTAACTAAGGAAAACGAAATTTTCTTAACCCCCAACAAGTTAGAGGTTAAGAGGGGGCGATGTTTGTACTATAAGTAAAAATTCCACTCAATGGGCCCAATTGATACTTGAATCATCTTTTGGCCCTTATCCAAGCCCGCTAACCAGTCAACCGAGGCAGCCCACCAGCCTGCCCAGTATTACATAAATTCAATGACCGGTCAATGGTCAAAGTCGGTCAACTGTCAAAGTCAACATCGGGTCAATGTCAATGGTCAAAGTCAACGGTCGGTTAATGGTCAAAGTCAACCGTCGGTCAACTATCGAAGCACGTCGCACCACCCACCAGTATTCCGTCTTGTTACTAGCAGTGTTGCTGGCCAATTCCCAGTCAAGTACTATTCTGCACTTCTAACCAAATCCTAGTTAAATACTCTATGGCACTGCCATCCAGCCTTCATCAAGGCTTCCAGCCATTATGCATGTCTGCCAGTCAATCCAGTTTGTAGCCATGTCTTCCAGTCAGTCCACATCCATCCAGTCAATCTAGTCAGTCCATCATGCAGCATTAACACAAGGATGCATGCAAACAGTTTAATGCAGAATTTATCATAGAGGCATAAAGGGGCAGTTTCATGCAGAATTCATGATGGAAGCATAAATGGGCAGTTTCATGCCATTTAAGTTAATATTAAAAATTAAATATTGACTGTATAAATAGGGAGAGCAGAAATCATTTGAGTGGGGGGGGTAGCCAAGATAGAGAAAAAAGACAGCAATGTAATACAAATATCAATAAAACATTTCTCCCCAAGGGATTCACCAGTGGATGTTTGCAATCTTGCCGAACCACGTTAAATCTATGTCTTTCTTTTTGTTCTCCAAATCGACCCCTAACCCGAAATACTAACCAAACTATCCATTCATTGTGTTTCGTGCCCAAAAGTGATTTTGGATACAAACATTGGCTCATACTAAGGGGAATTACGAGAAAAGAAATCGTGTTTTCCCATTGAGAAAAGTTGTAGAAAATGATCCAAATCATGTCCGTCAAAAATCAGTTTGAACGGCTTGAAAATCACTGCTGCAGTCCAGTTGAACATAACTGTTGTAGTCCAGTCTGTTCACAATTGGTGCAGTCCAGCTGATCACAGCTGCTGCTAACCATGTAATCGCAGATACTGCAGTCAAGTTGATCGCAACTACTGCTATCCAGATTCGAGGTTCGAGATTTGCTGAAACTGTTACCTTCTGAAACCACTGAAGTTGCATCAATACGAAGTCTGATGAAAATGTTTCCAAAATAATCGTCCATTGTAAAAGTTGGGGTGGAATACCATCAAAATCATTGGTAGAATGTATGATCTCACGACGTTACATGGAAAAAAATCACTATTAAAATTGGTGAAATCCCCGCAAGATAGTTCGATCCACGGTGAAAGATGTCGCAAAAACATCATCAAAATTGTTGTTGGATGTTCGATCTGCAACATGGATTGGTCCAGTTTTGTTTCCAATCACTGCAGTCCAGCTGATCGCAGCTGCTGCAGACCAGTTAATTATAGTTATTGCAGTACAATTGATCGCGAATCACTGTTAGTCCAACATCGGTCGGAGCCACCACAATTGACTGTTTGCTAAAATCATCAAGATTGTTGTCAGGATGTTCGATCTGCAGCACGTTCAAGTCCAAAGTTCGAAAAAAACTGCTTCTCAAATAACGCATTATCCACCTGTTCGAGTTTTGCTATATGAAAAAATCGATATTGTCATGATCCCAGAGATGACAAGTTGCCTACATCTCTAGGCGCTTGAAAACCCCAGAGAAGACCTCCAGAAAAGCACCTCAAAAAGCTCCGGAAAATGCCGCAAAAGTATAGCAAAACAGTGGTGGAATGTTCATGAGAAACGACAACAGTCCCCAGAACCGTTGCAAGAAACCGTAGAAAGAAACGATCACATTTCAGCAAAAACCGTTACAGAAAACCGTTGCATGAAGGGTTATAAGCAAAGACAACAATATCGTAAAACTGTCACCAAATGTTCGGAGCAAAGATCACAGTTCGTAGAAAAAGTGTTGCGAAAAGTTTCAAATTCAAATTCAAAAAAAAAGAGTAAAGCCAGCGGCCACAGCCGAGCAATAATCGGGCGATTAATGTCCGATTATTCGGATGTGGCGATAAATCGCGAGCTGATCCGTTCATCACTCAATGGTTTTGTTCACCCACTTCTGATTCTGTCACCCGCGTTAAGGTCGTCATCACCCTCTTCAGTTTGTGTCACCCACGTTAAGGTCTTCATCCCCTACTTCAGTTTATCATAACCCACGTCAAGGTGATTTTCAACCACGTTATCTGCGACACCGACACATCAGCGCTCCTTGTCAGTGCGCCACGACAACACATAAACGCCACATCAGTAGAAGTTTGCCACTTCAAAGATACCACTAACAACGTAGTGATCCGGTCAAAGATGCCAAATTAGCTATGCCACGCCAAATAAATGATGCCACATCAACATGCCACGTCAATGAAGTGGTTCAGTCTGCATGCCATGTAAGCAAAATGATGCCACATCAGCGAAGTTGTCCAGTCATCATGCCACATCAGCGAGGTGATCTAGTCAACTGTGCCACATCAGCTCCCGCACGCGCGCTACGACAAAATCATGTTTCGTCAATAACTTCTTCGTTACAAGTCCGAATTGAGTGATTTTTGGCTCGTTGGAATCGATTTTCAATTTCCTACAATATGAAGGTGAAAAATCTTCAGTTTGAAAAAAAATAAAATCTTATTTTTTGGCATTCTGAACGGCACATTAACGACTATCACTACATATCATATTCGAAGTTTGCGAACGCTGTTGCGTCGAGTTTGAACCCATAAAATGCCCGTGTGCAAGTTTGTGGGTGCTAATTCGATTCATAAACATCAACACGCACATATTCGGTGCTAGTTAAAACTACTATAATCCAATTGATCGAGTCATGCGACATCTAGTTCCTCAACAATATCGTAGTCCAGTTGTTCAACTGTTGTAATCAGCCACAAAGAACATCCATTGGCATGTTGATCGAATCGCCATATCCTTTTTAATTCCTACGGATCCGGTTAATCGAGCTACGTAGTTTGATTTTCCCAAAATCAAGCTTCAATCTGAGTTTTCCTCACAAATGCTTCAGTCCAGTTTTATGCATAACTGCTACAGTATAGCTGATCGCAGCTGCTGAAATACAGTTCCGTGACAACTGTCTTCAATCTAGTTTAGACTTAACTGGTGTATTCTGGTCCCATAGACAAATCATTTTACTAAGTCGAGACGAGACGCTAAGGCAACTATACTAGTCATCGTCGCTGGAAAACACCAACATAGCCAGTGGGCATCCTAATCACTTCATAAACGAAGTCGCAATAACATTTTCAATCTGGTAAGTATACAATTTACATATTTTTGCATATTTTCATATAAGCGTGCATACTTTTGTTCAGTGAGACACCTATAATGTGGCGAGCATTTTCTCATGAGGAGATGCACCCTTTTCAATTCTGAGTGTATCTGGAATAGTGGGAATATTGGCCCCCCGCGCGAATTCCATATAGCAGACATCTTCAAAGTCCCATGCGCGAGCAAAATGCAGCAAGGCAGTGCACCGTTGTGCGAGCATTGAGCAGCATGACAATCACTATCTTCTGGGGGCGAGTTGCATATCACTTCAACGTGACTGACAATCAGTTGGGGGCGAAATATGTAACACCTCATGGTCTGAAATAACTCTTTTGGGGCGAGTTGTGTAACACTCCATACACTTGGGGGCGAGTTACATAGCACCTAATTCCAATGCAGAATTAAGCTTCTGAAAATCGAAACTTCAGGTAATCAAAACTTCTTAATCCTCCAACGAGTTGCAGGATTAAGAGGGGGCGAGCATACACCATAATATTTTTACGTAATTATTACAATCGGTAATGTTAAACTTATATAGTTATGTTGATTGAATTATTGTACTCGGTTCAAAAGTAATGCTTTCGATTGGGATTTGGCTGATGCAGTCCAGTTTTGCTTTCGAATTCTGTACTCAGTTGGACGCAACTGATGCAGTCTGATTGCACTCAGTTGGACGCAACTGATGCTTTCTAGTTTTATTGTAATTGTTACACTTAGGTTTGTCGAACTGTTTAAGTCGGTCCTCGGCAAGAATGCTTGATCCGGTGATCGAAATTCTTGCGATCAGCTCCGTTCGTCGTTCTTGCAGTCCAGCTGACCGCAGCTGATGCAGTGTTGCCCGTCTTTCTGCAATCCAGTGACCGCCGGTATTCTTTGTCCAACTTTGCTCGTCGCATTGCAAATAAATATCGAAGATCTTCAAGCGGTCCGGTCGGCCTTTTCCGTTCCCTCTGATCCGGTGACATCATCTGCATTGTTGCTCGTCGTTTCTGCAATCCAGCTGACCGCAGATGTTGCAGTTCAACTTTGCTCGTCGCTGCTGCAAACCAGTTGATCGAAGCTGCTGCAAGTCCGGCATAGATCTCCTCTGATCCGGTGATCGCAAGCCATTCTTTGCAATACTCGATGCTAACGAACCCGGCTGATCGGACGTGCAGTCCGGTTATGTTCGCATTCTCTGCAGTCCAGCGGACCGCAGCTGCTGCAGTGAAGTCTTGCTTGTCGCTGCTGAAGTCCATCTGATCGCAGCTGCTGCAGTCCAACTCTGTTCGCAATCCTATGATCGGTGACCACTGCCAGGCTGCGCGATCTTGATCTTGTTCGTTGTTGTTGATCAGTGTTGATCAAGTCTGCTGTATCCATTTATATTCGTGAATCTTGCGGTCCAACTGATCGAAGCTGTTGCAGACTATTTTTTTCTAAACGAAGTTACCACCCAGTTTTTCTTGTTACTGTAGAGGACAATTTTTCATATCCATCGCAGTCAAATCCTACGCAACTACCGCAGTTTAGTTTTACATCAGCAGTTATCGCTCACTCACAATACCACTCCGCTCGAGCATCCTGGTTCTGTTTCAGAACAGTTCAGCCTTCGATCCTGATTTTTCATACAACAGTAGTTCATGCTCAACCGTTTCCCGCCGATCTCCCAATCACAATAGCCTCACTTGGGGGCATCTTGATTGTGATTTTCGCAAACAACCAAGGAAGTTCGCCAATCACCTCAATATCAATAATCCACACCCGGGGGCGAGTTTTATCATTAATTAAGGAAAACGAAATTTTCTTAACCCCCAACAAGTTAGAGGTTAAGAGGGGGCGATGTTTGTACCATAAGTAAAAATACCACTCAATGGGCCCAATTGATACTTGAATCATTTTTTGGCCCTTATCCAAGCCCGCTAACCCGTCAACCGAGGCATCCCACCAGCCTGCCCAATATTACATAAATTCAATGACCGGTCAATGGTCAAAGTCGGTCAACTGTCAAAGTCAATATCCGGTCAAGGTTAATGGTCAAAGTCAACCGTCGGTCAACTATCGAAGCACGTCGCACCTCCCACCAGTATTCAGTCTTGTTGCCAGCAGTGTTGCTGGCCAATTCCCAGTCAAGTACTATTCTTCACTTCCAACCAAATCCCAGTTAAATACTGATAAGCACTGCCAACACACCTTCATCAAGGTCGCCACCATTATGCATGTTCCGCTGATCAATCCAGTCTGCAGCCATGTCTTTCAGTCAGTCCAATCTGCCAGCCAGCCAGTCAGTCCATCATGCAACATTAACACAAGGATGGGGTCAATCCTCTATCCCTAAATACTAACCAAACTATCCATTCATTGTGTTTTGTGCCCAAAAGTAATTTTGGGTACAAAGTTACAAACAACTAATTTTTTAAATTAAAAAAAAAATTATTCAGACCTTAGAAATGATCTCCATATCATAGTTTTGATTTACAAAAGAAGTCGGGGTGCCACTTAGAGTTCCATGATCTAGCCGACAAAATAGGGTTAATTCAAACTAGGCCCATGATCTAGCCGACAATATAAGTATCCCCTTATCCGAGGCTTTTTGTGGTTAACGCGTGTTAACATCTGAATGAATCGAAAATTCTACATAAAGAAAAATATTAGTCAGTCATCCCAGTCCAAAGTAATTTTCCCCTTTTCATCTTCTCTCCTAAATCATAACCCTAACCCTAGAATTAGAATTATGGTGAGCTCCGATGCGCCGAGTTCCGTCACAGAAATATCATCCAACGATGAAGTTATTACAACTGGTGGTGAGTTTGTTGCTGATGTCCTTGGTAGGCTTTTAGATGATGAGGTTTTTATGGCAAGATGGAGAAAGGCACGGAGTGATTATTTGCAGGCTAAAGTCGATTGTATTCTTAATGACGATAAAATTTTGGACAAGATTACAGAAATAATGCGAGAAGGTTTTGGAAGATGGGAAAACATTGGATGGTGTTTTGCCGGAATATTGGGCGTGATTTGCGCTGCACAATTAAGTGGATTGATCGTTCTAGTAATCCGTATGACTAAGCGTAGGAGGAGGAACCAACCACCAACGGAATAAAGGTGTTTTTATTTCGTGGATGAATGGGATTCAGCAGTTCGGAATAGCTTCTGAACAACCCTCGGTTGTTTGGTGTTCTTTTCCGCAATGGGTGAAAACTAGATGGAGCAACGACATGAACTTCGTTTGAACCTGGAACTCTAGTTTGAAGCCTAGAACCATATCAACTAGTGTTTCGGTTAAGATATTTTTTCGAGTATCATTGTTAATATTTTATTTCCCAATCTGTTGAGGTGGGTAGGACTGCTTTTGCAAATTCATAGAAGGCGTTAGTTTGGATTAGGTGAATCGGATATATTAGATATGCCCATCCCATTTTGAGTCTTTGACCACCAATTACTCACCACCCAAAAATTCACATATTTTGTTGTTGTTTTCCTCGTTGACCTTTATTATTTAAAGCAGTTCATCGTGACATTGTTTACGTATTATTGTTAAAGAAATCTATTACATGGGCTCCAGGAAAAGAGTTTTCAGGGCTCATAAGGATGCAAATATCCTACAATGAAGATAAGAGACCTAATTCATAAGAAAAATACTAAAATATCCTTAACCTATTAAATATTGAAACCTAAAACTAATTTGTTTTCATTTTTTTCCTTTTAACTCTTCCATTTTCTTCCTCTCCATCACCTTCATCGCCTATTTCTTTGATTAATCAATTCTCAAAATAATTCATTATCACTTAATCCACCCGTAATGACTTTAACAAGGTAAAAATAAAAAAACCGATCTCATTTTATTGGTTTTAATGTATGGATAGGCGGAATCGATAAAATTAGGTTTTTGAAAAAACAGTTTCAGAACTGTCTATGTACGGTTTGGTTTCCCAACAGTAGACAATGCCTACGGTTTGGTTTCCCAGCCGTAAGTCATCTACGGTTTGGAGTTCTTAACTTCCAAACCGTATATTCTGGGTTCAAAAATCCTACGGTGGGGAAACCAAACCGCAGACAACACCTTCAGTGTGGTTTCCCAACCGTAAGTTTTCTACGGTTTGGAGTTCTTAACTTCCAAACCGTATATTCTGGATTCAAAATTCCTACGGTTTGAAAAAATCATACTTTCATACCGTAACTTCTACCTACGGTTGGTTCGATTGAATTTTCCTCATCGTGGGTTAGCTTACCCTTCGAATTTGGGGGTTTTCAAAAGCAAAAATAAGTGATGGGTTTTCTTAGATATTTCTTTTTGTGATCATCATCTTCATTGCGACGAAGAAGAAGTAGAAAGAAAGAAGAATGATAGGGTTTTTTTTTTATCATCATCTTCATCGTGATTTATGAATGAAAAGAGAAAGATAAGATAATAGATTTAGTTTTTTGTATATGATCATCATCTTTATCATGATTAATGAATGAAAAGAGAAGGAGAAGATAATATATTTAATTTTATAATTCATGGAGGGTATTTTAGCCATTACAAAAAATAATTGAATATGAAATTTTGTTAATTACTATTTCATAACCCGATTTTATCATCTTGTGAGTCCTCAAAATCCAATGTTTGAAGCCCCTATAATAGGTTTCTTTCTCAAAACTGAACTGTTGCATCTACTTGCCACCTTCTTCCATATGTTTTTATTCAACTAACTTTTTCTTGTGTATGTAGTATATATGAGGGTATCTTCCCGCTAATCCAAAATTGCTCCCTGACTGAAATTCTAATGAATCAAATCTTTTGTAGCAAGGGCGATTGAGAATCTTGTAATTGATCATCATTAAAAGTGAAGACCAGAGTTTTTAGTTTGAATGTACGTGCCTTGATTATCAAAAACCAAAATCCTTAGTTGTAGGACAGGGCATTTATCTCCTAATCCGTCGACCTGACTCACTTTTTCTAGGTGGGTGCCCAATCTGTTTATTGTATTGGATATGGGTACCATGATACCATCTTAAGAATCCAATGAGTTCAATGCGGGTATTGGCTTAAAACTCGTTGAGCACCAGCATATCCATTAGTGAGATACTTGGAAGAATTATTCTAAAGCGATTTAAGTCGTTTTGTTTGGGTTTAGACCTTGGAGTACAGTAAAAGCTCTATTAATTTTATTTTTTTCCGGAAAGAGGTGGTTATACTAATAGAAAAATCGAAGAAATACTTACAAGCCAAGGATGCCCTAAGCTGGGTCAAGGTGAACTTGAGTGGATAATTTTACATCTAAGTAATGTTCCTTCGTTAATTCACGCCTTTATCAAGCTTTACTAGAGCAACAACCAGTTTCGTCGGCTCTAAAAGTTTTCAGTTTGGCAAAAAAAAAAAAAAAATGATTTAAGATCCTCAGTTACCCTGCACATGAATATCTCATTAAAACGATTTCAGGAGGATTCTGATAGCTCCAAGGTAACTCATATATTTCACATGAACATTTGCTTAGCTAGGATTCTGGGCTTCCGCTGATTCTTTTTAGACTTCGGTTCGAAAATTCCACATGAACTTTTCTTTGCTAGGATTCAAAGTTCCGCCACCGGAGAAAACACAAGTACTTCCAACAGTGGTCGATCCGAATGAATATAAACCAGTCAATGAGAGCAAAGCGTACTGAGCATGCAGATTGTGTGTTTTCTCCTATCCTACGTCAGCATACTTCTAAACCGCGTTACCTACGTTTTTGTTGAAAAACTATTGATATAAATACCCACCAGTACTACCACCTCTATCATCCACAAAAGAATAGAACTTAGAAGGCTCGTACTAAGCAGACCACGCGTAAGTCTACAGGAGGGATGACTCCTAGGAAGCAACTAGCCGCCAAGGTATTTTATCTCTTGTCCTGTTTCTGATTCTGCTTTCTTTCCTTGGATTTATGGTTTTCTTTTCTTGTTTTTGATTGTCTTAATGGTTCTCGCGGTCTGTTGGTTATAGGTTGCAAGGAAATCAGTACCAGTGACTAGTGGAGTTAAGAAGCCACATCGTTATCGTCCTGGAACTGTTGCTCTTCGTGAGATAAGGAAATACCAGAAGAGTACTGAACTTTTGATCAGGAAGTTGCCCTTCCAGAGGTTGTTACGTGAAACTGCTCATAATTTCAAAACAGATCTTCGTTTCCAGAGTCATGTTGTTCTTGCTCTTCAAGAGGCTGCTGAAGCTTATCTAGTTGGATTGTTCGAGGATACCAACTTGTGTGCTATTCATGCGAAGAGAGTTACAATCATGCCTAAAGATGTTCAGTTGGCGAAGCGTATTCGTGGTGAAAGGGCTTAAGTTCAGAGCCTTAAGTTCTGTTTTCTTAGTTTTCAGTTTTTTTTTTTTAGGGTAATGGAGAGAATTTGGTTTTGCTTTTTAAATAAAGCAATTTCGTATTCTTATTATATATACAACTAGTACGCACGTGCGTTGCACGTTTATAATCATCATACCTTGTCCTGTGGTTGATTTGCATAAAGTCCACGGGGAGGCACTTTAGCCGGACCCGTGGTTGATTTCAGAGAAATTTACTCTCCATTTAGTAAGCTGCATTGACAGCAGCCATCAAATTTGATGTCTTTAATATTTTACCGTGGGATCTCACTAAAAAAAATAATCCAAAGGGACTTCTTTGGTTCCTCTGCCGCATATGCCACTCAACTTTTCCAAACCCAACCACTTCGGTGTTTCTCTCACTCAGAACCACCACATCCACCATCATCTCTCTCACTCTTTTGCAGTAGATTTGCAAGATGGATACCGATTGTTTAATGAAGTGTCCCAGAAAAAACATGTTGATTAGTTTTTTCAAATGGTTTCTGGTTCATTTATACGAAGAAAATTTAATTTAGCCTTTACCTTTCGTTTTTGATGTAACCTATCGTGTGTACTATAGTTTTTTGTTCAATATCATCAGAATAAATTTGTATTGAAGTATCAATGATTTGATTTTGTTTCGTATTCTGTAAATCGAGTTTCTAAGCTAAATTGATTATGTAACTTGCGGGTGTTATGGGTACAAACTGAATAAGTTTTAGTAGTCCAAGATCTTTTTTTTTTTTGAATGAATAAGAAGATCTGTTGCGGACGACGAAGAAATTTGAAGAGATAAAGTTTTACTTTTATTTGATTTTAATGAAGTCCTTAAACATGCCCATTATTTTGTAATAGGTCCTTAAATTCAAGTTTATATTACAGCGAAATCCCTATGTGCATACACCAAAATATCGATGGCTGAATTTTAAAGATAGCAGATATAACGGCGCAATTTTGGCCCGGTTTTGACACGGAAATGTTTCCGGTTTTCTTTGATGTTATTAAAATGGGGAAGATATTTTTTTAAATAATCTCTGGTTTCATGGGTTTGGATATGTAGTTTGACTTCGTGGAATACATTAATAGATACAGTAGTTCTGAAATATGATCTGTTTGGTTCTTGATATATAGTAACTTTTAAGGGCCTGAAATGGCGTTCTGTTTAAGTTAGAGCTCTTGATAGTAGTACTATGTAGCCACAATGCTGGATAATCGAACTCGCTGATGGTGAGTGCCCTTACAGATCATCACACCCTCCTAGAGATTGTATTATAATCCACAAAGTTGAATTTTTCAGGATCCGTCTCAATTTTATAAGTGTAACCCCTAAGCTCATTCTGGTGTCAAATCATGCTCATATGAATTGTCACAGGTCATATATATACCTATCTAATGCATATCTTTTTTCATAATTTTAATTGATATAATTTTTTCATGTGTATACTGAAGTAGAATATCAGCCATTATGCTTCGCTTTTCCCCCTTAAAGATATAGACTTGGACTGCAGACAATGTACTCAAAATTTCCTTCTTAATACTTCCTTTAGCCGTTGAATAGAGACAGATTAACTTGGATAGATAAAGCATATAGTGTACTTAACGTTTGATTTAAGCATATTACAATACATTTTCACAATGTACTTACCTTCGTACATAATTTTCTTGGCCACTTTCTTCATGTCCGTAATGCATCTACATCAGCAAAAACTTTTATAACTCCGCCATATCTTGATTCTAATAATAAATAACCATGTTGTTCAAAGTACTTCTTGTAATTTAATCCATATCTTCATTCTTTTACGTACGAAGGCAGATTTCAAAATAAGATTCAAAGGTAGTGTATTTTTTTCTTCTGAATTGCTGCTAAACAATATAGTTTTCAAACTTGCCTTAGGCATTTCATCATAAGTCTACTTGAACTTGAAATATATTGGATATTAATAGAGAACGTACGATTGGGAATCTTCAATTTTGTGAACTATATATATATACATATTTTTCCATCATCAAAACTATTTTTTCAGTATTGGTAACCTCCAATCTTATTTTTCTTCATTAGTGCCACCGACACCACACTACGGGAAAATTAGTAATCTACAACTGTAGATTGACAACTCGTAAATTAAAAGTTGTAAAATGTAGTATGTTTTACAACTGTTTCCAAAAAAAGCGTTGTCAAAGTAAAATATGTCCAACTCTTAGGACCAATGAGTTCCTAAGAGTAGTGACGAGAATCAGAACCACAACTTGTTGTGTGAAAAGGGTTGCAGAGAGAAGTGACCACCTTTAGAATTTATAACTCATATCTTAAAGATAGTGAATAACTGTATAACAACACGCATAAGAGTTGTTGAAGATAAAAAAAAAATTGATTTTGAAAATGTTCTTTGAGAGATTCGAACCCAAGCCTAATGTGTGTTAGCATAAGTCATCAACCATCCTTCCGGTTTCTCAATATTGGCCTTTTTGTGCTTTTTTTCTGATCAATATTCACAACCTTTGCAAGGGTTGTAAAATGAAAAATTGACTCTGAAAAAAAATGAGGCTAAGGTGAATCGAACCTAAACCTCCTATGTCTAAGACTTGGATTCCAACCACCCTTCCACATTGACATGTCTTCTTATATTTTACGTTTAGTTTTATAAAAAAGTGATAAGAATGTTGAAGGAAAAAAAAAATGGACGGTTATGATGGGAGATGGAAAATATAAGAAGAAAAGGATAAATAGACCTTCTACAACCCCCTTAAGAGTCGTCGTAGAAGTATAAAAACTTCTGCTAAATTTTTCTCACTTTTGCAAAAAAATTCCAACTTCTGCTAAATTTTTCTCACTTCTGCTAAATTTTATTCACTTCTGCAAAACAATTCTCACTTCTGCTAAAAAAATTTGTCATCACTATTGACAACCTCTATTAGAGTTGTCGTAGAGGTATAAACACTTCTGCTAAATTTTTTTCATATTCCGAAGGAATCTTACCTGTAAATGGATGGATTCATCGTTCTTACGAAGTTTCCGAATTATAGTAGTCCAATTACTGCCAGGTTTCGATCTCGGAGCCAGGGTTTGCATACAATATGCTAGAATATGGTTTGTTTAATATTTCGGAGAATATTCCGAAGGAATCTTACCTATAAATGGATGGATTCATCGTTCTTACGAAGTTTCTGACTTATAGTAGTCCACTCACGGCCAGGTTTCGATCTCGGAGACAGGGTTTGCATACAATATGTCAGAATATGGTTTTTTAATGCTTCGGGGAATATCCCGAAGGAATCTTACCTGTAAATGGATGGATTCATCGTTCTTACCAAGTTTCCGACTTATAACAGTCCACTCACGGCCAGGTTTCGATCTCGGAGCCAGAGTATGCATACAATATGACAGAATAGGGTTAGTTTACTGTTTTGGGGAATATTCCGAAGGAATCTTACGTGTAAATGGATGGATTCATTATTCTTACAAAGTTTCCGACTTATAATAGTCCACTCCCGTCCAGGTTTCGATCTCAGAGCCAGGGTATGCATACGATATGCCAGAATATGGTTTCTTTAAGGTTTAGGGGAATATTCCGAAGGAATCTTACATGTAAATGGATGGATTCATCGATCTTACGAATTTTCCGACTTATAGTAGTCCACTCACGGACGGTTTTCGATCTCGAAGCCGGGGTTTGCATAGAATATGCCGAATATGGTTTGTTTAATGTTTCAGGGAATATTCCAGGAATCTCACCTATAAATGGATGGATTCATCTTTCTTACAAAGTTTCCGACTTATAGTAGTCCACTCAAGGCTAGGTTTCGATCTCGGAGCCAGGGTTTGCATACAATATGCCAGAATATGGTTTGTTTAATGTTTCGGGGAATATTCCAAAGGAAGCTTACCTGTAAATGGATGGTTTCATCGTTCTTACAAATTTTCGACTTATAGTAGTCCACTGACGGCCATGTATCGATCTCGGATGGATTCATCTTTCTTACAAAGTTTCCGTTTGCATACAATATGCCAGAATAGGTTTTGTTTAATGTTTCGGGGAATATTCCAAAGTAATATTACTTTTAAATGGATGGATTCATCGTTCTTACGAAGTTTCCGACTTATAGTAGTCTACTCATGGCCAGGTTTCGATCTCAGAGCTAGGGTTTGAATACAATATGCCAGAATATGGTTTGTTTAATGTTTCGGGGAATATTCCGAAGGAAGCTTACTTGTAAATGGATGGATTCATCGTTCTTATGAAATTTCAGACTTATAGTAGTCCACTCACGGCCAGGTTTCTATCTCGAAGCCAGGGTTTGCATAGAATATGCCAGAATATGGTTTGTTTAATGTTTCGGGAAATATTCCGAAGGAATCTCACCTGTAAATGGATGGATTCATCTTTCTTACAAAGTTTACGACTTATAGTAGTCCACTCACGGCCAGGTTTCGATCTCAGAGCCAGGGTATGCATACGATATGCCAGAATATGGTTTCTTTAAGGTTTCGGGGAATATTCCAAAGGAATCTTACATGTAAATGGATGGATTCATCGATCTTACGAATTTTCCGACTTATAGTAGTCCACTCATGGCCAGGTTTCGATCTTGAAGCCAGGGTTTGCATAGAATATGCCAGAATATGATTTGTTTAATGTTTCGGGGAATATTCCGAAGGAATCTCACCTGTAAATGGATGGATTCATCTTTATTATAAAGTTTCCGACTTATAGTAGTCCACTCACGGCTAGGTTTCAATCTGGGAGCCAGGGTTTGCATACAATATGCCAGAATATGGTTTGTTTAATGTTTCGTGGAATATTCCAAATGAAGCTTACCTGTAAATGGATGGATTTATCGTTCTTACAAATTTTCGACTTATAGTAGTCCACTGACGGCCAGGTTTCGATCTCGGAGCCAGGGTTTGCTTACAATATGCCAGAATAGGTTTTGTTTAATGTTTTCGGGGAATATTCCAAAGGAATCTTATCTGTAAATGGATGGATTCATCGTTCTTACGAAGATTTCGACTTATAGTAGACCACTCACGGCCAGGTTTCGATCTCAGAGCCAGGGTTTGAATACAATATGCCAGAAAATGGTTTGTTTAATGTTTCGGGGAATATTCCGAAGGAAGCTTACTTGTAAATGGATGGATTCATCGTTTTTATGAAATTTCAGACTTATGTTCCAAAGGAATCTTATATTTGAAGTTTGAATTGACACTGAACTTCATATTTATCGATTCCGGTGATATATCATGCTCAGTTTGAAGTTAGAACCCTTTAAGAACTTCTTGGTTCATAGTTTGTATGGCGTTATACCACATTTGAAGTTCGAATCGACACTGAGCTTCATATTTATCAATTTCAATTATGTATCATACTAAGTTTGAATTCAACTGTTATACCATATTTGAAGTTCGAATCCACACTGAGTTTCATATTTATCGATTTAGATGATGTATCATGCTAAGTTTGAAGTCAGAACCCTCCCGAAGCTTCTAAGTTCATAATTTGTATGTCGTTATACCAAGTTTGAAGTTCGAATCAACACTGAGCTTCATATTTATCGTTTTCGATTACGTATCATGCTAAGTTTGAAGGCAGAACCCTCCTGAAGCTTCTAAGTTCATAATTTATATGTCGTTATACCACATTTGAAGTTTGAATCAACACTGAGCTTCATACTTATCGATTTCGATGATGTATCATGCTAAGTTTGAAGTCATAACCCTCCCGGAGCTTCTTGGCTCATAGTTTGTATGTTGTTATACCACATTTGAAGTTCGAATAGGCATTAAGCTTCATATTTATGATTTCAATGATGTATCCAACTAAGTTTGAAGTCACAACCATCCTGAATTTCGTGGTCCATCTCTAGTAATCTTATAACCTGAGTTTACCAGTGTGAACTAAAGCTACTTCATTACATGTATGACTTGTCAAAATTACTTCATGACCAATGCGGCTTGTCGAAATTCAAACCGCAAGCACAAAGAGAAAGCACAAAAACACAAAGAGAAAGCACAAAGAAACACACTGATTATCGATTTCATTTTTCATTTTCCTAATTTATTCTTATACATTTTTTGGATTTTTTTATATCTGAATGTCGATAACAATGTCCTAAATTTATTAATATTTTTTTTAGATTTTTTTTTCATGTCAAAGGTTGATAATTAAACCGAAAACATGAGTTCGTTCGTATTAACACAAAGAGAAAGCACAAAGACCTTGATCCATATGACACTCTTAACTTAAATCTACACCGTCCAAATATTTTCCTAATCCGTATGACACCATCCTACCACATCTTATCCATTCAAATTCTTTTAGATAAAACCATTTTTTTCTCTCTCACTTATCTTCTTCATTCGCTCACTTCTCATCACTCATTTTCCTCCTCCCATCTCTTATCTTCTCTAACTCTACCAATTCTTTTATTTTCAGAGAAACAAATCGACTTCATCTCCGATCTCTGATCTCTCTTGTTTTGATTTGGTTGCATAAATCATATATCTCACACTCTTAAAAACATGTTATTTCACTCTCAAATTGACCAAAACCCTTAACCCCTGGCGCTCTCTCCTTCCCTCAATCTCATCGGTCCGAAACCAGAAGAAGATCACTTCCCCGAATATTGTAATCCCTTTGTGTTTTTTATGTTCTTTTTATTACAGAGAGTACCACGGGAACAAAAATCTAACCCTAATTTCTGGTTTTGAGATTGAAATCAAGCCAAGATGTAAATCGTTGCTGCAGCTGCTGTTAAGAAGATGAGAAACGAGTGATGAATGAATCAGGTGGATATTTTGTCATTGCTACTGCTACAGATCGAGAAGAAGAGAATGATTACTCTGAATAGAATCTAGGGTTTGTGTGATTCGATTTGACAGTGAATATTTGAAGATCTGTTGGTTTCCGTCAACAATAGAAAATCTAGGGTTTGTGTTTGCTGTTGGTTTTGATGAGATGGATGGCTATTTGAAAGTTTGAGAAGGAATTGATGATATTAATGGGTCTTTGTAGTAATGAATTTGATACCAGATACGGAGATGGTAGAATTGAGATGGGTTTTATATGTTACCGTCAAAAAGGTAAATTTGTGATTCTGAATTTTTTTTTTATTTCAAGGGAAAATCCCGTATCAGTTGTAGTATTATTTTCTATCTAAATGTTACTGTGGTTTGATGATGAAAATTTGATGTACTCTACCTGTTTGTTAAAAGTATTGACACAATTGGCTTTGTTTTGTAGTATTATTCTATTTTGGATGATGAGGAAAGCTACGGACGGTATTTTGAATTCCAAAATGGAGAAAACAAGCTTCAATAGCTCGATCAAAAACACAAGCTCAGTTTCGTTTCTAGAGCATGATACCCATTTTCAACAGAACCCGGACAAAAGAAGACTATACGGGGTACATCATCTATTGGAGGTAAGTTCACCAAGAGATGAAGGAGAAGCTCGAGGAAAAAGGTTTAAATATATATGGAGATTTAGATGTAAGATGGAGGCTTCTTAGTGGCAAGATAACTTCTCTCGACAGTAGAGCACTGCTTTCAAAGGCTTTAGCAATCTTTCATGTGAGTAATTTTTAGCAGCACCATGATACTCTGTTTAGTGCTTTGATTATGATATGCCCTCTTTAGTACATGATTGATGTCAATAATTACCCGAGTCATGGTTGGTTTTTAACGTGTTATGTGTTGCTCAGGATCGATTTGTGATGTCTGAGTTGAGGTAGAGCACTATAGCAATTGCAGCTGTTGGGAAGCAGTGATGATGTTTTGATGGTCTTGAACACATGGGTGTAGGAGATGAATAATTTTAAGAGGTGATGGGGTGATGTTGTAGCTGCAGTTCAGGTTAGTGTTGATGGTACTGAGCATTTCATTTGGTATCGAAATGGAATAACTGTAGCAAGGGTTTTCGTTTTGGGGTACTACATGCTATCTAGAAATAATCAATTCTTTTTGGATAGTCATAATTTTCTATTCATAAGCTTCACATAAGTATTGTGTCCCAAACCAAATCTAAACTATCAATATCAGTGAGCGAAAAATGTCTTGTTCTCTTTACTTGTCCATCCTAGTATAAGATGTTATTTTATCACATGATTTGCATTATATGGATACTTACATATTATGAAGACCTCTCCTCTCTCCCTTCCTTATGCGTATTTTTTTATTTTGCTCTTGCTTTGATCAGTGACTATATAGTTAGTTTATGGAATGATACCATTAACACCTAATTATTTTATTTTATGACTTATTTGCTGCAGGTTGGGTACATAGAAACATCATGTTTATGAGAACCACGACTTTTTGAGATTGGTTAATAATTTTGAGCGCAGCAATATTATTGACTGCAATGGAACAACTCGGTGTGCTTGGGGTTGACAATGGTATGAACCGTTACAATATTTGAGCTTAGATGTAATTTGTGAATAAAAGAAATAGAAATAAGTCAAATTTCTTTTCACCACCTTGGTATCTTTTTGATTCTTGTTTTACTTTATATGCTTGTATACCAGTCATGCTCAAGTTCAGTGTATAGATGTTAACTCATTTTACATTTTTTCTCTCATGGTCCAACATTGCTTCATTTTTGTACACCAGCCGAGCCACAAGAACATCATGGCCTCTATAAAGTTTCAAGTTTCCAAGTGAGTCATCTCAAGTTCTTAGCTGCAATTTTTATCTTAATTAAACCTTAAACTTCCACTTTATTAGAGTAGGAAGTAAATACCAGGAAAACTGTGGTTCATGGCATTGTTTATTGAGCAAGGATGTTGTGGCTAATACTAGATTCTAAATATTCCTTTCTTGTGACATTCAGGTGTACGACCCGCAAGCTGCTTATGATATGCGATTCTACAGATCAGCAATGGATAACTTTGTACATGACCAAGGATTGCCACAACAAGAGGTATTTTAAGTCTTTCCTTTACCCTTAGCATGATATCCTTAAAAAATCCGTTAATTTTTTTGACTGCGCTAGTGCATTAAAATGATGAAGTTTCTTTGATTTGTAGTCCCTAGCTTCGCATGTAGCGAATAGCATCCCTGCATCCACCGTGGAAATGATGCAACAACAACCTGTACCACAAATGTATCCACAAGTTCATGTTTCCCATTACCCAAATTTCATGCCGTACCGCCAGTTTATCTCTCCCATGTATGTACCTCCTATGGTGCCCAGTTATTCCAGTAACCCTACCTATGCACATCCTCCAAATGGCAGCAGCTACTTGCTGATACTAGGAACCAACTCACACATGGCTGACACTGGTCTCCAATACGGAACCCAATAATTTAAACCCATTCCTTCCGGTAATCATCCTTCAGGTTTTGAAAATTTTGCGAATCCAGGAGGATATCCTATGAAATCCCAGGGCCTAATTGGGGTTGGTAGTGGACTTAAGGATTCATCCAGGCTCAAGTACAAAGAAGCAAGCATCATTTATATTACAAATCCTCAGGTATTTGTTCTTTTCTTTCAATGTTGTTATTTTTTTGTTATGACATTAACTACTCATCTTGCATTAGCTTAGTTATTTGTTGGACTGAACACGGAGCAGCTATTTTAAGGAGGGCATTGTAGTTCAATCTAGAATGGGGAATGAGTGCCATAAGATTCGCGTGTCCCTAAGTTGATCAAACCAATGGTATATATGGAAAAGGGATTTATAAACCCCTGGGATTATAAGTCATGATCATAAGTTTTCAGAGATCTTTTGCTGGTATGCTCATTCAGGAAGGAGGGGCTGTGTGCGAGCCTGTTTTTATCATAGCCTTGCTTGAAATTATTGGAATTTTTAACTCACTAGCATTATTGGTAGCATAGTTTTAATCTCGGAAGGGTTGATAAAAAGATTGTGGTATCATTGTCGGTTCTTAATTTTGCCTCTCTTTTTCAACTATTTCACCAAAAGAATGCTTATTAAGAGAAAGGAAACTTGTATGAATTTTCCTAATCCTATTTTGATAAATATTATAGGCGGAGACTTCTGAAATTTGGATTCAGACCCCAAGGGAGATTCCAGGAATGCATTCAAATCCCTACTTCAACATGCAAGGGCAAGCACCACATGGGCCATACATGAAGTCACACACTGGACATGCTTCTTACAATGGCGCTACGCCACAAGTTGCACATGTGAAATTTCCTGGATTGTATCATCCGGCACCACAACCTTCCCCGATAGGAAACCCCCATCACATGGTTTCTGGGATGGGGGTAATGTGCCTGGGGCGGCTCCTGGAGGTCAAGTTGGCAAGGGCTAGAAAGGTTTTACGAAAATAGAAGTGTTATAAGCTTCTTTTTTTGTGTGTTGAAGTTCTGTAAAATTGCTTATATAGTAGTGATTATAATTGGAAATCTAATATTCTTTTTACAGATTTAATTTTGTATTTAAATTCTCAAAATTTAATTTTTTTTTCAAATCGAATATGTACCACAACTCATAATCCTAGTTGTCAAGGAATTCACATATAACTATAATCATAGTTCTCAAGGAATTCACATACAACAATAACCAAAGTTGTCAACGAAATCACATACAACTCTAAGCATAATTGTCAACGAATTCACATACAACACTTCCCAAAGTTGTCAACGAATTCATATATAACTATAACCATAGTTGTCAACGAATTCACATACAACGCTAACCAGAGTTGCAAATGAATTTTCCGTAACCCCAACAAGTGTAGTGTATGAGTTATTTTCACAACCCAAGTAAGAGTTGTGTTAGGCATAAATAATTTTTTTCGAAAGACATTCACAATTGAAAAAAGCGTGGTATACAATGGAACGACAACCGTGTTTACGACTATTATTGACGGGTTACAAAGAATTGAGGACTTTCTACAACCCCCTTGTGCAACCTATAGATAAACGTCGTCTTATATCGTACGACAACTGTTTTCCAGGGTAGTTAATCGATGTTTTTCCCGTAGTGCCATCTCTTTGACAAATACTTCTCAATTCTCTAAAACCCATGCTACAAAATTTATTCTGAATGTTAATCTTCAAATATGAATTCTTTACGAACACATAACATAACAGTACCAAACTTATTACTAATCAAATCACTCGTTAATCAATTCTCCTCATTACCCCAATAATAATTACTATCACCATTATGAACAACAGTTGATAGATGAATTTGAATATCAGTTTCCACAATGTCATCTTCTTTTCTGTTGTTGCCGATCGAAGATACCATATTTTGTAATCTTTTTATCCTCATATTCTTCAATGATTTTCAACGTAATCCTTCTGGACGCAAGAAGTTTATATACGAAAGTGCTAATGCATTCGTAATCCCACATATACAACTGCACTTTTTTGTTTTCTCCTTGTAATTATGCAGATCTTTTACTATCTGTTAGTGATGATGATGATTGCAGCTTCTTATTTAAACTTCCTCATTTTGTTGTTAATAACCATGCATGTCTACCTCTGCCTATAAACCACTCCAACCTCGTAAAATATTACTTCCAGGTCGTATATGTCGTCATTCATCACCATATAATTTCCCGCCTAATTTCTCTTCTTATTACTTCCAGGTCTTTTAGTGCATGTCAATAAAATATTAGTAAATACTTGAATAGAGGAAATTTACTGTGAGTACCAAAATCAAAAATAGATCATTGTGGAAACTTTAAATTTCGAATCTAGAAATACAACTTTTTTTCCCTTTGTCGTTGAGTAAAATTTACAGTTTATGAACATCAGCATTTCTTTTATTGAATATTCATAGCCATCCACTTTGTACATTGACATTTGGTAGTTGCAGTCTACAATTTCAGCCATTAAATGTGAACTCAATAAAGACATCACCAAACGACTTAAAAATCACACGACGAACTTGAAGACAACACATTCACAACAACTTCTTTAATAGGTCCGATGTTGGAAGCATAAATACTCCTGATACGTAAAGTACACATTTTCAGTCATAAAAAGAAAAAGTTAGCGCACCTCTTTCTTTTCCTCATGCTCGCCTTCAGAATGTTTAACAATAAATTATTTGGTTTGGACCTTGGAACCCAAGTTATACTATATATACGATAAAGGAATCCCTTGAAGAATTGAAGATGTTGTTTCTGTGGTGGACATTGCTACATGAAGGAAAATATTTTCTTCTTCATTTGAATCAGGGGCATCTATCTTCTGCCTCGCGCTTTTCCTTTTTTATCCTTCTATGGTTATCCTGTATAATTGGCACCATAAACCCAAAATGCAGAACATTGTGAAAATCAAAAACTGAAAGCACTATTTATAAACTCGCAAGACGTAATACGTTTCCGGACTTCCAAGTGAATTTGGAGTAGCGTTTTTGTTGTTGTCATAATTAGTTTGACTCTACAAAATGGTAGTAATAGTTCTTACCATAAATACCCACGGGTATTGGCTTCAGATCCAGTACGTCGTCTTTCACCATCATTAGCCGGCCGGCATTCACTCCATAGACTAGTTCTGTGTGTTCAAATCTTCTTCTGTATGCATTCTTCTAGGACAGTCTGTATTACAACTTCCACGCTTTGGGTGGGGTGATGATGATCAAACATGATCTAGAAAAAGGAATTAGATACCTAACAGAGCCATCAGGGGGTGTTCTTTTACCTCTGAAATGGTAAATGTAAGCCATCGTACGTGAAAACTAAAGCATAAAAGGGGAAAAGGTAATGTCTTGATGCTTAAAAACGGACATATGAAGGGCTAAAAAAGAAGTGAACATACATACCTTTAAGTTGCATTTTCGAGTAAAGATTATCGGGCGTCTAGTATTCATTCGTAAGGCTAATTCTAGTGGACTCTTTTAACTTGGATTCATTCATTTTTCTTCTCCGACTCTATTGGGATGATTATATTAACCTGATTTGAGGCGTCTCCGAAGAAGCTCATAACTCACCAATATCAGTTTTATGTTTCTATAAAATGCATGAAACTTCATTCACTTTTCTCCGAAGTAAAGCAACCTTTATTCATTGAGAGTTTTACAAGCAAATAGTGAATTTTTCGAACATGTGAGAAACTGAGTCTCTGAGATGATACTCGGCGTTCATTTGAGATTGAAAGTTCATGATGTATAGCGACCTATCCCTTAAATGGATGGAAGGATTATGAGAACTACAAAATCCATAACGCCAACAGAAGTTATAAGAGGATTATATCGGATTTGAAATTTTTGACTCAATAAAATACCAAATGTTACCGCTTTTCTCTGTTCTTAACTAATATATAGAGTTTGAATCGTTGCATTTAGATTTCAATGTGTTCTTTCATTTGTATCTCTTGGTCAACAGTTGCTTAATGTAAAGGTTTTGTTTAAACATTGTAACCCTTTGGCCAAACGATGCAGTAGGTGGACAGGTCCATCAAATGAGTTCTTAATCCCACGTGGTCTTTTAGTGTCTGTCAATACAAAAAATACCAGTAGATACTTGAATAGGCGCTTGTATAGTAAGGTGTCTACTTGAAGAGATGCATGAATAGTGAAGTGTCTTTTTTGCAATCGTTGTCCGCTTAGGTAGTATGGTGTCTTTTGCGATAGCTATCCATTGTAAGGTGTCTTTTACGATAATTGTTATTTAGTTTCTATGTGAAGAGATGTGTCTAACGGGAATAGATAATGAAGAAGCATGATGACAATGCAATGACATGGAAAATAGCGATGATGTGGATTCACCACAGATCAAAACGATTGTGGTGATGCCATGTGGCGTTTTAGGGTCTCTTATTATAAAGAAAAAGGGAAAAATATTGTTTGGTCCTTTTTTAGGTGGGTCCATGTTTGTTTAGTCCTTTGGTCAAACACCTTTACTGTTTGGTCCATAATTATTAAAATATCTAAAGTACAATTTCTCTCTTTTATTTTTTCTCTCACGTGAATGGTTTCTCTCACTTGTTTATTTCTTCTACTAATTTCTCTCTCTTTTTAACCTTAAAATTTAAAAATTTAAAAATTAAATATCTCTCAAAATATATGTCAAAAATTAATAAATTTTATATATTCTGAAAGCCCTCGACGATAGCTTTCCAACGAGTACCATTGTCGCTATGTTTCGGAGCTTTTAATTTTTTTTCGGTATAATAGTAGTTCATTCCGAGAATGAACACTATTTTGTAACATGGTAGTTCATTCTAGTTTTAGCAGTTCATTTCGTAGAATGAACTCGTATACACTAGCAATTTATTTTGTAGAATAAACTCATAGTAATTGTTCAATTTGAAGAATGAAATCGCAATGGTAGTTCATTATTATAGTTCATATTGAAGAACGAACTCGTGATAGATGTTCTTAAGTTCGAATGAACTCATAATAGTTATTCATATTGTAAAATGAACTTGTAATAGTAATTAAAAATGGTAGTTTATATTGTAAAATGAAATCGTAATAGTTGTTCATTATGGTAGTTCATTTTATAAAATGAACTCGTAAACGGTAGTTCATATTGTAGAGTGAACCCGTGATAGGTGTTCATATTGTAAAATGAACCCGTGATAGGTGTTCATATTGTATAATGAACTCGTAATAATAGTTCATTATACCACTTCATTTTGTAGAATGAAGTCGTATGATAGTTCATTTTGTAGAATGAACTCGTATGTTATTTAATCCAAAGAGTTCACTTTTTGGAATGAACTAGCTAGCATGATAGTTCATTAAAGTAGTTGATTTTTTAAAATGAACTCGTATAATAGTTCATCAAAGTAGTTCATTTTGTAGAATGAACTCGTATAATAGTTCATTTTGTAGCTAAAAAATAAGGCAAAAATTAAAATCTCTGAAACATAGCGACAATGGTACTCGTTGGAAAGCTATCTTCGATGGCTTTCCGAATATATAAAATTTATCATTTTTAGACATATGGTTCAAAAGATATTTAAGTTTTAAGTTTTATTTATTTATTTTTATTAAGAGAGAGAATAAATAAAGAAATGTGACGTCACCTTAGGACCAAATTATTATTTTCTAGGACTAAACAATAATATAAGGATATTTCTGCCATTACAAGATGACATTTACATCACCCTAGGACCAAATGATAATTTTTAGGACCAAATAGGACCAAACAGACATTTGACTGGGTCAAATGGACTAGACTCTCTCTAATATATTATTCCTAGGACCTAATAGTATTTCCTACAAAGAAAAATTCATAGCATTTGATCTCTTGCTAAAGGAGATAATTAAGGAAAATTCTCATTAACTCTTTTCTTTCACATAATTTTTTTCTTGTTGCCTTCTTTGCAGTTGAGAAAAAAGCATGTCGTGGTATAATGATCCAGAGTTGTTTATTCATCACTACAACAGCGGATGTTTTGTAGTGAGGTTTACGAAAAAGAACAATGTCCCTCTTACCCGTAGAGATATCAAGAGTGACGCATTACTAAATTTCTCTAAACATCTTTCTTTGGGCAATAACAAAGAGAGCGATTATCGACGCCCTCAAATATTGGTTAACTGAAAATCCTGATAAGACCGTTAAGTGTGTAAATTGTCAAGGTTTGGTTGTTTACTGGAATTATTCTAAGCAAACAGGTACATGGTCACGAGTAGAGGAACATGACTCCTTTAATTTCTATAGTCTACCCGGTGTTTATCCTTTTCAAGATGCAGAACTTTCTGTTGAGGATAAAATTTCCGTTCTAGTAGCAGAAAACTTCACTCTCAAAGAAAAGTTGAAGAATGGAGTAACAAATCTACAAGAGCAGCTGAACCAGGAGAAGAATGCGAAGCAAGTACTCGAACAACAAGTTATCTATTTGACAAGAAAACTCGAAGAGTGTTGTGGGTTGGGAGGTGGATTCCCCAATGTACAACCATATGCATGACTGGTGAAGTGAAACAGTCGTTTGTGCTTAATTATTTCATTAGTCTTTGTTGATGAAAAAAAAAAATCAAAAAATTCACCACTCGTTTGTGTGTTGCTTTTGTTTATGTTGCACTTGGGTGTGGTCAGAGGTTGTAAAAGTTATTCCGATCGACTTTTACCAACTCGCAATATAGTTATTTGAAATTTATGTTTGCCTGCTTCTAATTAATGAGGAGGATCCCCTCGCACTTTTATTATCACATTATCTCACACGTTGGACTTTATTTTTGCTAATAAAAATTAAACCTTAACGGGTTTGAAGCTAATATTTTGGAGATATGTTATTAATACATAGCTCTACGTTACTACCAAAAATGAGCGTATTCCGAGACGTATAACACCACCATCTACTACTTTGAAAATGAGCCGTCAAAATTAAGACCGGTAGATCGTGGGGTTTTGTATTTCAGAATGTACTCATATTTGGCAGACATGTAGACTTTGGTAAGGAGAACATATCCTCAAAACATTAGCTTCAAATTCGTTGCGGGTTGGTTTTTATTCGTAAAAATGACGTCCAACATGTGAGATAGTGTGATAATAATAGTGTAAAGAGATCCTTCCTCCTAATTAATTCACTACAACGATAAGTGCTATAGATCACATGCTAAACATCACAGTGTGTGAACATTTGTGGTCTTTTAAGGGACAAAACTGAAAGACCATTAATATTATAGTGTTTGTGATCTTAGATATAAAGACATATGCATACATCTCATACATTTTAAGAAGTGTGATCTTACTGCTTGATTATTTGACGACTTTCAACATTACTTTGTGATCAAAAATTAGTCCATCAGGTGTTTTTGATAAACTTTAAAAAATAATTGCAATCACCGTGGATCGAACATGCGACCTTCAGGTGCGCACTGTATATATCCATTAGGAAACAAAATATTCTCGATTTCTCTCTCAATCTTTCTCATCCAGAAATTCACTTTCTCTCTCGAGAGAAAAAATCTTCTGTGACATAAATCATAGTCTGAAGCTTCGAACGATTCTTATCGTCAATTTAATTTGGATTCAGGTACGATTCGATATGTATTCTCTACTGTTTGGATTAGATTCAGGTACGATACGACTTGATTCAACATTGAAGTTGAATTAATGTTTGATTCATTGAGGTACATGGATGTTGGGATTAGGTGATTAGAAATTGTTCGTTTGTGGCACTTAATGGTGATTGGCTACTGGAAAATGGATTTACAGTTTTTGAGTAGTAATACTCTTAGATATGATTTACACAATATACAAGGATTTGTAACCATTGTTTAATGTACTTGTATGTTTCAGCAAATATCTGACTTTCTGTCAATTTTCATGAATTAATTTGATATAGTTCCTTATATTATTTACGTGATTAATTTGATTTTTATTACTTTATTTGCTTTATAGGTATACAAATGGCGAATGATGTAGATATGAGTATTTTTGTCATCGAACTACAATCATACTCCCTCTTTTAGTCCAGACTCCAGGTATGTAAGTTTATTGTATTTTATTTAGGTGATATTTTCATTATGTTTCTCTTGATTTACGCCCCGAATTATGTTGACTTGGTTTGTTTATGTGGAGAAATTTATTGAATAAGGTACAGTAAAAACTCTATAAACTAATATTGTCAGGACTACCAAAAATTATTAATTAAGTGAGATATTAATTAACCGATAAATTAATAAGTATTAATTTATATATTAATTAATATCTTATTAATTTATGGATAAGTTTATTATCAAATAATTAGTTTCTATATAAACACAATATCAAGCCATATCTTTTTTATCTCATATATAATCACAATATCAATATCAAATTATATTCTTATAGACACAATATCAAATAATATTTTTTATTTCCTATATAAACACAATACCAATATCAAATCATATTTTTATAAACATAAACACAACACCACTAAATAGTTTCTTGTTGATCTATGAGGAAACAACACCACAAATTCTTACAATGATAAGAAATATTAGAGATGAGATTCAATGTGATATTGATTTTAGCAAAAAACGGAAGAGAACTGAATCATTTTTCAAAAGATCTTCGTAGATCATTAATATATCGAATATATATATAATGCATTATTAATTTATATTTCACATGGGGTCTACATAGGTAATAAAAAAATGTATTATCTTATAATTTTAGCGAATTATTAATTTGGCACGTTGTCCCCGACTCGTGACCGGCTAAAACTATTATTTAAGATTTTTTATTAAATAATCGTGTATTAATTAAAAGAGTTTCTACTGTATAGTGGGTATATGAAGTTAGTCTTTATAACTAACTAAATATTGTGAAACGTATTGTTATCTAGTCACAATTTGGAAATTTGATGCTATTTTCTTGTGCTTACTTGAGGATTTGTGTGGATGGATGCTCGGACCGATTGCTAATGGATTGGATGCGGATGAAGTTTTTGAAATCCAACGGATTACGGATTGGACCCGGATGCAACTTTGCAAATCCGTTGGATTATCCGTACCCAATCCGTGGTTTCATACGTCCATTGGATGCAAATCCGTTGGATGTTGGATTGGATGCGGATGCCAATTTTGAAATCCTTAATGTATTGGATTGGATGCGGATGAGGTGAAAACCGGTCCATGCTCACCCCTAATTATCAACCATCTTGAACCTACCTGGAGCCTGTGTTATGACAATAGCATTACCATCATAATGCAACCCAGCAGGATGTTAAGATCATAGCCCAAATTTTGGAGCCCATTAATATATCA